>QEWY01000262.1:198245-402419 GCA_006503575.1 Baylisascaris schroederi
AATTTTATTAACACAGCGAATAAAAAGTTGTTTTCTATTTCTTAGCAAAAAACAGCTCTAAACAATTCACTTCAGACCTTAAAAAAGAAATTCAATTCTGACAACGCAACAAGTCATCCAACCTCTCTCTTCCTCCCTTCTTACCTCTTCCTCCTTACTCTCCAAAACCAGTTTTCTTATAATACAGTAAACATATCTATTTGAAACTCCTAAAACAAGATACTACGATACTGTAGGGATACAGTTCACTGTAGTAGATTAGGATATAGCAAGCAGTTAGCATAAGTTTATCTGCTATTCACATGGGGGTAATATTCAACAGTGCAAATATAAGGGCATAAGGATCACACCTTATGTCCACTAAAAGGTAGACAGGTAAATTTATTACAATATGAAGAGAATACTTCGGAAAGTCCGATCAATACATCGCTTTCTGAGTGGGAAATGAATTGAATAATTTACAGGTATGACAATCCACAAACATTACCCAACCGTCAAACAATGGTGCATCTATTTGAATGGAAATGGCCAGATATTGCGAAAGAATGTGAAGACTTCCTACAGTATTATGGCTATGGAGCAGTTCAGGTAAAAAACTTCTACAAATGCATCGTTTTGAGGTCGATTCGCAATCGGATTTCTCAAACTCTTTGGATTGCTGCAGTAATTCTCCGTATACGGTAATTCAGAGCATTCCATGCATACTTTCGATACGTCCATTTTATACGCAGTAACAATCAACAGTTACCTATAATCGATTAAACAACGAAAAGTCGTTGTTCATTTCGTATAATAAAGGAATCTATATCCCGCCTATAGCATCACTCAAATTGAAGACGATGGGCGGGAGGGGGGGGGGGGGGGGGGGGGGGGGGGGAGGGGAGGAGAGGTGATACTGTACGGTGCAAATATACGGTGCGAGTGTTCATCCCAACAAGTCCGATCAGGTGAAATTTTACACTTACAGGTTTCACCTCCCAACGAACACATTATAAAAATCAAAAACAATGATTTACCATGGTGGGTACGATATCAACCAGTCAGTTATAAACTTTCAAGTAGAAGTGGTAACAGAGAGCAATTCATCGATATGGTACAAAGATGCAACAAAGTTGGAGTAAGGTAAGCTGTAAAAAATTATTAAACTTTGCGAAAAAAGTAACGAAAAAATTTCACAATTTTGAAAAAATTTGATAAAAATGAAAAAGAAATGAATTCTTCTCGCTGCTCACAAAAGTCGAAAAAAAACTTCCTTGAATAGATCAACAACATTTTGAATATTGGTATAAATAACGTAAATAAAGGCGCCGTTAAACGTTTACTTAGTTATTTTCTTCGTTAGAAAATCATATATTACTGTGCATAAATATGTGTGTTGTGCTTTCTTTCATCATTGCGACTATATTCAAATTTTTGGGAATAACCTCAGATGAGTATTGTTTATTGCCTTCCCTTTGGTTCATCTTGTGTGCAAGAAACCTCCTAGAAAGCCTTAAGTTGTGCACATGCAGAGTGTAGATATAGATTATGGTACTTATGGAGGCTGCATAAATGACTTCTGTACAGCTAATCGAATAGGTGGAATATTGGATTAAAGCCGTATCTTTTCTTTTTTTTTGAATATTATACCCTCATCCTTCAAAAAAAAAGGATTGTACTGAGCAGTTTTATTTTTTACGGTAATTTTTTTTTTACTGTTCCATAAAGGGTCATCGTAGACGCGGTCTTGAATCATATGACTGGAGCTGGAATGAAGAAAGGTGTGAACGGTGTCTCCTCGTCTGGAGATTCGTATTTCGACTCAACACCTGGTCAGGAGAGGTTCCCTGGTGTACCATATGGACCAGATGATACAAATGACTTCAGATGCAATCATGACATTGCAGGCAGTGATTACCAAAACAATGCCATCAATGTAAGTTAATTGCATCAATCGTGTCACAGACATTTGTGCCTAAGGACACGAGCCCCTCGGTTGATAACTGTCTCGTGCATTTTTTACTACAGTATAAGGCGTGATACGTTGAAGCAAGGACTAGAACCATTATAGTGTTTTGCACAACGAACTTCTTACCCACATTTTCCCATACTGAACACCGGAAGTGGTACCTTGACTGTGTGAATATGTGCAGATGAGACGTAGTGGGTAATGCGGGTAAGTAAGGAGGTTCCCAACGAGTTGTGCAATAACCTCATGCAAGTTACAGTCTGTCCACTATTCTTTTTCTTCGACGAATCATTTTGCCTCAGGCTATATGCCTAAGTGCAACATTCAAATGAGAGGAATGAAGCAATGCAAATCAGCATCCAACAAGAAACACCTCATAAAAGGCAACTGTTAGTACTGCTTATCGTATGTGAAACCCTTTTTAGAAAAAAACTCAACAAAGTTCCCAAATACAAACAACAGCAACAATCTTCTCACACATTAAATAACAGCCTTGCCCACTCCATACCATTATTACTAGCAAGGGAGTGAGAACTCTGCAATCGGACTTCTCTAGAACATAGGTATATCAAATGACTAACTAGAATAAAGTTGGTCGGTCGATTATGGCAAACTCCGACTCCGGAGCTGTTCACCATTGATCGTGAAAGGGGATAATTAAGTTTAAAACACTCTTTATATTTACCTACTTATGTTTGCAGAAATTATTTTAAGGTTCGAAACTGTCGATTGGTGAGCCTGATCGATTTAAATCAGGGTAGTAATTATGTGCGTTCAAAACTTATAGAATATCTCAATGATCTCATCGATATCGGAGTTGCTGGTTTTCGGTAATTTTTTATTTGAAAATAAAATATTCGGTGAATGGTAAAAATGCTCCCAAAAAAATTTTTACAGAAAGAGTGAAAAATTGATCCTTGAGATCAATGGCGTACGACACATGCGCCACATCATTTCTGCTCTTTTTTTGCTGATTATCTGAATTGGGATTTTTTCTTTTGAGAATTCCGCATCAGGTTTTTCGATTCTATGGAAAATGAGAAAAACTTATTTCTTAAAAAAATTTCAAAGTTGAAAACATTTTCATAGAGAAAAAAATGGAATAATTGAAAAAAAGGAAGCAAATATCCACCACAGTTTAAAGATTTATTTCAAAAACTCTCATTAGTACTATGAAAAACATCTATTTTCCTCTCAAATAACCCTTTAACGGTGGTCGATGAATAATGAACTCGACTAGTGACCCTGACTTACAATTTCTCGCGCACTGTTTTGTGAGCCCCCCTCCTCCCCCTCTTCCCACCTCCACCTTCATTTCCTCCATACCTTCTATCCAGTCTTTATGGATGAAAACTTTTTAGGTCATTAAATGACTCCTGAAAGTATATTAGCCTAATGACTAATCGTCAGCTAATACCCAATAAAGGTATTCATGGTATTTCACCTGTTGATTCTATAAAAAAATCAAAATTAAAGAAAACAAATGAATCGAGCAATCGCTTTACTAAAATCTCTCTTACCATTACCATTAAATCTCTATGTAAAACCGCAATTTGTATAGTTTCTCAGTTAGAGCTTATAACAAATTATTGAATTTTTCACCAATTCTCAAATATTGATCACTGAAATTTACTGTTATTTTAATAAATAAAATAGGTGATTATTGATGTTGCATTAATTCATATCATATGTTTAGAATTGATGCAGCAAAACATATGTGGCCTGATGATTTGAAACCGATCCTTGATGGATTGAAAAACTTGAGGAATGATGTGAGTCATCTGTATTTTAAATTCGATAAAATTCTTCAACTTTTTTTTATGAATTTCAACTGCACTTTTATGGATGATATTTATCACTACAAGATCCTCAAAATGAATAATACACTTCATAATATGATTGCTAAACCTTAAACTGAAACACTCAAGGGAAATCTCAGTAACAAATCTACTCAGACACTATTTAAATAAGTAACAGAAAAAAGAAATTGGATAGCCTAGCATTTCAAGCTCTTATATTGGGGGTGATAAGGTTGACAGAGGGAGATGGGGTGGGGGGAGGGGATTGGGGATTGAAAGATGAGGGTTTAACCATTAGTTAGTTTCTTCTTTCAGTTAATCAGCGTCTGATAACTTGTCACTGTTCAGTGCCCCAGTTCGATGATTATATCAATCAAAGTGGGCTGATCAAAAGCGAAAACCCATAGAAATCCTCAAAAAAAAACCGGAAATTACAGCAATATTCAATGATAAAAACAAAAATAATAGTAACATCCGAGAATAAAAACCTCAGCTACAGCAATATCTGGGTTACAATAATTATTTAAATTACAGTAATCTTCTATTATGTAAATCGTAGTAATTCTTTACTAGAGAATTGCTGAGGAGAAAATAATAATTTCAGATTTTCGGTGATAATCAACGACCTTTTGTGGTACATGAAGTGATCGATCGTGGTGGCGAGGCAGTTAAATTAAAGGAATATATTGAAATCGGTCGTTATACTGATTTTAATTATGGGTCAACAATAGCGAAAGCAGCTTGGAGAGAGAAGGATTTCAGGTGAATTGGAAAATGTGGAATATTTCATCAGATATTTTTTCGAAAATATTAAATTCTATTTTTTCACTCAAATTGCTATTAAATGCTTAAATTTTCTTGAAAAAAAAGGAAAATTCCCAATGAAAAAAAGGACATTTACGTACATAAATGTCTGCATGCACATGGATGTGAACTTATGCGTCTGTGTACGTGTATGTTAATCTTTGAAAGATGTTATAGATAAAAGAATTGAGAAAAAGTCCATGCATTTCACAGCTATCGTTTTTTCCCCATTTTACATCGGTCAGGTCATAGAAAAACAAACTCTTTGAAACTGGTTAGCACAGTGAGTGAAATGCAAAAGCGCATGCCGTGCTAGTTTTCCTGATGTGCTTTCCCACCTATTTCTTTATTTATATGCAGAAATAATTTAGAAGTCATTTCAGCCTGAATATGTTGAATTTCAGCGATTTGAAATGGTGGGGTCCTGGCTATGGCTATGGGAATTTAGCCAATAACGATGTATTGGCATTTATTGACAATCATGATAGTCAACGTGATCCACATCCATACGTGCCCACTTATAAAAACGGCGATCAATATGCGATGTGTGTGGGATTTATGTTCGCATGGAATTACGGTTATCCACGAGTGATGAGCAGTTACTACTTTACTTCTAGTGACCAAGGCCCACCAAATTATGGGTCATCGAGTAATTTTACGGTATCAATTGAAGGCTATTCGTTTATCCTATAAACAACCTATTTATGCTTGAGGATGCTTTTTTATGTGACCGATATTTCGCTATGCAGTTTATCGTCTGACTTTGAAATATCTTTGTTAGTGAAACGACCGCCTATGGGTACCTCCTATGCGATATGCAAATTAGCAAATAATAATTATATTTGTTAAAAATTTATTTAAAATATTCTGAAATGAAAAGTCGTCATTATATTTCTTTCATTCTTTGATTTTCATCCTGAATGAGTAGAGGATTATCAAAGATTACAGCTTCTATGAAAATGAATTCCTTCTTTTTGCTACAGAAATGTATTGAATGACTTCCTCGGGAATTGAAATTCTTCACTTTCAAATTTGTCAATACCATTCCCCCTCTCCACTCCCTCCCCCACTATGTTTTGATGATCATACAGGTCGGTAGTCAAAGGTCTTGAGCAAGCAAATGACTCAACCACCATAAGCGTTCACACATTTTAAATACTCCCTAGTGTAGGCATGTCTACTTATTGTCTGCGTGTCTGCAGACAAAGAGTCCCCAATTCGCGGTGGATAAATCATGTTTGTATTCATGTGGATTCGTATGCGAACATCGTTGGCAAGCGATTCGAGGTATGGCACGTTTTCGACAGCAATGTATCGATGCAGCTATCAATAATGTTACTTCGGATACAAATCGACTTGCATTTGCTAGAGTTGGCAAAGGTTATTTCGCACTGAATAATGACTATTCAACGTGGACAATGTAATTTTAGCGCCTCGATTTTCGAGGTCAAAGGTGAGAATGGACCCTCAAGTTAAGAATGCCACTTGGACCTCGGTTTCCGGGGTCATAGGTGAGGATAGATCTTCTAGTTAAGAACGCCGCTGTGGAATCCATCGTTTTCACTTTAGTATAGGAAGACATTTGACGAGAAAATTACTCATCAAATGTACAGTTTGCAAGTTATAATTCACAATATTTTGGTTTTACTGCTACAAATGTACTTCTAAGAATTAACCAAATTGTATTTCATCGGCAACGATTGCCTCATTCTTCGAACTGAATTATGAAACGGTATGGTACTCATAACAAAGTATAGATGCTAATAAGTCATATTTATGGACATTCTTACAGGAAGTTATACGGTATGTTACGGTACTGAGACCCTTCTCAGAAATAACGCTACAATTAGCCCTTAATATTGCCATTCCCTCCCCTCCTATCCGAAAAAGGCCAAATTCCAACAGCAATAAATTTCCATCCAAAACTTTGTTGAATCCCACCAATTTTTGCATAAATAATCACATTTTTATTGACAAATAATTCAATGTTGACAGCACGGTAAGCACTACACTTCCCGAAGGATTGTATTGTGAAGTTTGGTCGGGTGAACCGAAAGAGGGTCGATGTACTGGCAAGAAAATTAACGTCTCTCGTGATGGTTAGTGTATTACAACACACAATTAAACTGCCCACTAGCCAGACCATACTTCAAAGTAGAGTGGTGTTTGTAGTTCACTGCTTGTTCATGGAAGAGATAAGGTCGGCACTAAATTGCATTCGACACCTAATAGCGTTTTTGGTGATCTTACGGCATCTAATTCGTACACATCAAGTCAATAGCGAATTGTACATTTTGCACATTTCAGATTAATAGCGAATTGTACACTTCAGATTAATAGCGAATTATACATTTCAGATTAATAGCGAATTGTACACTTCACATTAATAGCGAATTATACATTTCAGATTAATAGCGAATTGTACACTTCACATTAATAGCGAATTATACATTTCAGATTAATAGCGAATTGTACACTTCACATTAATAGCGAATTATACATTTCAGATTAATAGCGAATTGTACACTTCACATTAATAGCGAATTATACATTTCAGATTAATAGCGAATTGTACACTTCACATTAATAGCGAATTATACATTTCAGATTAATAGCGAATTGTACACTTCACATTAATAGCGAATTATACATTTCAGATTAATAGCGAATTGTACACTTCACATTAATAGCGAATTATACATTTCAGATTAATAGCGAATTGTACACTTCACATTAATAGCGAATTATACATTTCAGATTAATAGCGAATTGTACACTTCACATTAATAGCGAATTATACATTTCAGATTAATAGCGAATTGTACACTTCACATTAATAGCGAATTATACATTTCAGATTAATAGCGAATTGTACACTTCACATTAATAGCGAATTATACATTTCAGATTAATAGCGAATTGTACACTTCACATTAATAGCGAATTATACATTTCAGATTAATAGCGAATTGTACACTTCACATTAATAGCGAATTATACATTTCAGATTAATAGCGAATTGTACACTTCACATTAATAGCGAATTATACATTTCAGATTAATAGCGAATTGTACACTTCACATTAATAGCGAATTATACATTTCAGATTAATAGCGAATTGTACACCTCGAGCATGCATGTCACGTTCCACACTAGAAAACATTGTCATGCTTTTGAATATGTGAATATTAGCAGTGTGAGGTGTTAGTGAAAGGAACGAGAACACCTCATGTATTAATGAGAACGTTCACTTCTTAAGGCATATAAAAGAAAAAACGGTTAGTGCAATCGGTGTTGTCAACTATCTCATAGTACAGCCCCTGAGGACTATTAAAATTTATATGCACTCTGATGGTAAAATAAAAGCAACATCTATTTCAGGTATCGCCACATTCAACGTTGCAGTTAGTCAATTTATGGCGATTCATATAGGTGCAAAGATTTTATGAATAATATTATAAAACCCCCCCCCCCCCTCAAACCCAATAAGCGAAGTTCCGTAATTCATATCTACATATGAAACTCATTGAATCAACACAGCAAGAATGTTGATAGAAGTTGATGGCCCTTAATCCAGAAAAAGATGGATCGGACCATGCGGTAACAGCATACTACCTCAATGCCAATCCTTCTTCTAACATCTTCGGAAAAACGGAGCTTGAGGCTCTATTTGGGGAGATACGGTGTAAATTTTTCGCACAAATTAGTCACTTATTCCCTATGCTCAACTTTCGGTACATTTTTTGATTATTTCTTGCGAGGAGTACAAAATTTTAGTGCCTAAAACTACAGAAGTTTTCCTGGAAGAATGGGAATTTGTTTGAAACAGAGTATCTGGCTTCTACAACTCTCCCTCTACCTCACTCACCCCCCTCCTTGCTCCCTTTCCTCTCCCTCAAATCAAATAGACAGCAAAATAAGAAATTATTGAGTAATCATTTTGCTCCATATCCCAATCAACGAATATAACACACAACGTTTACATGGGCACCTATCAACTCCACTACGTTTCAGCGTCATCACAAAGCATTTAAAAACCATTTTCATATTGGGAATGCTTATGTTTACCTATGCAGATAGATCAATTTAATAATATCACAAGATTTAGTGTCTTCTTTCTCAGATTTTTATAATTCAATCCTCTTTTCAGCCTTTTATATTAAAGTGAAAATATTTCAATTGATTTTCTTGAGATCTCTTCAATATAATCCGAAATATGCGATATATGGTACCATTCACTATTTGCGTCGCTAACAAAACTTCAGTAAAGAAAAGTAATAGAGTATAAACCAATCAAAAAATATGCTCATTTTCGAGGATATGATTCAGTTGTTGCAATATTTCTTCTAGAATTTCAAGTAGTGCCACCCTCCCCACTCTTCCTCCACCTCTCTCTCTTTCTCTCTCCCTTCCCCCATGTTGAACACCCGAAAACAAATTGTGAAAACCATTTTTTCAAAGCCTCGTATATGAACTTTTTACTCCAATTTGGCAAAATGCCATCGCAAGGATACGATATCTTGCTCCATCTCACTTGTCGACCTCACAGGAAGAAAGGCGATTGATCCAATAATAGCAATAAAACTGATATGTTTAGCCATATGGAACGTTGATATTTTCTACTCATTTAACAACAGTAAATATCATAGAGTACCATTTGTTTTGTGCGTCTTATTGTAGTATCTGATTACCTATTTTCGCTGCCCAACTCTTGTAATACGACACCATCAGAAGCTGAGTGATAGATGTTAGAGGAAGTGTTGACAGCTGGTTGGTAGATGTTAGAGGAAGTGTTGACAGCTGGTTGGTAGATGTTAGAGGAAGTATTGACAGCTGGTTGGCATCAATTCGGTGCATCGACATGTTTTCTCTTCAAAAACCGGTCGTGAAAATCGAAAAAATGCAACGACAATCGTTGCACGGATCTTTAAAATTTCTGATAAAAAATAGCATAATGGATGATATCAGATTTTATTTCTTTAGAAAAAAAAAAGATTTCTTGTCCACTCAAATATTTCCGTTCTTTCAAACAATTTTTTCATCTGGCATTATGCCATTTTTTTACTGGAACAAATTTTATATTTTATTTTTTTGTAAGCATTGAGTAGTGGTCGGTTTATCGATTGATTAGAGCATTTAGTTTAAAAAATATGAAAATCCATAGATGTACACTAAATTACAGGTAATTTCTAGGGAAAGTACAAGTAGAATATTGCACTAAAAAAAAGAAATAGGCACGACGTTATACTCTTATATTGTAATTAAACGATAACATTCTCAACAAACATATAAAATATGGTTAAATTCAAATTCAATTGCAGTCCCATTAATAAGTAGCACAATATCTACATGAAACAGATATGAAACTATCGAACATTTTTCGCCTAATCTCAAAGATTTGAGTAGAAACAAGCCTTAGAATGCCGAGTCTTAATGTCTGTAGAACATGAATAAAGGGGAATCGCATTTAAATGCTAGTACGATCGACCAATTCATTCAATAATATTCCACTAATGAATCCAATAAAACGTTTTTTCTTTGTGCAATAATATAACATTTTTAAGTATACATCAATCAATTCAACTTTACAATTTACTATACTATTTTGAAGGAAACTAAATGAATTTTTTCGACTACTTGGCAATTATTTTTTAATTGTTACAGATGGTACTCAATTTTGTATTCGTAAATTACCATTGCTCTATATCACTGTTTGCTCATGAATCTACAAAGGTAGACCGTAAAGTTTAGTTAATTCCTCATTAATTTCTTTCATATCTTTTTACATTACAACACAATATTCGATTACTTTTATGTCATCCAGGTCATATCGTATCCCCTCAGCTTATAACCCCTAGGGCTTATAATGTTCGCAATTTTGTATATCAGTAGGCAATCCAAAAGGAGAGAAGCAGTATAGAAAAAGAACATCTAAAAATGAGCGCCTAATAAAAAAATATTTGACGGAAAGAGGAGGGAGGAGGAAGAGGGGGAGGGGGTTCACCTGCTTATGTCTAAATAACTTTGAATACTTTTTTTCTAAAGATGAACTTTGTTTCCCGATGGATATTTCTTCCTAACATTTCTTTTTCATTCAAGTCAAATCACCAATCTTTTCTTTGTCGAAAAAAGACGTATCTTCTGATGCCACCCACCACTGTCCGTACCTCTCGATTCATTCGATCCGTCTCCTCTTTCTGAATCAAATATACTTATATTCGTTCACGTGATGCTTCAAATATCGGTAGGCAAAACGTTGATACAGTAAATTTACAGTAACATAATAGAACGCACAGTATTTTGTTGTGACTTGCAAAGAGAGGTGATATTCGTTATTCGTCCTCTATAGACATCCAGACACTTAAAGATTAAGGATCAACAATATTATTTAAAAAATATAACGAATAATTTTTTTGGTCCCCAAATAATTGACTTTATCTACCCTCTTATGCATAATAATGAATTTAAGGGTTTGCTTTAGGTACTCTTTTATGTGATCGAAATAGCACAATCAACTCCTTATTTATGAACAAAAAATAAAAGCAATCGCTCATCCTTTTCACGTGTTATTCAACCGGCTGTCAGTGGGAACCTCGAAAGTTTTCAATATGCTCAACGTTTCAGTCAGCATCCTCACTGATATTTTTGTTCTTCGCTTTTTAATGATCTTTGTTCTCAAAAACATTATAAAAATGCTATTTGAGCACAGAAAAAAAAGGCCAATTATATAGGAATAAAAGAACACAAAAGGTTAATTTGAATATGCAAAATAATTTTCAAAATTCACAGCAGTAATTTGCATATTATTTGTCAATTAAAAAATAGAAAATTTTCACCATTTTATGCTGTAACTTATTTACGTTACCTTCTAAAAAATATTTTTTCGTAACTATAATCAATTTCAATCACTTTCAGATTGTTCATTATCCTAATTTCTTCTCACTACAAAATTTTTGTCCACTTTATTATTGATCAAAGAGATTCAAAATACTATAGATACACAGATATATCAACCAACTAGTTCCCATTTTTCTTATATATAGATTCTTAAATCCGAAATTTCCCATTCTTTAATATAAAATGAAAAAAGAATTATCCACAAATGGATGATAGCATCTGAAGGGCATGGGACGAGCCTAAGCCCCAACCCTCACACAACCGTACGACTCCACCAAATTGCGAGTGGAAACGATATGAAGAAACAATTGTCTGTTACGCACAATTTACCCATTAAATCAATGCAAAGTACTTTGATCTAACGATTTCATAATGGACCGTTGATGAGGCGACAAATATGACTAAGAGAGGATGGAGGAAGATAGGAAAGGGGAACACGAGGCGACTGAACGACGAGACGGAATGTCATCACCCTGCCATTTTCTGCTCTCGAACTGAGCATGTGGTAATCATGAAATACTAAACTTCTTCTTGAAATTTGCGCCATTATCCTTAAAATTCTCTTTTTTGGCAAATGAGAAAATTGCAAGATATTATATCGAAAATTCCACGACTTTTTCTGCTAGTCGATTTGAATATACAAGAAAAACATCTTTTATATAAAATATTTTTATTTATATAACATTTAGAAATAACATTGTACAAATAAATAAATTCTTTGCAAAAAAATACAACTTTCCAAACAGTATGAACCACTTATCAAATGCTCTACTCTGATAGAGTAGAAAGTATGAGAAGTGGACGAGATTTGAAAGCAAAAATTTAAAAAAAAGGAATTATACATATGTACAAAAAACTGCTTCAACAGATGTAACAAAATCTCAACACAGGAGAAAGCATTTAAGCAATGCTTAAAAAGTGTGAAACATGACGGAATAATGGGCAATCGAGAACATTCGAAAAGGTATTCGAGAGGCTCACAAATAGAATGCGATTCAACCGAATTATCGTTGGTCGGAGCTCAAGAACTTAAGTGCGAGAAGTTCGAGCTCAACAATCAACAAAATATAATAAGGGAATCAAATAAACATATTCGGATAGCCATCAATCGAATACAATTAGCCCAATTACTGGTGAAGAGCGACTATAAGGTTGACAAATGATGGCAATCGATGCCCTAAGTGAGAATATTATTCCAAGAAACAACATTAATCTTGCTTGGTTTCCGGATATACGGAACTTGCGGGATGTGACGATGCGTTCTCGATGATTTCATTGAACTGACCAACGATCACCGTTTACAGCTTTCTTACGCCAGTCCATCATTTCGGAGCATAACTGCTCTAGTTTTCTCGTATCTAGAAATGCCCATATGAATGGGTATGTCCCTGAAAGAATAAAAAAATAAGTAAGAATAAAATTGAATGTAAAATTTTCATATCTTTTATGAATTCACTATTTAACGATCGCATTCTAATGCACAAATGAGTTAATTATGATTGCTATAAAAGACAAGATTCCTACAGCAATATATTTTTAAATATAAATAAAGTATATCAAATGATGAAAATTTAAATAATGCCTGCGAAACATAAATTCGTTTTCTTATTAATACTACTAATTTACAAATGTAAATAAAAATATTCAATTTTAAAAAACGTGATTCCAAAGTGAGGCATTATAAAGTTTCTGCTAAAAAGTATTTTTTAAGAGATTAAAGCTAGATAAAGAAGAGAATCAACGACCTACTTAAAGCGAAATTCAGTGCAAACTTGCATACTCCTCTTGATAAGGATAATAAACAGTGCTCACCTCAAAAAATTTCTATCCGTTGCCATACTTAATAAAGCGTTTAAATCGGCTTCGAACAGCTGAGCATCGACGACGTTCGATAAAATCGTTCAGCATGATAGCAGCGATTCGACCAATATCCAGCAAACGCTTATCACCTCAACGATAAATTAGTGGCGATACTCCCGTCGATGCAATGAGTAGCAAACGTAAGCGTGAAATAGCAAACGACGACGTTGTGCACATAGCCCATCGGGTCGCAATTTATAGTGTCGTCGTCCCGTGGTTGGATCCGCCCCTTAAAGAGTACAAAACAGTGAACGTGCCATCCTGCAGTCTTTGGTCGAATAACACAGACACACTCGACGTCTGAACTTCTGATCGCTGTGCCAATAGCCGAAACCATCACTTAACGATTTTTAAGTGCAGGTGAGTGCATATATCCGCAAAATTGATAGAAACGGTGACGATGTTATAAGTTTTTGCTCTTATAATATAAATAAATCGTAGGTTATGCGAGGGTGAATTTTAGCCAGGATCAGAGGATAATTATTTATACAAATAAAGATAGTTCAAAAATAAAGCTTTGTACTGTTTTGTTATTCATTTGCTATAACCAAATATAAAGCAGCAAATTGTGATATACCACACTAATATTCTGAGTTCAGTCGATAAATTTGAAGAGTCGTCTGGACAATCTTTACCACTAGCACTGGACAATCTAGCATTGCTTCCCCCATTTTAAAAAACATTTGAAAGAATAGGACAAATGTTTAAGAACGTTTTATTATGCCAACTGTTGAGATAAACGATTTCATTAAGTGGACTTTATGACAACACTGACTCATACTCTTTTCAGATTCCGAAATGTCGCCCCCACTCATCACTCAAACATATTTCAATGAAAAATTCCACAGTAATGAACAACGTCCGATTGGTTGTATTATGCAATAATGGGATGAATCAGCAAATTAAATACTCCAAATTTTATGAGAATGTTAGGAAACATAACAACATCAACCTAACGTCAACCAATTCCGTTCATGCAATAAGAGGAGAAGGAGTGGAAAAGGAAAGGAGGAGGATGGATCGGCCTAAGCAACAGGACCGATGAGTCGCTGCACGCACTAAAAGGGATGGATCTATCCATTAAATGAAAAAGATGGATCGATACCACAGTTTAGAGCAATAGGTCGACATATAATAGTAATGATCACTTTAATGCTTAAATCCGCGGAAAAATGAGCTAATTTAATGAAACAATACAAAGATTACAACAACGCTAACTACTTCTAAAGAAATAAACAACCTTGTCAACTTTAATAAAGAACATAAAAATCTACGAAAAAATATTTGCAATTATGGAAAATATTTATAACATTGAAAAAAAACCTTTGCTTTATTTATTTCTATGCATGATCATTTACTCAACTCATGAAAAGCGCTATTCCATTACTTTATTACTATAGAACTTCAAGTAAATTACTCTACTATTACAATTTAGAATATTTATAAATATTTGTGTATTCATCGTCGTTCAATGAACATTCAAAGATGATCGAAACTATAGAGTCTATCGGCTCCAATCAGCGAAGATCAATGCACTCTCTGATAGATGTTGAAAGATGGGTTGATTTGTTCGATGAATGCTGAATGTTATTCGCCGAAGTTATTGTCATAAGCAAACGATGTTTTCTTATTCACATTCGCACACGACCGGTTTTTTAAAATTTCTTGTTTGTCCTTTTTTGCAGCACTTTATTTTTAACCGACCTTCAGAAAAACAGTATTTTGGATTTGAGTTTGAACTTAAAATTGGATTAGAGTTCCCAATTTTTCAACTTAAAGTTCCCGTTTTCAGATTCGAGCTTGAGTTCGACTTGTAAAATTCAAGTTCGAGTTCATAGGTTCCTAGCGAATTTGAGCATTGCGCACTTATATTTATCTAACAATTCATTTGTACCTAAAAAATCTTTGTTTTGATTGACGTTATAACTGAAAACAATAGCACGCAGACATTACTTTCTATCGCACCGACTATTCAAAAAAAAAAGACCGAAAAATAAAGTCACTCGTGATATTTACAACTCACTAGTCTTGTCTATTGCGGATCATTGTTAAATGGTTCACCTAATAGCTATAAATTCTAAAAAATTCAACAAACGTAGGACAATTGCTAAAATTTTTATTAACATGTAATATCGAAATGGAATACTTTCCATAAATACTTCTTTTTATGATGTAAAAATTTGAACATTAAATTGCAATAGGTTCAAAATAAACAAAAAGTAACACCAGTGCATAAATTACGACCAAGAAAGACAATTTTTTTCGGATCTTAGATGGTTTTAAGACAAATTTTATTTAAAATTCCAATTTCTCCACCTCGAAATATCTTATTAACTACTTCACTTAATTTTATTCTAGTGTAGTATTCAAGTGGATCATCAAAACCGATATGAATCGTATATGACTTCATTATAAGCTAAATCTCAGCTCATAACAAATTCAAAATATGCTTGATACAATCGTCGGCAAGATTATTTATAAAGAAACAAATCAACCTACAGCCTACTCTAATTTATGACCACAAATTGAATAGTGACTTCTCTTTTCATGCTCCAACCCACTGTTAATCAAACATAAAAACTCTACGCAACGGTTCATTATTCATGCTAACAAGTGCGCAAGTCCCATTTCCCAGGTATGACTCAAACATCTTGACACACCTTTTGCAAACTTCCGAATGAAAACTTACTATTCATTAAAATAGGTGTCGATTTATATGTTCCACAAGCTATCACAAAGACAGATGAGGCTCATTAGTGAAATCTACCGAATTACATATATATTAGGCAAACATACTCCAATGAAAACGTCGCAAAAATGCGTCACAACTCTTTTAAAGAAATTTATATGATGAATCATCGCATCGTTAACGCTCTATACTACCCGAAAAAGATGTTAAATTTTTTATCATCTATAAATTTGTAAATGTGGAAAAAAATTTTCCACTTTTTTTCACGTGAAAAAGTGGAAAAAAACTTTAAAAATTTATACGAATGAGGTGCTTTTTCGCGGAAATACATTCAACAGAACAATTCGTTTTTTAAGCGAAAAAAATAGTTTTTTATTGAGTGATGCAAATACTATTAGCATCAATATACATACAAAAAAAAACAAACAACAACAACAAATTCAACAATAACAAGAAAATTCTTTTAAAGCGGAAAAAAGGCGCAAAACACTTCGGTTGCTTATGATCACAACATCAAAATACAATCGATCAAACCTCCATAGATCAACTAATGACTACAGTCGTTTATACAGCCGTCGAAACGATTAGTTCTAGAATGTTCTTTGATGCCAATCCATCAGACTCTATTCAATGTTATTTTTACGAAAAACTACGCCAACACTGCTGTATTAAAAATAAAAATTACAGGAAATCAAACTTTCCTAAAATACTGCCTAAATTAATGTTTCAAATATATAAGCCATACAACTGTTTCACCTTTGAACGAAAGAGGTAACAGCTGTTTTCACTTTGAAAGGGTAATGTTAACCTTGAAATCAATTTCTTTAGAATACCTGACGGAATTCGACGATTAATTAGTCCCATAATTGTCACGAAGATAGGTGCTTCATTAGTGGAATCTAGCGAATTTACATAATGGCTCTAATCGATCAAAATATTCACTCATTCGTGATGTGTTAAGAATACTATTAGTACGATACAGTAGTACAGTAGTAGTACGACAGTACAAAATAGTAATAGCAGAACAATGATGAATGCGGAAAACAGAGATCAATAGCTCGCAACCTATACGAGCATATATTGGGACTTCGTTTAATGAGTGCAATAATATAAAAACAGCACCACTCACTGCTATAGGATATGACGCAAATAGCTAATAGAGGCTATGTATTTTTCTGACACTTTGAGCAGCTTTCTCTACTCCTACCTAATCTACTATTGCCGATGATTAACCTTGGAAGTACAGATTATCGGTGACTGTTTAGATTTCAGCTTTATAATCGAATGAAAATCCAGATGACTTTAATGATATTAAAAAATACAAAAACCAAAGAAGCAAAAAAAGACACAAATTTTTCATTTAAAAAACTCAATTTTAGGTAGCAGAGAGTATACTGCACTGTCTAGATGAAAAAGAAAGTGCATCTAGAGCGCGCAACATGTATGCAAACCCTTTCACCCTTCCTCTCGTTCTCATCCTTTTGGCGCCAATTTAAATTGCCTTCAAAAATTTCAAAGACTCCGACTGCTTTAAAATCAACTTTAAAAACGAGTAAAAATCCAGATGACCTCGATAGTACTGAAGAAAAGTATAAAAAAGAGAAAAACAAATTTTCCGTAAAAATGGTCATGACTTTTGGTAGAAGGAAGTATAATAAACGCCCTTAATGAGAAGGAAAGTTCATCCAGATCAGTAACACGTATGCAAACCTTTTAACCCTTTCTCTCTCCCTCATCCATTTGGCGCCAATTTAAACTGCCTCCAAAAGTTTCAAAAACTTCGACTGCTTTAAAATCAACTTTAAAATCGAGTAAAAAATGGCTTCGACGGTGCTAAAAACGTAAAAAGCAAAGAAAAAACAAATTCTCAAAAAACAGTCATAATCTATGGAGAAGAAAGTACGCTACGCCCTCTGAATAAAAAAGAAAGTGCATCTAGAGCGCGTAACATGTACGCAAACCTTTTCACCCTTCCTCTCGTTCTCATCCACTTGGCGCCAATTTAAACTGCCTTCAAAAAAACTCAAGGCCAACATCAATTTTCCTATGCTTCAATATCGTTGATCCCACAAATCCCACGAAAAAACAATGATCTAAAAAAGTTTCTACAACCTCTAAGTTGTAATAATCACAGCAAAACAAATTTTGAGTCGCATACTTAAATATAACATCGTTTTATATGAATACACTTCTGTTATTCACTATACCTACGCTCTTTGACTATTTGAAAAGAACAATTCAATATTCGAATTAAAAAAAATATCTGAAGAGCCGGTTATCTCTCGAGATGGAACTTACCGCCAGCGATAAACGATTTCCCGCATAGACGTAGTTGACTGCCTCAGCAAACCTCGCTGGAGATGGCCTGTTTTCGATTGATTCTCTACCTCACCAACACTTTCCACGTGCCTAAATGCCAACTTCATTCAAAAAAGGAGAGAGGACATTTTCACCATTAATGCTCTAATCGATTGTGGATTTTCACTGAATGAACTCGTTCACTGAATAAAAACTCATTCACTCATTAAACCGCATTTCTTATGCTTTATCCATAAACTCTTTGCTAAGGTTTCAAGTTTTTATCATATAAACTAAAAACATAATTCGAAGCATACAATATAGATCGATATTATAATATCATTCGCAAATTGATTAATTCAAAAAATTGTAGCAATTATGCGATTGCAAAAAATATTTATGACTCTTATCGAAAAATTCGAGGAACAACTCAAAGAATGAAGAGGTAAAAGCATTTAGCAAGTTTGAAAGGCTTTCAACTTTTGTTAAGTTTGCTTTATAAAATGAGAAAACCAAAAACAACCTCTCTCAGTAATCCTCACCTCTTTCCCGCATTAAAACTTCTCCTGCGTTTTTGAGGTACAACGGGAAATGGGTGGACAGCTAGCGGCGATTGGAAAGCTCTCCTTCTAAATAAGTAATCTGCCTTTCAGTAAATAATTAGTAAATTAAAAATAACTTAAAACTTGGTCACACTCTGCACTACCTCGCGCTCATATTGTGTGTCAATTTCTTATGAAAGTAAAAGTTACTAGGCTCCGTAAACTTAAAAAGCATACCTATGCGAAGGTAGTTGACGATGCGATGCCATCGAAGACTATAACAAACCACTTCCCCATATTGCCCATTCCTACAAACAAACTGATTGAACCCACATAGGCACTATTTATTGGGCTGAATGATGAATGAATATGGCACGTAAAAAAAGGCGAGGAACAATTCGCATTAATTAATAAAATGGTACATGTGACGCGAAAAAATCCACTAAACGAAAATTGTGCAAACTTCCGCATCAATGGTTTTTCACAACGATACACTCAACGTAAGTGAAGTGTTTCGGTTGGTTGTGTGAAAGTAAACAGCTAGCTGTCAATAAGAGTGTATTTCCTAACTTCCTACTTTATTTTCTTGAGAAACGCGTAGCTGTCACTAAGATGAAAATATCATTAACCATTAGAGGATATTATTACAATGAGTGAAAACCACTCAATACTAATCGTTACTATCCGATAGCTATGCCCATTAAACTTAGCCGAGTTCCTCGTTTCTATTTTTCCGATGTATAACTAATGAAAAATCGCGGTTGAAGAACCGAAAATCGTGATAAGAATTTCTACTACACTTATCGAACGAACCGCTTTTATGAATTAAACGAATGATAAAATATTTAAAGCATTCATACTTTAACTGATAAGACTCACCCTCTACAAAAGATCCAACCTTTTGTCACCTAACCGGAACAACAATAGATCAGAATATTTTGAGCAGGTCAGGTACCTATTACACTTTTCTATATTTATATATCATCATGAAAGATAAGGTTAGGAATCGAACCTATAGTATACGTAACACCCGATGAAATGTCGTAGGATCAATCTTCAACGCTTTCTGAGTAGAAGTGTTTTATAGATAAAAATAAGCGTTAATGTACAGAATGCCCATTGCGAAATATAGATATGCAAATGCATTTTACAATAATATTGATAAACGAAGTCGTAAATGAAATCGCTTTTTAATGAAACCTATCGAAAAAATGCATCAAGTATGTCTGCATTCCAGCAACCCAATTCTACATCCCTTTTACTGTTCTTTGCAAATATTCGTCGAGTTAGGCTCATGTGTTTGAAAACCTCACCCTGTCGGGTTATGTCATATTTGCAATGGTGCTTAATAAAGAGGCCGCAAGGAAAGTTCGGGTATGAACCTATCATTAAAGCGAAGGTGGGGCTTCCTATAGGAATTTCAATTTTCCCGGCCAAAGGTAATCTTTTCTGTACGGATTTCTGAGGATTGCAAGTAGAATCACTCACCACACTACTATTCGGATATCTACTATACGCGCTCATCTACACACAGTGTTCGCCTTGCTCTTCCCAATCCCTCTCCACTGCATTGGTGCTATACCCATTCAAAGGACGGCTAATCGGAAGTTATTTGTGACTCAGTAGGTTCAAACGAGGCAATGTTTGAGTTAAAACAGTGAGTTTATTAATTATTAGATATAAAATAAGACATAAACAATGTGCCCTGAAAAACTGAAAGAGTCTGAGATGAGCTCGCGATATAATACAAACATATCGATATATCTACGACTGGACAATGTGCAATTATCGATGAAGACATCTCTGAGAGGTATCTCGAAGGTGTATGCACAAAGACGGATATGCATCGTTCCCAAGAGTATTCGGAGGGGATGCGCCCAATACAAAAGGCCAATCCTGCAAGGATTTGATTCGGAATCGGCGATTAAAACAAAGGTGAGGGAAAAGGGGTTTCACACCTCTCAAAACCTCGAGATGTCTACTGCCAACAGATGTCTGCTCATGTCTGTCGTACACAAACGAACGACATTATACGAAAAAGATTCAACATTATAAAGACAATACCGATCAATTCAGTGGGGAAAGCACAATCGTCGATATAAATCGCATGGCAGTGCGTTCTTCCCGAAAAACAAAACAACCAGCTCGTCACTGTTAGTAAATACTGCCTTTGAAGTAATGAAATTCACGTGTGCAACGCAACATCCGATCATAAGTTGTAAGTTAAAAAATGCGTTCATAACCCGGAATAGAATCCATGACCATCCATCCCTCCAGCAGATGCTCCAACTAACCAACCTAATTTCCATGTTCCCACTTATTACCGTTCTATTCCGTCAAGTCTACATATTACTGAGAAAATCCGTGTTACGACCACCTTCTCAATTGGCCATTATAAGCCACAATTCATTTCCTTCTTTTCAAAAGAGATTTCATTTAGAGTATAATTAATATTTGAATATTGTGGAGAGTCGCCCATAACATTTTAGTAGCACAGCTTTAATCCCCTTCGCAGTCTATGAACTATAGAGCATTGCTCGCTTATTCGATCCACTCCCATCATCGCTTACCGAGATTCTATGAATTCACCTTCAAAAGATTAACTTCTAAAATCTTTAAAGTAATCTTAAGTAAGTAATCACTAATTAATTGAACAAATTAGCTACCATCAAAAGATATTCCACCACTCTACTTCAAAGGCATAAAACACATAATTATGGAAAAAAGTATAAACAAAATCTGAGACATAAAATACGATTACGACCAAAAATTAATGTGGGATCGAATTTCTGGGATGATGGTGAAAAAAGACAAGCGCCTGAACGGCACTCATTAAAAACCCCAACTATGTCCGAATATTTCGAAGCTGACCCAAATTTGTCTTCAAAGTTTTCTAACTTCATAGAGAAACATTCTCCAACAAATATGGAGAGAATACTTTCAGATTTGTTATCGACCAATAAAATAAAAAAAATAAATCTTTTTTAAAACAGCATATATGATAAATCATAGAAAAATAATATTTATAACTTTAAAATGTCTACCATCATCCCTGAGGTAACATAAAATTTGAGGTTTCTTTGGTGAAATGGACAGAAATTGAGAAGTAAAACGTCCTCAATGTATGTGATATTTCGCAAATACTATTTAACTATTCTAATAAAAAAGATATGGTAGGCCCAACACGTCAATCACTCTTACAAATGCTACTCTACAGCCTTATCAGTCTTGGCAGCCAGCCTATCAACATTGTCTTCATCAAAACACTAACGATATCCATGACGCAGAAATGCAGTAAGAGAGAGAGTTGTTCCATGCTTCAAACTTGAGCAAAACTTAAAATAATTCAGCATTGATGTTGGAACTTTTTAATTACTTTCAAAGACGGGCCCCTTATTTAACCCCTTTTTGTTGAGATCAAACTCGATATTACAACAATACAACACTCACAGACGCACGATACAATGCCCATAAACAAAACAAACAAGAAAAGATATTAGCGGTTGCAGCTTCTTACAATACAACCTTTCAAATGGCTCAACTTCAAAAAAGAAACAATATAGCGATCCCTACTAAAACACTTCCTAAGCGATCGACCAGGCGTGTGAATCCTTCACAACAGAGTTCTTTTTGCCCACAGGTAAAACATGACTCGTGAACATCGCGAAATGATTCAGTGTCCATTACGCCCAAAGAAGAGGATCATTAAGAGGCTGAGCTGAGCGGAACAATTCGACTGTGCCCACAAAATTTTACTGCTTTTCTATAGAAGTACGTTCTCATATAAACACATACACACACACGCAGACACAAACACACACATTCATATACATGCAAACACAGACACATGTATACCGGCAGATATACACATAAGCCAAGGAAGGAAAACAGCTAGGATACGCAAAATCCACAAAACACAAAACCTCCGAAGTTTTCCTATTTCGTCATGTGTGCGGAAATTATTTTCCGTCCAAGTAAAAAACCGTTTCAAAATTAGGTAGACCTCTTCCCCCCCCCCTCTCCCTTCAAAACAACTGAATTCGTAGTCCTGACAAGGCAGGAAAATTTAAAAGGAATGCAAAATAAAGATGAAATTATTTCTAGCAACAGAAGAAGATAATGGAATAAAATGGGCCCAGCCTCTATCAAATAAAAAACAATTCACTAATGAATTCGCGTCAAATCATTTCATATAGATCAACACTATGGCCAATACTTATAGACAAATATATCAGTTCAAAGAGTATGGCATGAAAGTTGATCATTCTCTCACTTCTTTTACTGAGCCAAGAAAAATAAGTTAGTGAATAACAGTTAAGCGTGATATCAAAGGCATAGCCTTAGAAGAACATCTTCCATTACTCCTGTATATTATTGAGAATATATATCATACACCGATAAAGGTAGTTCATCCAGCCACTGAGGCGCTGTCGCTCACAAAACACGCTGATTCCTCAGACGAAGGTGTGCGCGTTTTGAAGGCATTATTCAGCAGTCGCTTCTTCTCACCTCTATCCATCATTTTCGTCGGCGGCTGAAGTATAACACGCATTAGGTTTATGCAGTAAGCATATACTGTAAGAATACAGTATTACAGTAGCATACCACCGTTACAATACAGTAGTAAAAACGGACTACTGCAGTAACAACCTTTCAAGATTACCTTCTGTATATCATCCTCTTTAGACACCTTTAAAAATTACGGAAACGAAATGCAACATATAAAAGAAATGATAGCATCCGAAAAGAAACGACTCACTTCCGCTTTGAATGATTCAATGGCGAATGTAAGGATTCGTTTACGTTTACGATAAGCGGCACCTCCTCTTGGAGTGGGTGGTGGTCGAGCAACAAAACACGCGTTTTTTGTTCGTTCATATTCCCTTAGACGCATTACGATCCATTCATCTGTTGCACCATCGAAAAAATCACTGTTTTCACCTTAAAAAATTACATTTCCTTCACTCTGCCAAAATGCGTAGCCAAATGGGGTCATTTTTCCAATAAAAAACGATCACAATAAAGGGAATCAAATCAAAAAATCCTAGAAAACTGATCAAATTAAGAAATCTAGAAAGCTACTTTATAAAACATATTTACAATCCACTTTTTAACGAGCAAAAAAAATTGCATTTTCATGTAACACTGTTTCCCATGTAAAGTTCAATAAAATCACTCATTAGCAATAAACCTCATCCAATTTGATACTCTCAATAGGGTTCATATCACAAATCAGACTTCCCAAACAACTCTTGCGTAAATATCATAGAGTTGCATATTTACTGCTGCTAATCAAATAGAATAATTGTCGATGTTCATAGTTGCATGCATGTGTCTATCTGCTTACTTATTTACCACACAGGTTAACGTAACAACTTTAAATAGCTTGCTTATTAAAATAGACCTCACCCTTTAGGTTATAACGTGACGGCTTAAACAGCAATTAAACTGCATACTACGTAATATGCAACTCCAATTCATATTACTGCTCATTATTAATGGTCGGCTTACATTTCTAAATAGAATAAAATGAGAAATGCTTCACAATTAATGAGACATCTATAACCCGGTGGGTGTGTTAAGAACTAAGGGTCGAACAAAATAACATATCGTTTCCATTAGCAACACGAAGATCAAAATCAAAAACAAGAGATTTGTGAGGATATCTTCCCCTCCTCTTTACTAAATGAACAGGAGGAAGATTGCAGTTTCTGTTATTTTCGGCAACTATTTTTTCAGCAATTTTCAGGAAACAAGTCCTGTAATATTGGATAGTAAACAAACTCCAAAAAGAATTGATACCTGGAAATAACCCAGAATTCACTACGAAAAAAGTGGCCTCCTGCATAATAATAAGTTAATAGTAGCAAGCAAACTTTGCTGAAAACAAAAAAAAGTCAGCCGATAGAATTGAATTTTAAAAAAAGATTAATAAATCGAAAAACTTCACAGAAAATGAGAAGAAGAAGAGGGCATGCGAAATTCACTTGATTAACTTACACGGTGGGTAGTAAGGCAAAGGTGTCCATTGAAAACACGACTTCGACTTTGCGGATTCAACTTCCTCTGAGTGTGTTCGCTTTTCTAAATAATTTACTAGTCAAATAAATGGCTATTCAATGAGTGTTTCGAAGGCGAAACTGAATGATTATATTATAATTCTTAGAATAAAAACTATGAGTATACCTATAGACTATGATGATACCACCCATAGATCCATAAGCTATATTTTATCACAAAAAAATAAATATAAATATAAATAAACAAATGATAAACAAATGAATTAATTAAATAAATGAATAAACGAATANATGTATATATATATGTATATATATACATGTAATGCAAAAATCGGAAACTACCTCACTAGAACACAAGCCTTTGTGAAAAAATTCAAAAAAAAGCAGAAAACGTGATCGATGCTTCGTATCTTTCGCAGCGACAAGAAGGGAAGTGGAGGTGTGTGAATGGCAGAGAAAGCGAAAACAAGGAGGAAGAACATAAATGAAGGCACACTGACACAGGTATACCACCACACTAACTTAACCAATCATCACACCTCCCTTCCCCTCCGATAGCATCATATTGTAGAGCTTTGCACAAAAACATGGACCACTTTAAACAAAAAGAATGCTCGCCAATGATCAATCCATAAGATTTCCAAAACCAATTCTCTTAGATAACAACGTGACCCCTCACAAACTCAAAACTCTGACTGGACAACAACTTTGCCTGTTTATATTTGATGTGTTCCCTCTGCATCAGTCGACATTTATATTTAGGGGAACAGATGCGATAAAGTAACGTATGTCATCGCAGCATGATAGAAACTAGCAAGAAAACAGAGCTGTGCCATCAGCGATCAGGTATAGGTAAAACACCACACAAGGTCACCGGGTGTCAACACCGTCTCACATACGCCAAATTTGACATCATAAATTACGACCGCACTTCACATTCCATAAAACGACCACTTCAAATTCGAGCTACGTCTTTTTTCGGTGAGAGTGTTTATTTGGTGGACATACCTTTGGTTTTTTCATGTCCCGATCGGAGATGATCTTCGAGAGCACGTTTCAACGTGAATCTTAGGGTACATTCTTCAATGAGGCATCTATACGGCTGTGCTTTACCGGCATGTCTCGTAGTAAAATGATCCTCCAACCAAAGAAACTGAAATATTACTCCACTTAAAAAACTTTTGTCGAAAATGAGTTTATATGATACATGCATAACATGACAAATAAAAGATCACATTCAATTTATTTGCATAATTAATATAAGATAATCAAATTGAAGCGGATTATATCAGCTTTCCCTTAGCAGATATTGTCAGTGGGATAATTCCAAAAATGTCGTATTCCTTTACCTTTGTGTAGCTCAATGAAATCTTTTAAGCCGCCATTCCAGTAAAAGTGAATTATTTAGCAATTTCCAGGAAAAAATTGAACAACACGATACGAGAGGGTCAATGATAAAGAACTCACTTGTTTCTTCAGATCACCTCGACTCATCGCCATTTTGCAATCACCCCATTTGCATGCCAGACTCTTGAGTCGACTTTTAGGTGAGCAACGTACCCGCGAGGTTGGACTCAAGCAATCGGGTGGTCGAAGTACTTCAAGATGGGTCTAAAATGGAAGTAGATCATTAGCGCAGATCTCCGATATTCGAAGTTTGGAAGCACGAAAACCGTTTACCAATGTAGAAATTCTACAATCATAGAATTTCGCTGAAATGAAATTCGATTACCTTTCACCTTACGTCATTTCGCAGCCTATTATCCATCACATATTTATTTCCCCCTTGGTGCCTTTATTGCAACGAGGACAAAACAGCGCACACTCAAGGTCCTGTTACGCCAAAGCCCGTTTACTGAGCGGAAACAAATCAAGTACATTTGCATTCTATAGTGGGTTAAATCCGGTATCGGTCATGAGCTTAACATAATGCAAAACAATTCTCTCACCTTGATGACATGGTCGTAGAGATCGTTGTCGCACTTGAAACGAGTAGTACATTTGTCCCAATGGCATTCGCATTTTAAGTGCTCACGATAGGAAAGCGATGAACTGACTGCATAACACGATGAAGACGATGGTGTTGACGCACAATCGATAAACGGTTCCACTTTTAGCTGCAGCTCATGCTCCCTCTCATTCCTTCTGAAGCAATTTCTATCGATGATCTGAGGTTGTAAGAAGAGAGTTGATTCGGGATTCTCGCAGACAATTGAAAGAGGCTCTTTGAGTGACGAAAGGTCAAGAGAGTCGACCCGGGAAGAAAGTGAGCTGAGAGATGCTTGACTTGCATTCGAGGGCAGTGTCGATCCATAGCCCGATGAACACGACGAGGATGCAGAAGAACAACACTGCTCAGGGATGTGAGCCTCTTTGAGCAACAACGGACACTTGGCAAGCGACATATTTGTCGGAAGGCACTTCAACGGATCGGAGACGGCCATCGGATGATGACTGTCGACTGATGATGAATCCGGTGACGAGGGGAATGAAGAGTCGAATCCCGAGTCGACGCTTGCCGGCGACATGCGCCCCATGCTGTGCATATTCTTCGCAGCCGACATAACGGCCAACATCTGTAAATATTTTCAACGTTAGCTGTTCATGAAGCAATAAATCACAATAGAATCCCTGAGATAGGTGAAGGAGGGATGAGGAGAAGACAGGGGAAGGAAAAGGACATACAGCACTTTGCGAGACTAGATCCCCCTTCCTCCACTTGCAACGGATTGAGGAAATATTTCAACTTCCGGCAAGTTTCTCCGACTTTTCCTTTTAAAAGCGAGAAAGATTAAATGAACTTATGAAATCTCCCATTAAATCAAACGGAAATAAATAATTACTAAACTACAAGCTAATTAAATATAACACAAGCGAATGCACTAACTGTAAATCAATGAAATAAAGTTAATGAGCAGTAATCAAACCGAAAACGAGTTAAGTGAGCCAATAATGATAGAAATCTTTGATTAACGCCAATGCATTAAAGCAAATATTCATCGAGCGCAGATGTCATAAATGAAGTGAACAGAAATTCATACCCCTTCACCATAAAAAAACACATCAACACAATATATGATATCACTGGAAAAACATCAAAGAAATCCGCATAGGCCAAAAACTATATGTGATAACGTTTATAGACGTAATGCAATTTAAAGAAGCAATCGAATAAATGCACGTGGCACACACAACCTCTCGATGTTTGTAATTGCAACAATTTGCGATCCCTTTTCACGCTCACAAAAAACTCGAAAAAGTGTTTGCTTTTAAATAAATACCAATAGCAATTTATGCGCTTGCAAAGGCACTTTTAAAGAAATAAGTAAATAAAAGAAAAAACTTATAAAACAAAGAACACTCGAATATATCTAATAGTGGTAAAGCATACGGCTAAATTATTTACGTATGTATTCTAAAATATCTGTTTTTAATCAGCCCATTAATTGGTCAACATTTAACGGTAATGACCATCGCTGAACCATTCTAATAAACGATCGCGCATAAGTGGCCTAGCTAGAAATTTCGACAGCAACGTTCTATCGTAAATATAAAATGCATCTCAAAGTCATACTTCCCTTATTTACTCCACACTTGCTTGGCCATTTATTATAAAGCATTTGGCCATTTAAATCGAGCCATAATCACAGCAAAAATTTGGCACATTTCAGAAATGATCACATATATTCCACAAATTGCATAAAACATTTCTCAATGAAAAGAAAAGTGATGACGATTAGATGACAATCGATTAATCACATTAGAAATTTTAATATTTCCGAAAAAAATCAAAATTTATATTTTAGAAATTTTATTATTTCGGAAAAAAATCAAAATTTATATATTTATGCAATTCGCCTACAAATTCGAATGCCTTTGAGTTATTTTCAACTTATCTAAACTCTGAGTGAAAATTTCTTCACCTTTCCTATTATACCATTTTTACACTTTAAATTGATTATATAGTAATGTAAAGAGGTATTTTCTCACGTTATTTGCATATAAACAAACTGAAAACATTCAATATGCTCGTTTTTCCCATCAAAACCACTTCTCTTAGAAAGAGTTCCCCAAATATTGGAAAGATCTCCTTCGCTCACCCTTTCCCCTTTCCCATCTTATAAACACCATTCTCTAGCTTTTGCAAATACATTTGTAGCACTAATATAGAATAAGAAAGGACATTAGCATATTAAAAGGCCTAAACCACAAATTTTGCATAAAAAATAAAAGAGAAAATTGCATCGAAATCGACGAATTGCTTACAAGCAATCAGTCAACGATCATGACCATAACACTAACACTAGTTGAGATGATCACTAAGTAGATAGGCATAACCTTGAGGCATCCAGCATTTGTTGTAATCGTCGATCGTCACTATCGTTAAGGCAATACCAATATCAAAATTGCCTTCAAAAAATGGCGCTTCTAGCATATCAAAGAAATCGATTTTCCTGTGATAGAAACTATCAAAACCGATACAATCGAATAAAACCCTCGTGGAAAAAAAAAACTCTATAAACATTTTAAAGCATTAAAAAATAAATTTTCTTTGCTAATGGCACCCCGCTTATAGAATTATTTTCTATCCAATACTAGAAATTATTTCACACAACAAATAAATTCCCTAGAAAAATTCCAAATTGCATTAATAATAAAAGTGTATCTATCCGTAGAACTTCTCACTGCTTATTCCATAATGCTGATAGCAATTAATTAACATATAATTAACACCTAAAATAAATGATGTCACTGAATAGCTCTATGTAATATGAATGGAAATATTTTTTCTATAGAATTTCCACTTGTATGAATTTTTTCTATTTTTCCGCAAAAATTCTATTTTCTATAGAAAATTCCATGACCGATGTTTTTTTAAATAGAATTTTCATAGAAATGGCGAGTGGATGGGAGGATATTGTAGGAGGAACATTATGAGTGGAATGGTAAGACGTTCGATAAACAACGAATGTAAAGCTGTTGCGTGAGCGATAAAAAATATGCGCGCCTTGTAAGCAAGAAACCCGTCTAATAGAAATTCAAATCTCTCTCTTTTGAATTCACCCTCTCTGCATACCCTTGTCCAATTCCCCTCCCCTCACCCTCCCTCTCTCGAATTCACCCTCTCTGCATACCCTTGTCCAATTCCCCTCCCCTCACCCTCCCTCTCTCGAATTCACCCTATTCAATTATCAAACACCAATTTAACAAATCATCAGCAACAAATAACGCAAATATTAATTAAACCCACCACCTCTATGACTGCTTGAGAAAAGACTAATCATTACCTCATATGACCGCTATCATATGAAAATTCAGGTGATGCAAAACATATGCAAATTTACATATTTAAATAGTGACCGCTTCAATATAGACTAAAAATATGCACAGGTAACAGGCAATAAATAAAAAAGAGGCAAAAGGAAAAACAAAACATAAACAGATAATAATAAAAATTAACATTACATATATAAATATATGTTCTAAATAAGAGTAAATATATGCAGATAGTGGAAATCACAAGTTGAGAATGCCATTAAATATTAGCAAAAAAAAGTTGCACAATTACTCGTGTGAACACCTAGAAAAAGAGTTGACGTATCTGACCAAATCATTGATACGTGGAAATGCCATCACGATAATGACGTCATCGCCGTTGTATTTGCTTCCCATCCAATCACCTGTTGTGTGATGATCGTGTGAATGCCAACGGAGACAAGCAAAAAAAAAGAAAAACCCCAACTCAATCGGCGATCAAATCAATGCGCTCATAGTTTCAATAAATAAAGAATTTAATTTAAAAAATTCCATTAGAAAATCGCCCCACAGAACAGAAACAATCCAATGAATATAAAAATTAAATATCGATGAAATTTTATACAGAGAAATAATCGAAACGATTAGTTTATTATCATTACCGATAAGCGTAAAGATTTAGCGTTGCAAAAGAAACGAAATATTTAAAAGTGTGCGCCTCGAAAAGAAAGTATCATGATTCAATTACCGCACACCACGCTGGCAACCTCCCATAGCATCGAGAAGGAATGTAAGAGATGGAGGTATTATACAGCGAAAGAAACATTACCGTTACTTGAAGTGGCCTTTTTCATTTATGAATGGTACAAATCGGGATCGAATTTAGTTTTTAATAAAACTGAACGGGTTTAATTACAAAAATTGAAAGTACCGCTTTTCAAAGAAGGGAAAAATTTCAAAACTCACTGGATTGTACAATAATTCATATCATTGAATTTTTATGGAAACTTCCTCTCCAATTATGAAAAATAAAAATTCCCATTCAATGAGAAATAAAATTTTTTCTCAACTTTGTTTAAATGAAAAAAATTCCCATAATTCCAACTTAATTTCCCATACGTCGAACACAATAAAATTATGCTAAATCGTCAACTTCCGTATAGTAAATAGAATAATTACTGAGTGTAAAATGAGAAATCGATAGAAATAAAAATTTGATAAAAATTTTCAAAATTTAGTGGAATATTCCTGAAAATCTTCCAATGTAACACTTCTTTATCGTCTAATGAAAATCTTCCAATGTAACACTTCTTTATCGTCTATAAAGTTCATGTTATCTCTCACAAGGAAAAGAAGAAAAAAACTGTTTAAAAGCGTTTGAATTTTATGAAAGGTGAACACCTCGATGGGAAATCAAGTACACCTTTAATTATCAACGCTTCACCTTTAATAAACTCCACAATTAATACCGATTCTATAAACAATTCCTATCAATAAAGTGATGCACGAATTGTTCCAACAATAACAGCTCAATAGTTAGGAATAAAACAATTAATAAAAATAAAAATAAAAATAAATCTCAACGTCAATCGAGTGGAATTTTCGAAGTTAGAGATAAATATATTTGTGTCGGTTGAAATGTTTGCGTCACATGCAAAAAACCGATAAAACACAATCGAGTGTAACATCAACAACATTAGTTCGATGTCAGTCAGCTGTCAACAGTACCACAAGATTTGAAACGTCGAGAAAATATGCTTCTACTTATAAATATTTGAATAAGTAAATAAATAGATGAGTGAGTAAGTAAACAAATTAATTAATTAATTGATTGAGTTAAGTTAAATTAAATTCAAAAAATATGAAAAAAAGAAATAAAATAGAATAAAATAAAAAAATAAAGTAAAATATAAATAAATAAATAAATAAATAAATAAGTATATAAACAAATAAATATTTCATGTAGGATGATAAGATATGAGAGGAAATATAATTAAGCATGAATATTATCAACAAACGGCAATAACAAAAAAAAGTTATCAACAGAATTGATTATATTTTCTTCAAATATCAAGTATAATCTTTTTCGTATACATCTACATGACTATTCTATAATCTAACAAAACAAAAAGTTATTACACTTCCATAAAAGTTGCATTCTATGAGTCTCTCTAATAAATTTTTGCATTTTTTGAAATTCTTTTCTCAATTTTGTTTACACCCGATTGCAACAAAGTTGATAGACCTCAAATTGCAATTTGCATAATCAATTAAATTGCAAAATAATTCAATAAAAATTGCATAATCTGCAGTTTGCATAAACTACACTGTTTTGAAAACATACTTAACCCCCTTGCAGTGAACACTATCCATACTATCCATGCCTTCTTGTATCCTTTCTTTCACTTACTACCTTATTCGCTCCCTACTTCCAAACTTATTTCTAGCTGCACCCTATGCGACCAGGAAGTGGCGGATGTCAGGAAATATCGGATGACGGGGAGGAGCCGAGGGGGGAGGGAAGCGGTGTATTCGATATATAGCTGGGGACAGCGGGGGGGGGGGATAATCGACGTACAGTCAAAGAACAGGCGAGATGGAAAGAGGGAAAGGTCGGTAATCAACACATAGTAGAAAGACAAGGGGTTGAGGGTAATCGATGCAGGATTAAAAAACAAGTTGAGGGGGAGAGGAGGGCAGGGGGATAGATGGGAGAAAAGAGGCAATCGATGTGTGGGACATAGCACCTAGCCAACTTAATGCATCCATTTGGTGTACACATGCACTACAGACCAAGCATAGGGAAATATATGCAAATAAGCACAACGGATCAGTGCCCATACTCGAAATTAGATTCTATTCTATGCTAAGCGTATAAATTTTCAATGGAAAAATTTTTTTAAAGGAAAAATCCTTTATGAGATATGCAAACAAATCGGTGAAATCATTTCTCCACCGTAATTTTACTATAGTGCAAAGAAAAAATCATGCACTTTTAGCGCATTTTTTTCTACATTCCAAGAAATTCCAGTAGAAATATCTATTTTCCGAGAAGAAATTTATGAAAAATAATTTGCGATGAAAAATTTGTTTCATTTTTATACGATTATTTTTGAAAAAGAAAAACGACTAAATTATTTTTCGGCATTTTTTCCAATCTTTTCAACAAAGGAAAAGTGTCTCCTCCACTCTTTTTTTCATGAAATATATTTTTGGAAAAATATTCTTCTATACTCTTTTTTTTATTGTATCAAAGTCATCTATGAGGAAAATCATTTCCTCCTTCCCAAAATTATTGACAACAATTAGTCCCCTTCCCCCTGAATTCAAAAATCGCCCTTCTTTATTTCATCCTATTTGACGAGTAAAATTGCCACTTAACAACGAAACGTTTCGTTTCCCACGCATAAAACTCTAATTCTAGGACATAAAAACTGGCCGACGTTAGGGTCAAAGGTCAGGTCAAAGACTGATTAAAAATTGGCACACATCAGTACACCAATAGTTTGTAGAAGTATAGATTTATATAGATGAAAAGAGATTTCCGGTTTTTGACAAATAAGGTCGATTGTTTCTTTATCGGTTAAAAATATTCCACCAAAATACAACGAGAATAAAATTGCACCAAAATTGCACGAAATGCAATGCAACAAGAACTGTTTGCAATAAAAATTCATGCATCGAAAGTGATATATTGCAACACAAAAATATCAAAACATTTCGGCGATTTTCACATGCTTTATCGATAAATATTAACAGAACATTAATAATTCGACCGGAAGCTATTGAAGGAAAAAAATTTAGTTGAACCATTCAGCATTTCCGCTTTTATTAAATTATTTAAGCAAATTAGCCCTTATATTTAGAAAATTAAAGCACTGAGAGCATATCGAGGTAACATCACTTAAAAGACGAAAATCGGATATTTCCGCTACGATAACCACAAAAAGTTGGAAAAAAGTACGGGAAGAAGGCAAAGTTCACTGTGAAAAGTGATCGACATGACAGAACGTTGTCGGTCACCAAAACAAAAATTAGGGTAACATCACACCTGTAAATGTTACTGTTACTATCATATATAAATATATATATATATATATATATATATATATGTAGGCGTGAAGAAAAAATATAGTGGGACTTACGGCTTCTTCGCTGACGGGTTTAGGTTGTTGTGGGGAAGAACGGTTGGAGGAGAGGCATGCGGCGATGGTCGGCGTTAGCAATGTGTCTACCGCCGCCTCCTCCATTCGCTGTGCACCTGCAATAATTGCAATCAAATAACTTATAGATCATGCACAATGTACATCACAGAAAATCGAACTGAACACCGTCTAGTCGCATCTAGAAATCATAATCACAACATTGTATACATCACCATCCACTATACCATACAGAAAATCAGTACCCAATCTTCCCGTCACCTTGTACAATCCTCCCTACCCCCTCCCCCCCTCCCCCACCCTCCCACCGATTCTACTTCTCTTTTTCACCTCTTAATTCTATAAATGTTATCCGATCTTTTATCATCCTCAGCACTGTGACAGCCCCCCCCTCCCCTATTCTCGTAAAATCAGAGGAATTTGCGCATAAATCCCAAAAACTAAATCGAGGATGGATGTTCCTTAAATCGTGGATATACTTCAATAAATAATGACTCCTATTAATCGCTCATATATAGTTCAAACAGAAAATGTCGATTTCACTTTCAACTTCGAAATTAATCAGATTTTAGGCTGTAAACAGTATTACACTCATAACATTCAAGCATTAACCTATAAACGTGCTTCGAAATAATAACGAGGAATTGAATTATTTATGAATCGCCGATTAGTGACAGCCGATAAAAATTGAGGATAAATCAAACAATTGAATCGAAGTCAATATCGAAACGACATTTCTCCCCTCTCATTGCGACGTTTATAAAGCTTCATATACGCCTCCCCTGAATTGTGCTACAGCTTTCTCGGCCTTCCCTCCTCCAGGCCTGGATTGCATTTTGGTTTCTTTGCCTCTCTATCCCCTCAAACTTGGACTGCGTCACACTTTAATAGTTCCCACTCAAACTTGGACTGCGTCACACTTTAATAGTTCCCCTACCTTCTCTTTCAAAGCATTAGACTCACTACGTCTTCCTAGATCCCCCTCCCCCCCCACCGATCCTTCCCCCCTCCCCCTTGAATGACACCACGCATTTCTCGCCTCCCCCTCTCACAAGTCTGAATTGCATTATAATCTAAAGATTAGAAGGGTAATTTTGCCGTTCTCAATATCAAATCGTATATTCAACCATCTACCTAATCGAATACAAAACAATTTTATCGATCGCACATCATAGAACAGCCACTTCAATTTTACACAGATGTTATTCGTGCAAATAAATCAACTGTCCAACGACAATCAATTCAAAAACTACACTACAATTTTCATACAGAAATAAACAATAAAAATCAGTAAAAATAAATAAAAATTAATATAAATAAATAAGAATAGACAATGCATACGTCCCATTTATATTCAACACCGAAGATGCAATCTTACACGAGTATCAATATCGAATATACACCCTCTACCTATAGAAAGAAGTCAACGATGCCTAAAAGATATGGCATGTACCGAAGTTGCCCGATAAGGAATGAATAAACAAAAAAGAAAATCGTAGAAACGTTTCATCAACTAATTTCCATCGATAAAACCCATATAGATATATCATTCTCCCATTAAAATGACGCGTTGAAGAGGATATTAAAAAATATATTCCAAGTTTGACATTCGAATATCACGAAGAAACGAAAAAATAACACGGAAAAAGATAAAACAACACATTTTTATACTTCAATTTTATTCGCTGTTAGAGTAAACTCTAAGTGAGAATAATCACTGAAAAAAAAAATGCAACAGGAGAAAAAACTGTCTCCTAAAGCTCTCTAACAAATAGCTCCAATTTTTGCAAGGTTTAATGCTGAATACCGTATTTTTAATCAAAGTATAGCCCCATGTATGTAGTAATTTGAGTAACCTTTAGATCTATATAGCAATACAACAGAAAATAAGTGTTGTGTGAGCGAGGAAGGATCGTATAACGACAATACACCACATAGGTCAATCATTACACTGCTTTCCGGATATATTCCCTAGTACCTCCGATATCGTCGAACAAAAGCTTCCTCCAATAAATACTGTTGAATCCGATGAATGCATCCATTTAAAAAAACGATAAAAAAACTCGGCAATGATTGAAATTTAGCTTTCATTCGTGCGGAAATTCGTCGAAATTTTATTGAGTAACGTTTTGCATTCATTAAAAATGTGGAAATTTTCTAAAAAAAAAACGTTACAATAATAATTAGACAATGCTATCAAATCTACGAACAACAATTACTTATTTCTGATTGTTTAATGGAGTCGGAGAGAGTCGAAATACTGCAATACGAATTTTGCAATAAGTTTCGAACTTTGCAACGAGATTCTAACAAACTAATCAATATTGTTTAATTCGCAAAATTAGACTAAATATCCGAACAATAGAAAATTGCATAAAAACTTCAACAATATAAATTTGAGTAAATTCTAAAAATAGAAATTCACATAATTTTGATATTTATGTGAAATAAATCCGTAAAAAAATTTAATTTTAATATCAAATCAAAATTTTTCATTGCAAATCATATAAATAAAAATGCAATAAAAAAGATTGCAATAATTACAATATCGATCCCTATGAATTAATTGATAATAATTAAAAGAAATAAAGCAGTTAAAAGTTAATAAATGAAAATGAAATTAGGGATGATATTTATAATTTTTTTCATCAAGAACGAATGACTACTGTAATTGCAGAATTCCTAGACTAAAACTAAAACCTTAAAATATGAATGTCAGATATGAAATGAATGAAGCAATATTGATAAATGATGTAGCAAATATTCCACTACAACGCCCCTGTTTATAAAACGCCTTGGGGTTATATTTCGAGAAGAATGTATATTTAAGAGAAAAAAGTGGGCTTTTAAACAGGAGAATACTGTAAAATGTTCGATGTTTGCAACGATAACTACAATGCAATAGACTGTAAAAATGCTGGACGATAAAATTAAGTGCTAAATGCTCTAGATGGAGCATTAATCAGCATTACCTGTAGTAAAGGTGTAACGGATATTCAACCTAATTTGCTAACCAGGAAGGAACAAAATTCTAAACAAAAGAGAATAATGAATCTTAAGCAGTTACCATTTTGTGCATTACTTTATGCAGTAGTTGACATATTTCCATTAGAAACAGTGAAAAGGAAACATTTCTACCCGTCGGATTTTATGCTGACTATTCGCGACGAGTGTGACAAGGCCTGGGGGGAAGAGGGAAGGGGGAGTAGGAAGGGGGAGGGGGAAGGAGAATGGGGAACGAATTAATGCATCTATTCTTCTAACTTCTAAGTGCAACTGAATCGTTTCAACACACTATTGCCACTCTTTCGTAGTGAAATGTCTGTTCACCTACACCTTTGCTTTGTGGACATTTTGCTTTTTCTTGCTGTTCACGTTCACATACTTTTTGTATGTTCTCCACTTCAACCTGTTGAAATAAGTAAGCAGCATAAACATTCCACGGCGCAAATGTCCTCTCTTCAAACACCTGTTGGCGCAATGCTTATATAACAAATAGGTGTTCACGTTGCCAACATATGAGCTAATACTATGCTTTGGTGATACTCCTAAAAACGAGTATTACAAGTAAGACCCACCGGGATCATAAATGTCGATATGGCAAGTACAATTGCTATTTTTCATTCATTAAATGCACCAAGTGATAACAATACTTGGCAATTATCACTACCTTTAGTAAAATACTAAAGTAAACATTAGAGTACAACATCAAAATACAATTTATTAGCACAAAGATTAAAGTATAGTTCAATAGAGCAAAGATTAAAGTAAAATCTAATAGAACGAAGACTAACAATTAAAGATTTAAGTAGAATTTATAGTATCTAAAATAATAGATCAAAAAACCATTTGAACCAAAAATAGTAAAAGTTATTAATTACTCAACTAGAAATGATGATGTATAAGAATATATCCAGAAGTTAAACAAAATGTGCAATATACGTGAGAATTAAATATATATTTCATTTTGATCTACTTTTTGAAGCGCCTTTTTCAAATTTTTTCAGAAAAAACATCCCAGCGAATCTACATCCACCTATATCAACAACACTTTATACTCATAGATCTCGAAAATTATTGCTGTGAAATATGACGTCATTTCCCATACCTGGATTTCGTTCTAGTAAGCTGTACTTTAATCTTTGCTCTATTAAATCGTACTTTAATCTTTATGCTAAATGTAGAATTAAGATTTCATTAAAATTTATTAACCTTAATTATATGAAACTTGAGGCTAAGTTTTTTCATTTTGTTTTATAAGCAATCGAGAATGAACAAAAAGCAAGCATTTTTTTTCATCCAGAGTTTTTGCATCAATGATAAAAAACTTTTCAGTTACTTATTTTATAGGAAAACGCATCGCATATTCGCTTAAGCTAGGCAACAAAAATAGAAAAACGCATATTGTGCCAGCTAGCTGTCGCTCTTTGGTACGTCTCTTTAATGGCTCATTCCAGTTGATGCTATAAAAATTGTAAAAAATACTTCGAAGAATCAATATAAAGCAACGTTCTGATATCATTTAACGAATCAAGAAGCAATCTAATATAAATAAAAATATGTTATATTATTGACTGGTTCGAAATGGGAGTTTGTTGAGCAAATAGCATAAAATCAACTCACACCGCACTACCACCTATATTACTTTTATATAACTACTTGATACGCTCAATGCCATAATAAAATGGCAATAGGTGAATTTACAGCTAGCTGGCAGGCTTAAAAAATTTTCACTTGGAAACAAACTTAAAACTTAATTGCTTAATGTCGAAAAACTCATATCACCCCTTTCGTCTCATAATCTGATGTTTAAAAAATGATTTCTGGCGCTTTTGTCCACATTTGAAAGAAACAACGGAAATCTAAGATGTGGATGGAGAAGAGAATTGATAGTGAAGATAGAACGAAAGGTACACATAAATGAGAAGAAAATACAACATAGCGATAAAAAGAGATAGAATCGAGAGAAATGAATTTCGTCTTCAAAGTAAAAGCACAACATATTTCTAAGTTATGGGTTCGGTCACCAAATCCCTTTTATCGAATAAAGAAACTCCTTTCCACCAATTCATCGTACACCTATCAAATTAATTCTGGAATCTAAAATAAAGAAACCATTAGTACAGCTCACTAGAATCAGAAGCTGCGAATGAAACTCGACATATCCGCACCCCACCTTCGACAGATCGTCAAGTGAATCAGGTGAGTAATTAACGAACAACTCAATTACTCTCACTTCCGGTTTCATGCACTCAAGCGTTAAAAACAAGCTTATCGAGTAACGATCACCAACTTTGATTGATTGTAAGTTGTATATTAAAAGTTACATGAGTTCGGCAACTGTCTAATAACGGCTCAACCACTCAAGCATCATATACCCTGAATGCTGGTTCAATAATATCGTTGTAAACCTAGAAACCTATATTTCTGCGATGGCATATACCTCCTGTTCAAGGTTTACTTTTTACTTTACCATCAAAAAGTGAATTTTGAACATCCTGCAGGCAAGTTGCTGAGGTCAGAGATTATCAAAGACAGAGAACTTGTTTGTTCAAATAGTCTAGGGACCATCGCTTAATGCCACAATGACCGCTAAAACGACCTACGGTTGCCTTATCCATCAATAAAGTATGTAATAAAGGAGAGTTCAGGTGCGGAAATGTGCCAACAAAGAAGCTTTTCAGATCCCCTCGAGAGAGGTCACAACGCTTTCTATTCTCAAGGGTGGTCGTTAACGATAATGTGGGACGAATGCTGAGTGAGGGTCATGTTTATGCTGCTCTCTATGCTCCCCTTCCTTCACTCTTTTCACTAACGCCTCGATTTGGATGCGAATCGTAACGCTAATCCATCGCAATAAAACCTAGCCAACAATTCATTCCCTCCTCGATTCCCACTATGTCTATCCCCTCATCGAATCTTTCCATTGCTTATGCCTAATATCACCTTCACTAATTTGAATAAAACAATGAAATTTTAAAACTTCCATAAGCTTCAAAGATTAAATATCGCACTTTAGTTATATTTTTTTAATAGCGGCTCTCTGAGTATTTCAGCTTTTATTATTGCATCTAATAAACAGATAAAATGACATTGACTTACAGCAAAATTCTGAAAGACCAACCTCGAAGGGTTTATCTCTCACCTTCCCAAATAGGACAACAAATATTACTTCATCAATTCCGGCAGTTTCTTATTTTGAGTTGATTATGCCGTAGAGCTTCATGAGTATATTTGCCATGTTTTTCTCACTAAGAATTACTGGAGGAACGAGAGGATACGAAATAAAAGGGGTAATAAGAAGCATATAGACAAAAAAGTGGATCGTTAATTTAACGTCTATGTGTCGTTTAAACCAAGAATTAAAAAACAAAGAGAAGCAAGCACGAACCTATCACGCGCAAATTTGCAAAATCGTAAACGATAGCAATATAATATTAAATAACTCATTAAAAATTATTTTTTATTTGGCTGTTTAGTTTTATTTTTTTGATTTTTATTTATTTTCAAGTTATTTTTTCCAGAAGAAAAAATTCACTGAGTATCTTCGCTTTGAAATTTACTAAATAGAAATGCAATCGCTACGATAGACAAGTTGCACTCAAATACGACAAAAAAATACAACGCACAAAGATGTGTTAACAACGTGAGAACGGAAAAGTCAGTCGGCGACCACAGAATACGCAGCATACGCTCGCATCTCAAAGCGCAAATTAAAGCGAGACGACTGCCGACTATCTCAGCCTGTCTCCATGAACGGATACCGTAGTGAGATGCTAAGCTAAGCAAAAAAAAAGAAAGAAAATTTCCCTCCAAAGCATGGATACGAGCCAGAGACCCTCAAATTACCAACCTAACAGACTACCAACTAAGCTTTTATTGATTTCTTTTCGAGGGAGCGGGGGGGAGAAAGGGGTAGGGGTCGGAGCGACCTTGAGCATACCCCCTCCTCCTCCTCCCACCCTCTCTTTAAGAAAGGGCATATAAGGTCATTTCAAAAAGCATAAAGGAACGAACTTGTAAGTATTTTAATGACCGATAAAAATACTGCCAAAAACAACTACTCCTTCAATCTAACGGTGGGGGTTTAAATTCAGAATACATGGTAGGCAATAATCCAATATACTTACTATGAGATCTTCTACAGCAAAAAAATTATTTCGTATATATTCTAATGAATTTTGGATCATTCACCTATTCTAACAAATTTAAATTTTTAACTCGTTTAAAAAAATTTTCAATAAAAAAATACAAAAAATCCAAGCATATGAAAAAATTTCCCATTGAAAATATTTTCCAAGTGAAAATGATTCATTCTATCGATAAAAAACTCCATTAGTTGAGGTGAATAAGGGGGATACGAAGGTGTAAGTGATAGGTTGGGTTGGGTTGGACGTTAGTATCGAACGGCACAAAACGACGCTGCCCCAATCATTCGACCACCATCGGGACGACACCCCGATAGAATACTGTAAAATTGCCCGTCTGCCGCACATTATAGAGCATCGTTGCACCACGTCACATTTCCCACTCTTCTCTCTGCAATACTCTATTTTTCGTTTTATTCTCATTTCTATCCTTGCATTGCACAATTTCACCATTTCTTTCTTTCTTTTCATTCACTCTTTTCCTTTTATTTGCTTCTCTATATGTAAGACACAATAATATTCCACCGTACGAGAAAGAGTTTAGAGGGGTTGGCCGTTTGGCCATGCAACAAAAGCAGTGGACAACCGTGTTAAGGTCGATGCGTCGTTTTGCACGTGCGATCCGGGTGCTATAAGTAAAAAAAAGATTCGTCGGCGGGCATTCTGATGGCATACCCGACGACGTGCAAAAAAGCACTCTAATTCCTCATAAAACTCTGATTTTGTGATGTCTTCACAGTGTTACTGTAGGCCATCTGATAGCCACTCAAGGACAGAAAAGCAGATAATATTCGGATTGTTGCTAGGTTTCACTAAAATGAAAACCACTGTTTCGAAAAGGGGCAACTGAATTCAGTAGGAGCTATTTGTCCAAGCAGGAGCCGATTGCGCTATTTGTCCAAGTAGGAGCCGATTTCAATCGGAGTTCTTTGCCAATGTATCAACGAAGAGTCAAAAAACGAGACATTTTGTAAAGGATACCTATATCGCGAAGGTGTTGAGTCAAACACATGCGCACACACGGTGTGATAGAATAAAGTGATATACTCAGCGAAATGAAAACACGCCACTAAGCAGCTGCCACATGTCTACTTCAAATTGGCGCATTATAGAAATCCCTCGTTAGGCACCGAAAGCCTACAACTCGATATACAGGTAGGTGATACCTCAAAATAACCGCAAGTTTTGCGAAAACTAATTCAAAGAAAAACAAACTTTAAAAGCAAAAAGAGTAATCAACAAATCAAATAATATCATAAAAGGAATCAATGATAAACCAATTAAAAGTAAATAGGTAAGTACTTTCTAGTAAGTACGACAGGTAGATGAAAAAACCCTTCAATAAGGGAACTAATAAAACAATAGACACAATACTGATAGACACAAAGATGTCAATAGAAACCAACAATTTAAATGATTTCTGCTTATATCCTTTCATATTCTTTGAATAGAACCATAAGTTTTCTAATGTAATATTTGTTGCATTTACATTATATTCGCGTGCAATTACAAAGGAATTTATAGCGCATATCTGTGAAATCGATTAAAGGTGAAAATATTTGCTGATATAAGAATAGTATCCAGTATTCTAATATGTGTGACCTAAATGCCTATATTTCTAATTGATCAATTTAATGAGGGGAGAGGAGAGGGGGTCAAGTGGATACAGAGCAGGGGGAGTGAGGCTGGGAAGGGGGGGGCTAGGGAAAGGGGCAGGGAGAGCAAAGCGAGACGAATGCGGAAAGTAGGCAATGGAAGAAGGGGAGTTAGATAACTGTGAGCAGCAAAATAGTGGTAAATTGCACTAGTGATAGTCTCACGAGTTAACGTTCATTTTAATTGCGACTTAAGGATGAACGATGAAGACTGATTGCTAAAATTGAAACAAGCACGAGCGACATCCCAAAAAGCAACAATTTATAGGTCAAGCTCCAGCTAATGATCTGAGGGTGAGGTTCCAGTTAGTGATCTAAAGATAAGGCTATAACTACTTATCTAAAGTTGCAGCTTTATCTTCTAATCTTTGAATTTACCAAATCCCAAATCCATAAATGCACCTACATTAGTGAAAATCAACTGTTTATCTAAAAGAATTTTGCTTAGAGTCAAGGAGACTATAAGGGTAGTTGAAAAATGATGAATTGAGTGCCGATTGAATGAATGCCTCTAAATCAATAAACAATGTTATTTCTTTGCTTATTGTTTTAGGCGACATCATGAGCCGAAGAACTATTGAAATTGAAGAGACTGTAAGAAATCTATTGCCAACAACACTTCAGACATTCAGACAGACTGAACGAATAGATAAATCCACATCGAACGCTTAGAAGACATAACTCAGCATACGACTCACATAAGAAACGCTTCTCATAAACTTGGCTTTTAAATGCTTTTATTTTGTATGAAGAAAATGACACGAATTCAGCTTTAAGAACTTCTAAAAATAAGTAAGAATTTACTGATGGAGCAGCAAGAAATTCAAAATTGAGGATTAGACAGCGGTAAAAACAAACAAATGAGAAAGAGACCAATAAAGCGACGAACTGTGACCAAGCTTTGAAATGCTCGTAACTTCCGCTTGCAAATATGCTCCCAAGTTGAACTTATGCTGGTAGATTACCACGAAATGACCTGATGTTACAGTTCCTCAGCAATATGGAGAGGTTTCCCTCTCGATGATTCCATGGATTGATGGCTTCAACAAAAAAGTGAACGACGGAATGAAGCACTTAAAACGGAGTAACGTTGAGAACAAAGAGTGCGTGCACTATTTTTGTGCTGTAACAGACGAGAGTGTTCATCGATTTGGTTGCTCTTTGATGCTGTAATAGAACAGATCAGCGAGCACCATTCTCCTACATAACCGGATGCAGTGCTCTGTTGAAGACAGCAGCTGATAGACTGCTTTCATCGCAAATACTCCCACCCTCTATACCCCTTTCACCGTCCCTCCTTCTCCTTCTCTCCCTTTCTCCCCTCTTTTCAAAGAATCTAAATCATCTTTGTATTTCCGTTCACTGAAATCAAAAGAATGCGACTGCGAGCAATAAGAGAAACGATTGAACCTTTAGATGTTTCTGTGTGGATTTTATAATTGCAATTTTTTCTTCTCATAATCTCTATCTTCTCCGTTTCTATACTTTCATTCCAATGTTTCATATTTCTTTCTACTTTCTCTCATCTCAAAAATAATTTAAAAAGTTGAAATATTTTCTTAAAATTAGAAAATTACATTGTCATACAAAAGAATAGTTCAATAATTAATAAGCATTCAGTTTCAACATTAGGTGTACCATAATTCATGCAAAAAAAGCATTTTTACTGCCACCTATAGATCGACGATCGTTTAAAAAAAACTTAAGCTCTAAACTCTAAACGGATAATTCAACAGGCTATCACCTGAAATAATTTAATTAAGCTGCAATATAAATTGCAATTATTGCAATATCTATGCAACAATATAATGCACAACGAACTGCGCCAACATTGCAATAAACGAATGATACAATTTAGTGATAAGAGTGCCTCTAATATAATGTCACATTTATGATATTATGGTCAACATTAGAAAAAAGGGACGCATTAAACCGATGAAAATAAAACACAAAGAATAATGCTAACTATCTGAAGAAAAGATCAGCTCCTTAATTTTCAGTTAAAAATACTTTTTATTCACTCTTAAATTATGACAACCAAAAAATTGTGGAAGAAAAAAGTTTTTTAACGGCAAATTTTTAAGACAATCAGTTTTTTTTGCTAAAATTTTTGCGTATTTTATTCAACTCTGTTAGTGCTTTTATTCATTTAAATTACAGTAGAAGCAGTGAATCAAATATTGATTAATATAAGAGTTGATCAATGCAATTACATCAAGTGTAAAATCGTTGTTCAGGCTGGTCATTCTCTCTCCCTTCATGCTTTCAGTATTGATTGATCAACTTTAGGCAGATCAACATCGCTGACTTAACCAAGGGGTTTATCGTCGATAAATATGAAGATAGCAATAAAATAGAAGCAACGAATCAGCAATAATGACGTACTGATAAAACGACGTCCATCACTTTCAGCATTCTCACCTCATATTAAATTCCCTACCAGTTTCCCACCACATTAGAGAGCTGTGATTCTGAAAATGCAGCCCGATACGAAGTACATGAAATAGCCACATTTTAACATGAAGAAACTACAGTACCACTAACACTAGTAACTCATCTTTCTCAATTATGTTGCCACTGTTTAAGGAGACAATAAAATAAAATGCATCCTACCATCTTTGTTTACATATTGATTACAATCGTTTTATTTGCTAAAGCTTGCTGAAGCGAAAAACACACACACACACACGGAAGCATCATCGATTCGATGATTTATTCTTTTTTTAAATTTAAATAGTCTATAATGATTAGGAGTTAATTACTTTTAAGTAATATTAAACTACAGTTTGATAATAAAAAATATTCAACGGTAAGCAATAAAATACGTTTCTATTGGCAACTATAGCGCTCTTAATTGCTTGCCATAAACGACTTGCGATATTTTCGATGCAGTATCTAAATTGAAATAAACACTATGTGCAGTTATAAAGCAGAATACGGCTGTGATTGTCGTTGAATGTCTGTCTTCATTTCGAAGTCTTATATAAAACATACTATAGATAGAATCTTCTATACGATTTTTGCGTTCACTTTTCAACCTCAATGACAATCAGAGACACTGAAAAATGCTGGAAAATTAGGTGAACGGACTGCATAAATAAAAGAAATTTGTGGTCGTATTCAAATTCATAAAAAGAACAAATTACTTCTCAATATATTTGCTTACAAACGTAACTCGTTCGTTATTAGCAAAAATACAAAAAGCGCATATGCTACTATGTGGCTTTCTAACTTGTTGTTACCACTCAGCGAATATTCGGTGAGGTGAATATTCACTAAACGCTAAGTGCTTGCCCGATAAGCAAAGAAGCTATTTAAGCATCGATTGAACGATCAACGGAACAATTTTCACATTAGATTCTCTATTGCACTTGCCAAACGTTGCAGTTGCATTGCAGTTCTCCACTGCAATTATCAAACGTTGCAATTGCATTGTAATATTCCATTGCACTTGATAAATGGCTAATGAAAATATAAATGCAATTTCACAGTTAAACAGCTTCTCATAGGGTGGAAATAGAATTTCAAATCGCTTCTTCGGTTAATTAAGCTCTAATTTAATAACTCCCCAATAAAACAACAAATAACGCTAAGCTACCTTTTATAAGGACTCTTTTAATTAGTGGTTCTTAAGCATTACTCCTGCATCAATGTTTACTCTTCGAGTGAAAAGGACATGTAGGGAAGGGGAGGGGCCAATTCTTTTCAGTCACTTCCGCCCTTCCTCCTCCCCCCCCCCACCCCCCCCTCCGAAAAAAAAGAAATTGAAATAATGGGAACCGGTTTCCCTTTGTCGAAAAGTGAGAGGGATAGGAAGAGGGGAAGAGAGAGAGGGATGAATAGAGAGAAGAACAGAGAGAGGGAAGAGAGAGAGTCAAATGTAAGGAAGTGGCGGGCGTGAATGTAATCACGAATGAGAGTGACCATTGCGTGAATGTGTACGCACAGCTATCGATTCACGTGCTCTTCGTTGTTTTTTTCCGCATACAAAGAGTGCGGACGTTTGTTTCAAAACGACGACAAATACAAACAAATAATCCCCGAAGCATCTCTCCCTCTCTCTCTCTCAAAAAAAAAACAACAATCAGAAAACGTATTCTGTTTTCAGTTAGCCGATATTTCAAAAGTAGCCTGCATTTAACCTGAAATTAACCTGAAAATAAATAAACGAAGATATGGAATTGATGTGCAATTTGAAAAGTGGAAAAAACTGATAAAATACGTTTTCCAATTAAACAACAACAATGTGACGAACAAATATATGAAGTGGGCAAGTAGGATAATTACGTTTCATTGGGGAGGTGCACAGGGAAAAGAGAGAAGAGAAGGGGAGGGGAGGGGGAAGAGAGAGAGGAATAGGAGGAGGGAATGAGAAAGAAGGGAGAGAGTAGGGGAGGGTGAAGGGGGGGGGCAATGAATAGACTATCGATTGGATATAAAAATCAATTAGTGACATATCTGCTCATCGAACGGATTTGAAAAATATGTGAAAACACAATTGTGAAACTCAAAAAAAAAATTCCCACATTCATTTCTCATCTCTTTCAACAATTCAATTAATCATTTTTCCAGTCTTTGTAAATTTCAGTAGATCACATTTCAATCAATAATCAATCAATATTTAGCGCTTATCGTTCGCATTTTCTGTATTTCTTATCATACACCTTTCGTACGATAGCAAAGGTAAATAGAGAGATGAAGCTCATCGAACTACCTTTAATAAAATTTTTCGGGCCATAAAGCCCGTTGCCTGACCTGAGGTTACGTTGCCTGACCTGAGGCTACGTTGCCTGACCTGAGGCAGTGCTATGGTATTTGCACACAAAAAACCATGGCAACGAAGTAATTGCAACAGGTCAATGACAGAAACGTTGAATTGGAATATTTAGTATCACCTCGATAACCACTCAAATGGCAAATGGCATAACTTATCCAATTACTTGACGCTATTTATATTACAGTTTAGTGGAGGAGATTCGAATTTAAATGATAGTAAAACAAAATATTACCCCCCCTCCCTCCTTCTACTTCATCCTTCCTTTTCTTTTCCCTTCTCTCATATCGACGAATAAAAGAAAAACAACAAAAAAGGAAAATGAAATATCTTTATCCTTTCCTATCGATAACGGAAAAAATCGTTAAAAAACGCGAATGTAGCCTTCAATCGTTAGATATTTATGAAAGATTTCCCAAGCTTTAAAATGTTAGCCTAAAGAAATGCTGACAAAATTAGCATTATATTTGGTCATCAAAACGCGCTTGAGAAAGCAACTATAAAAATAATGCAAAACAGCGCTAATATATATATGAAATTTCAAAAATTGACTTCTTCCACTCATAAAAGTCGAAATTTTGCAACAACGGTGAAAACAAAAATTGTAAAACGATAAAAAATATGGAGGCGATACACGACAGTTCATTCAATGACTGTGTATAAACGATAGAAAATAAAGCTTAGTGTAAACTGCACAAAATATGCTATAAACATAAATCCCCATCACTAGGCAACCTAAATTCACCTGAACCCTTATTAACATTCTAACATCCCCCCCCCCCTTTTCTCTCTTTAAAAAAACCTACAAAATAATTCATGTTCAAATATATTAAAAGTATATAGTCTAAAGGAAGTGAAGAAGAAAGAAAAAGAACGACTGGCTGATAACCTGAACGAATCACAAATAAGAGAAAAAGAGAAAAAAATCGCTCTTTATCGTTTGCAAAACCACCTGTATGCGCTGAATGCAAACATTAACGTATGTCAGCTCTACAACGTGCAAAGCATCATATTCTCGCAGTTACAGGTGAGAAGAGATGGAGAGAGGGAGGAAGGGGTTGGAAGGGGGGAGGGGATGGAAGACGGGGACGGAAGAAGGGTTGGAAGGGAGAAAGGAATGAGAAAGGATGGGAAGAGGGAAGAGGGGGTCAGGTTACTCGACATCACATCGAATGAAGACCCACCATCGGAGTCTGCGGCTAAATAACCAGTAGTGGTAGTGGCCCAATCGACGAATGGAAGGGATTTGTCTATATATGCAAAAATCTACATCATCTGCTTGTACCATGTGTTTACAGAAGACTTTAACGCAGATGGGTGGCAACAAAACGAATGATAGTGAAATGCCAATTTGAATTCTAATCAAAAAGTATAAAAATAACTCTGATGATTAAGCGAATGGAACTACATGATCAATGATTAGTGCAATTTTATTTTATTTTATTTATTTTTTTGAAAAACGGCGAATACGCAAATAACGAAAAATGCCGCAAAAATAGCGAAATTTACTCCTACTTTCCGGCGAATTCTATTCTGATAGATTGCCGTATATTTAAATTCTCGATGATATCGCACATTGAAAAAATAAGATGCGCAGTTATTATTAAGTGAATTTTACGACAAAAAAAATATTCGGAAATCCGAATTAATTTAGATTTTCAAAAATGAAGACTGTGATCCGGAAAAATTTATGTAAATCTGGAAAAATTTTGTGCAAATCCGGAAAAATTTCATGATCATCGTACAAAGTTTAAAGTACAAAATGGTCGATCCCCCACAAAATGTTCCCATATGCAACGCTATCCATGAGAATGAACCGTCACTAATCACAATGATATAAAGTGATCAACGGTAATCCACAATTTTTTCCCACACGAATAACTGTGTTTCATTTTGAAATTTCAGAAATTTTGAGAAAGAGATACTCGATTTTTTGTGTGCTAAAGAATTCATCAACCAATAACTACGTTACAATATTTGCCTCGTTGAAAAGAAATAATTACGCGTCTATAATGAGAGGAAACGATAACAAATAGACTCATGTTGATTAACTGTTCAATTTATAACACGACTGTGTTACAACGAAATCCCCTATAAACGAAAATGTATTAATTTATTGCTCAATTTATAACACGGTCGTGTTATAAATTGAACAACTCGGTCGAAAAATACATAAAAAGAAATGAAATATGCTGAATAAAATCAACAGTTATTTACCCTCAGGATGGTTTCATATTGTCCACTCTCGTCACGAAAAATACCAAAGAACCATTAATTAACGTACAAGTAATAGTGATGGACAAAGAAATCTCTCAGGAAAAACATTCGAATAAACGAATAAAAACTCGACCAATCTTTGTTCATAAAGTGGAGAATTACCTGTGCGATAAAATTGTCACACCTGCTATGAACTTTTAAAGATAAAAAAGGCAACTTTCTTTGCTGAAAAATACACCAAAGTTTAGGTAAGCAAAGAAGCAATCTTCAGTGGGAAAAAAATGTTAACCACAAAATATGACATAGTACTATCGCTTTGCACGTCTCATAGTTGTCATCAAGTCGACCTATCACATCAACTGCCAATTGATGCACGCATAAAGAGTCACATGAGAACGAAACCAATAACACCATAACAATTAGGTTCAAAGAAAACCTGAGAAAATGAGGTACTGTAGAGGAAAAATGATACTACCGTAGAAAAAAGGTACCAACAAAAGTAATATAGAAAGATACATTGGTATAAAATTATACCACCGGTAGAGAAGAGGGGAGTTACTTTTACTGAGGATGAGTGGAGGCAAATTTTCCATAGTTATTGCACTCACATTAATTATTCACCTTTCAAAGCTCATATCAGCAATATTTGAATTTAATTTTATAAAATTCATAATTAAAATATATTTTTGCATGAAAATATGCAAATTTATTGAAAGAGAAATAGATTTATAACCTAAAAGATTACTGTAGCTGTGATGAACGACGACATATCACGAGTGTTGCTATATGTGGCAGCACTCTAAAAGATCGAAAAACGCATGCATTCGATATGAATATCAACGTTCATATGGATATTGAACGCAAACAAATAGATGCTACCAACCAGCTGTCACTGTCCAGGAGATATATGCAAAGATAGTTAACATTATTTGTAATACAATCGCCATCCCCTCTCCTTCCACTTGCCCCTCTTCGAGAATCAGCTAATGAACGAGTGAAATAAAGAAATACACATCCCATCAATACCATCATTTCAACCATCCCTTGAATGAGCGATTAATCAACAAAAAATATGATTCAAAAATGATACAAAACGAAAAAAATTGTTAATGAGCACTAGATCACTAGAAGACGTTTCCTAAAATATTGTAAGGCCAGGATAACACATCCCTTCCATTAAACTTCCGATTATATTTCTTTGAAATATTGGAGAATTGCATAAACTTTCATAGAGTTTCGTGATGACCCGATGATATAGGTGACTTAAAAAATCATAAATTAAGATCACACGAACACTTTATATAAATATATGCAAATCAACTTATAAATAAACAAATAATGTTGAGAATGTTTGCAATAAATAAATAAATAAATAAATAATAAATAAATAAATAAATAAATAAATAAAAACTGCTCAAAAAAGAGCAAAAATCACTCTCCATATCGATTTTATAAATCAAAGAGCTCATTTATGATTACGAATACTCTTAACGCCTAAAATAAGCTAAATTAGCCAAACGATTCAAAAGTGCAACTTTCAAGATTACCGTAATCTAACAGGTACTCTTCAATTATACTCGGTTACGGTAATTTACAGCAACTCATTAATAAGTATTATAAACGGTAATTTATATAATAATTTATCAATAAAAATTCATTTTCTACGAAATTACGCAGTCGATGAAAACAATGTTGCTTTCGATTTAGCTATGAATTCAATAAATAAATAGTACACATCAGCGTACATCATTACACATCAAAGTAAATCAATAACAACTAAAGTAACAGTTAATTATATATGCAAAATGTTATAAACATGCATTTCATTGTAGATTTTATTACGATGCAATAACGCCCTCCAATTGTGGCGAATCAATAATAAACACCTCTCATATCGAAATGTCCAACATCGATATATGGCATCGTCATATTATCCCAGCTAGACGCACTATATGGCAGTATACTGTAACTTTGTGGCACCTACTGTATATGATGAGCCTAAAAAGATACTGTAATAAGCCCAATCTATAGTAATTTTGAGGCAGAATGCTGCTAAAATTTCAAATTATGGGATCCAGGAATTAGTGGCTCTTTAAATTTATAGACGGGTGGATATATTACGAAGAAGGAACCATAAGAAAGGTTTTACACCCTTTCCTGAAAAGAAATCGTAGTACAAAGTCCCGTGGTAATGTTGACGATTTTGTTCACTCACAGCCCCCCCCTCCCCCTCACTTCTCCCTTCAATGCAACAACAGGTCACTGGCTTGACTGAAGAACACATAGTCATAGACAAACCCTACGAGGATGGGAAAGACGCAAGAGGTCAGAGTGGTTAAAAGAAGGGTTCTATAACCGGTCAGAAATCGGCCTCAGATTAGCGCTTCAGCTGCCTTAGTCTTATATAAATATATGAATTGACATTAGAATATCGAAATTTACATATAAAAATTTTTTTGGCTAATAGTCAAATTAAGGGAAATAAAAAGATTTATGCAAAAGAGGAAAATTTCGAAGTTGAACGAGCAGAACGCATCAATGACAAGGCCACAACGATGACCTCAGATTATAAGCCAAACAAAAGAGAAGCGGCGACCTCGAACGGCATAAAAGCCCGTCCTTCCCTTTGATGCCAAAGCAAAAACAAAACATTTCCACTCATATACTCTCAATTAAGACGCTTTACAACTACACCGAAATGACACTACAACCGATCGTATTCGCCACTATCGCTTTAATTCTTTTTCTTTAATTTTACCCAAATTTGTATACTGTAGTAATACGGTAATAAAGTTACTGTAGTAATTAAGTTGCTGTAATATCGTAATAAATTCTCTCAATTAAAGAAGTAACCCAGGAAATTCGATCACTATGGATATATTATTTTAATTATTAATCTTCGTTTATGCTTTAGCTTAGTTCTATATCAATCGACGACGTAATCTGAAAAGCAATTCGATGTCAAGCGTCGAAGTGATCGAATTTTACAGAATGCTTACAAAAAAATTCGCTTCCTTTAAAAGATAAACAAAATAAGAACATAAATACCACAATGCTTTCAAATACTCCGATTTGCACGATACGTATATCGACAGTTGTTTCATTTCCCTCATAACTGGCATCTATTTATGAATATTCCTCGGAATTAAACATATAAATGAATGCATACATGTGCATACAGACACAGACAAACACATACACAGGCAGACAAATGCATACACAGATAGACATAGACAAACACATACACAGACAGACACAGACAGACAAATGCATATACAAACAGACACAGACAAACACATATGCATACGTCTAGTGAGTAAACATCAGTCAACTAGGAATGTATTCATTGGAATATTCTCCAGGAAACAAGAACATTTGATTTTATATTTAATCAATTTGAACGAGAAAAAAAATTTGCAAAAGAAGGGAATTATTCTATACGCGAAATTTTATGAAAAAATTATTTTAAAAATGTAAAAAAAATTGAAAGATTATTAGAAGAGAAAACAAAGAAAGAAATATACTATAAACATTGACGTGTTGTTTAGTGATTATAAGTATTGTTTACGTTCTCTCAACGATAGCCGTGCGATGCGCATTCAACGCTCAAAACAACGACGGGAACGCTTCACTATTGGCTACACACAAAAACAAATTGGAATAAACACGAATTATATATATCCAACAGTGAATACAATTATATATTTTGGAGGATATGGATGGGATAAAGGATGCATCACCATCCCTCCTCCCCCTCCGACTGAAGTGACCATCCCCTCCCCTTCCTTTACTGAAACGACCATTCCCCTCATTTTCCTTTACTGAAAGTATTGCTGTCTTAGTAGGACGGAGGAAAGGTAGGAAGGACTAAAGTGGTACTGATATATTTTTAATGGTCCACGCAGTCAACATTTTAACTTGTTTTGACAGTATTTTACCACTTAGAAACGAAAACTTTTCTGGTGTGCTTATGTAGCTTTTTAAGTGCGGAAGTGAAACACGAACGAAATCGCATACGCAGATTAGTGGCGCTGTTTGGTCACTCAGGCAATGACCACTATTAATTATGAACACTCTCAAATATTGAAATATGCACTCTCTAGAGCAGAATCAACAAAAAGTGATAAAACAACAAAGACAAATGGGAGAACGGAAGATTACATCGACGATGGGAAGTGAGGGGGAAGGGAAGGGAAGAGAGGAAGGGAACAGAAGGGAGGAGGGAGGGGGCAGGGAACAGCTGCATGCATACCAATTCCAATTTAAAGCAATGAAAAGGAAATGAAAAGTGACAGGTGAAGTTACATTAAGCACGTTTATATAAAGTGGTCATGTAAGAATGATATGTAAACGACTGAACAACAATTTTTTGATTGATGAAATAGAATATATATTCAAGGGGAAGGTTAGAGGTTCAATTAGATGGTAAGGGTGTGGAAGGAGGTGAGGGATAGGTGCAGGAAATGGCAAATAACCCAACAAGGGCGACAACACAAGGTGGAGGAGGGTGCAGGGACGTGAGGGGCACGCGGCCGCCGTGGTGCAGTTGTGGTGGAGACGCACGCTCAGATAGGCAAACGAATCGATCGCTCGCCCCTTCTTGCATTATTCCCCTCCCGCACGTCTCCACTGCTCACCCACATAAGCACCTTCCCTCATGCCCTAGGATAATCCCCTGTAGATGGAGATGGGAGGAGGGGTGGAGGGGATGGGGAGGGGGAAGGGAACAGACGACATCATAAACGAGAATAAGAGGCGGAAAAGAAAGGTGAGAGATAGTTGAATCTTCCGTCAACAACATCCATCTAAAAAAGATGTGAAGAGTAGATGATCCTTCAATAACAACATCCCTCTATTCAAAACAAAAACAGGTAAATTCTTCAATAACAAAACCTTAAAAGTTATATCATAAGTGAAAACAAACAACAGCCAAGGGAAACTGACGAAGAAATCATGAAGATCGATAATTCGCAATTAAATATGTCATAAACAACAAGAGAAATGTGGTTTTAAATGCAAACAAACAGATGGAACTAAACGTGAATTTAAAAAAAAATAAATAAAATATATGTGAACAAAAATTTCACTTAAAACTAAAAATTTATGAAGTTTGATGCCTAAATTGTAAAAAAAAAAATCTTATTATATAATTCAATCTCTTACAGCAGCAAATATGTGCTTTTCCGATCATACTTTTCGTAACTATGGTATGACATTGGGGAATTTCTCTTCCATAACTGTTCAGCAAAAAATTAAATTTTCTAATTGAGTAGGTCTGTTGAATGTGGTAAAATAAATTACGATAGTATCCTGTCATTACTGTTCCATTTATATGCTGACAGTCATAAGATTATTGTTATGTATGTTAAATACAACTCAATAAAACGTCCTCCCAGCTTAGCAACGCACCGTCACACCGCAGGATTCGAACCTATACTTTTCAAGTGTGCCGAACCCGGTGCTATCATTTTCCATTCCAGTGACTTCCAGCTGCGCCATCGAGTTTTGCGGATCCCCTCCCCACTCCGTCGTACATTAAAATTACATAATGAAGACGAAATTATCGTTGACGAGCATCGTCTCTCTTTATCGTATTGTAAAGACGAAATAGTTTTGTTTATCTTTTAAAATCTATTTTCGCTTTCACTTAGAAACATTCGCAGCATCAATTTGATGCAAAACCAGAGGCAACTTTAATTACCGTAATTAATAGATGTTTATAACAAATGCACAGCGGATAATTGCTAAACCTCGATCCATTCTTTCTCAATGGAAGTTTTCACCTATATTGTTCCAAAAAAGAGTTTTAAACAAATAAACAAATAAATGAATAAAGAAATAAACAAATAAATAAATAAGTAAAGGAACGAATAAATAAATAGACGAATTAATTAATTAACTAATTAATTAAATGAAATAAACAACCAGACAAATGAATTAAATAAAATAAAGTAAAATAAATAAATAAATACATAAAAAGTTCATTTCGGTTACTTTATTGAAGTGACTGTTACTACAACTGCTTGAATAAAACAATACTCCATCTCTGACATCAAATAAATGCAAATTCAAGAATCTGGCCTTCAAGCTTGATTTCCTTAATTGCCTTTTTTTGGAAATCTTACAAAAAACGCAATACGGAAAACTTATGCTTTTGTCTATGTTCTCGTTTCTCAATTAGCAATTTCAACCAATGAAACATAAAAATCAATGAGATGCAGATATTCATTAGTGCGATCAAACAACCTGAGGTGATTTTCTTCTTCTATTAACCCCCAAAATTGATGCAAAATTCCCAAATCAAATCTGATTTTTCGAGTTTTATCGAAACAAATAAATTTTTAGACGAAGATTTGTATGAAGATTTCGTTGTTTTTTTTTTTTTTAATTGGCCCATTCGATTGATTTAATGGGCGAATTGATGAAAAAAACAGCGAACATAACGCTCAATATTTTTGGCGCGCATTACTAATTGTTTTAAATTTGAAATGATTGCAAACGGTTGCACTTTCCTTATAGAATTCTCTCTGAGCTTAGAGGAGATCGGTATTCCAGTCAATACTGCTCCCCTCACTCTCTTTTTCTCTCACTCTCTTCAAATGAATGCAAATTCGTAACCTCAAAAAGCGCTCCACTTGTGACTCCAATTCAGCTCCAAATGCAGCCTAAGGACTCACATTGTGGATTTTATTTGGATTATTACGATATAACTCGAGATCGGGATATCGAAGACATACCCACAGACAGACAAACGAGCGAAGCCTGGACGATGTAAACACATAGAAAACACATCAACTTTTCAGCTGCATGCTAGTTGATGAATTCAATCGTTATATTGTTGATGAACCAACCGAAATGATGCAATAAAAATATAGTTAAATAAGATATGGTAATGAAATTGCACATTGCATTGATGTGGGCACGATATGCGCTTTTTGCATCCTTTTAAGTCGTCAAAAATCGACCAACTTTTATAAATTCTTGTAGAAAACCAATTGCAGTTTCTAACGTGTTTATGCAAATTAGTGATTGCAATTACAATTGTTTTTTGCAAAACTTGCAATTGCAAATATGATGACCGCATGCATTTGCGTGCACATCCACTTATTGTTGTAACTCGAGAACCAAACAAAAAAAATTACAGTATAGGGAATTTTTTCTGTTTAAAAACGTGCACCATGCATGAATTGCCTTCTAATATCAGCTTTAGAGCTGATCTGCCAAAATTCAAAAAAAAAAAAAGAAAAGAAAAGAATCATTGACAAATAAATTTGCACAAAAATTTAACAAACCAATTTACTACGAAAACATAACCGAAAGAAAAGATTGAATGATTCTTAAAAGATTTGCATAAATGAATGGTTCATTAGAGATATGAATGCGCTATTTCAAATTTACATACTTATATTACTTCTTTTCAAATAATGCGGTCGAATGAATGAAATACAAAAAGCACATATCGTGCTAATTCCCTTCCTATTCCCTTCGAGAGTATCACATACATAAATAATGAACAATTTTACATACGCAACAAAAACAAAACTATTAGACAGCATAATATTAAAAAATCCTCAGCTTAGCGAAAAGAATCCACCAACAGAAGAATATCACAAAAAAATTCCAAAAAAAAACAACAGAAATCTTCATACCCAACTTTCTATGAGAATCGAACATAAATATAATGTTCTATAATTCCTAATAATATGAATCCCCCACCTATACCACCCATAAAACCTCCTCATTTCAGTTACATCAACTGTAAAACCAGTGCTCTCCACCTGTATCATCTGCACAATTTACTCTTTCCACTTGTAGTAGCTCCTGTGAAAACTATCCCCATTACCTGCACTAAGCTGCACAAGCAATTGTTCCCACCTGCGGGAACCTACTCTCTCCACCTGTACTACCTATATAAGATCCTACTTCCCACCTGGGTAAGCAAATGCAGCTTAACTGCTTCACTGAGACGGTGATCGACGAAAGAATAAGAATGGAAAATAACGATAAAAGAGTGTGTGAACATCTCCAATGGCAATTTTTTACTGCGTTTTTTTACTTGCCTCTTTCCGTTACAGCAATCACCATCTATCGATCAGCTAGCCAACCAACAACGTCACCATCAAAAAAGCGTTGCTACCGCATTTGAAAGCCTCTTTCAAAATACCGTAGTAAATAAACATTACTACAGTAATGAATACGATTTCAACGATATCTCTAGAAAAAAGTGAAGCACCCACGATGAGAAACACTAATAAAAACGGCGACATCAGTTCCGTTACCCGTCCCCATTCTTTAATGTCTAAAGGAAATACATATAAATACAAGTCATTACTGTTTAAGAAAGCACCATATAAGGAGAACGAGCAAGGAAACATAGAGGCTTTTATTGAAAAGGGGCTTATAAACATAGTAGTACTGTAATCCAACATAATCCAATACAACAAACAAAGTGGGTTTTTCGACTTTCATTCTTACTGCGTATGGCACAGATATGAAGCATTACACCGTTATTTGAATGCGTTCACTTCGTACATCTATTTCTTTTATTTCCCTATGAAAAAAGGTATATACGAATAATTCTATACATAGCCGTTGCCCGAAAAATATTATCATAGAACCCGATCAATCTACTACTGAAATAATGCAAGAAAAAACAAATTCATTGGATATCAGGTAGGATGGAGAATTTCCGGATTTTCCGGATCCTGAAGGTATGCGGTTACCACTTAAGTGATCAATACAGAATGAGTGACAATTGACATTTGTTGATAGAGAAGTTATGATAAGGTGTTACTTATCAATATTTCAATGAGGAAAAATCATGATCATTACGACCTAATAATAATCAATGTTCGTATGAACAAGTGTTACATCTGATAGCAACAACGATGATGCGTTTACACCGGCAGGTAAATTCATATCAGTTCAGACAGAAATTGAAACCAGTCGGCTGGCAATAGGATTGTTAGGGGGGGGAGGGGGGGGGGGGGGGGGGGGGGGGGGGGGGAGAAGTGGTGGGGAGAGAAGATGAAGAAAATAAAGCAGAAAGGAAACTGGCTATTTTTCTATCCTTACCTTCTCGCCTGAGCATTTAGTTCTTCTTACTCTGTTTTTAGACCCATTGATATGTGAGCTGATAATTATAAATACTTACGGGTTCAAACATTAACGAATAAGTCTTTTTTTTGACTACTTTTATTTTTTATCTTTTTTCGGACCAAAATTTTAATTTTTTATTGAAATTTTAATTTTTTATTAAAGTTTTCAAGTAAATTCTCGACTTTTTTATTGATAAAGCTTGAAATCCGATTGCACTGCCATATTTAAGGATCATCGAGTATAAAAAATCGTAATAACACACCTTAGATGATAACAACTATAGCGATAAAACAGTACAATAATTGCACTACTTTAATTCAATAACGGAATTATTTATACAAAACGATTATATCAACGATATGCTCGCTATATAAGGGGATTTACTCAACCAAAAATTCAAGTAATATAAGCTAAGATGAATCGGATACACATTATCTATGAGAAATATACCTGTCCTACAAGTAATACACCTTAGAATAATGCTCAAATCTTGGTGACCACTTCAATTTTTGGCGCTCTCTTAGCTTTCCTTCCCCTCCCCTTCCACTTTCTATTTCTTTCAATTTTATAATTCTACGAACTGATAAAATTCCTTAAATAAACAAAGACGTCCAATGTTGAGATTTACTATTAATTACTCTGCTCTTTTTATTACTAAAATTCAAATTAATGCAATTTGAAAATTTGCATATGCATAATAAATTATGCTAACATTACCTATGTATAAGTCGATATATTATCTGCTTATTTGTCTCTCAAAAATAGTTTCAATAGGGGAACCAATCGAATCAGATTTAATAAATATGATCGCAAATAATTTAACGTTTAATGACTTCTTATATCAGTATGGAATAACCTCCTACATCAACATTCATATTGATCTACCAACCTTGAAAAAATTCACGAGCATCAAAAAGTGTTTAAAGTTCTGCATGCATTTCATTGCAACTAACTTTAATAGTAACAGCTGAAAAGTTCTGTTGAGTAATCAAACAATGTTACTTTGATATGAATGGTTAGATCCTCTGGTTTCTTTCTAGCCTTCAATTATTGGCCGCTTCCAACGTTTTCCATGGTCAGCTAAAATATTCGCCCTCAGGTTAAACAAACGTAAAAATCTATCTGTGGGTAGAGGTGTCATAACTTTCCCTCCTCACTTCTATAGTAATTAATTCTCGTTTCAGATCGCTTTCGTTTTATAAACGCAGAATCTAATTGGAGTTGAGGGTCTAACTGCAGTTCAAGCTATATAGTTCGAGCTCATAATAGTGATTCTACGCTAGAGCCCACTCAACTTCCGGTGTGGGATACGGTTGGTTAGGCGTCTATTAAATGAAACAAGTGCTAGGCGTTGGTAAGTGCGGTAGAACAGTTGGTGCATCACACGGCTTGCAGACAAAGACTAAGACTGAGATGAACGAATGGGAGAGGATGGCGTTAGCGGTGAGGATTGGATGATGGGCACAACACATCTGTGGATTTGCCCATTTACAGCTTCATTATGGATCACCTCAGCTAGCATTCCCGTTTTATGCTTTTACTCCTATCACTTACTAAACACTGCCTGCCTTTCCACTACCATTCAACAAAAACTCAATCGCCTTTCCCAATGACAAATGCACAAAATGAAAATAATTCCACGGAGACCCGATTTGACCAACCAGTGTACCTAAACGATCGGATAATTAGCCAATATCGTCTTTCCCTCTTTCTGCCCCCTTTTTCCCTCTTTGGAAAGAGGTTTTTTGGAGACCTTGAAGGGGTGTTTTTGGGAGATCGTGAACGCCCTTTCTCATATTTTTTCTATGGTTTTCAATAAAACAACAACTAACTGAATTTGTTATAACTCTAATTGCTAATTATAAGTAAAATAGTGATAGTAAAAAATGTTCAGTGATTTACACAAAATAATAAAGTAGTGAATGGGTATAACATCATCAAAGACAAATTTGGCCTAATTACTAAAGAATGAAGAGGGAAAGAGGAGAGGATGAATGGAGATTCCATGCAAATATGTGCGTGTATATGGCGTTTAGTATTTGCATATTCCAGGAACCAACAAATAAAGCATTCAGCTCCCCCAATTTCAATTTATGTGAAGGATCTGTTAAATGAAGGAGGTCCATTTCGAACATCATTCCCATCCCATCGTTCACACCATCATCCAATAAGCAATGAAAGAGAACAGATAACAAAACCCGACAGGCAATCGACTCATTCCCTATTTCATAGTGTTCACATATACAAAAATACACATCTCTTCACAAAACACAACCCTCTAAGTGCGTCATCCAGACACCTGACATTCTCGATCTGTGCAAACGAATGCCTTCCAATTGATTTCTTTTTTGAACAGCAACAGCATAAAAACTTTCAGAAAAAAATTGAAAAAGTCGATAGTTTTATCGATTGAAAAAGAATTATTGATAGTGCTAAACGTAGAGAATTAATGAATATTCTTGAATCCTACAACAACCGAAATTCATATGATATTCCCAAACCCCCCCCCCCTCCCGAACTAACCCCTCCCCTCTCTTATTCCCCCAGTACCTAAAAAATACTCTCTCTAATCTCCCAATACCTAAAAAATACTCTCTCATCCCTCAATATTTAAAAAATACTCTCTCATCCCTCAATACCTAAAAAATACTTCCCCTCTTTTCCCCGCAATAACCAAAAATACTTCCTCTCTTATCCCTCCAATATCTAAAAATACTCCCCCATCTTATCCCTCTCATACTTAAAAAATATTCCCCTCTCCTATCCCCCTAATACGTAAAAAATACTCCTCTTATCCTTCCAATATCTAAAAAATATTAAGAAATTAATTTTTCCACTAAAAATTTGTTGCAATTATTAGGATGATTAGTGCGCCGCACTGTAACAAAACGCCCTTTTGCTTTTTGCTTTGTAAATCTCGAATCTCAAATCCTAACCTCCCCATCTACATCCCATCGATTACTTACTACTTCCCCTCAACAATGAAGTAATATTTGGGTTGTAAACGCATTCTCATATACATTCAAATCAACGCTTCTAATCGACAATCTGAAAGCAGATATGAGGATGGATTAGAACCCTGCTGACCCGTTAGGACATTTATGAATTGCTCATTTTCTGCATAGTATATACGTCATCCTGTGCAGTTTAATGCCGCAAAAGTGGAAGCAGTTATGCCCCTTCACTCCACTTCAATATCGAAGGAAGAAGACCCCTTTCACTGGGCAAAACAGGCACGCATAAAATCCAAACTGATGGGAATAATCAATCAATGAGAAGACTCCTCTTTAATTGCAAAAATGGATCGATCTATCGAATATGATTAAATTCATCAAATAGCAGTAAATACCTTTACTAATTGTTAAGATTTAGCAAAGGTATAAACAAAAGGTGAAAGACAAACCAAATGATTACAAAGGTGAGTTGTATTCGCAATGCTATGTCAACAAAACATCGCTATGATGGCTAACTATTACTCAACATCCGCCATCGAACAAATATTTACAACGTTAATACGCAACGTGCAATTGAAGCGCAATGTAATCACAATGTATTTTCATAGCATCACATTTCAGCATCTATATATATTCCCTATTAATTTTGAATATACAACCCCTGGGGTTATAAATTCTACAGTAATTGTTGACAATGCACAACCTATTCGGAATTTGCATGCACTTTCTGCGCCAACGTTTAGCTGCTAAGACCAGTGGGCGCCATTTACGGCGAACAAGCTTAGATGGTATTTATTTCCAATCAAGGTCAAACAAGGCTTTCATCAACGTAAAAACGAGGTGACGATTTGTCGTAATCGGAATCAGATGGATCTTATGTCAGGACTAAAACTGAATGACGTCATTCTTGTGACCACGAGCAGATGGCACTTTTGCAATGCCGTTTTTTTGCATTCTTTAAACACTTCTCAAAATATATGCTTGGATTCAACTGTTAACGCTTTTGTATTTCGTCACAATCATTTACAGGCGGAACCACAACGATATATCTAAGGGACAGATGAATGAAGTAGCAGATGAAATTAGATGGGGGGAGGGGATGCCGAAGGATTTTTTTTTTCGTTGAGGATTCTGAACTAAAAAAATTTATCACCGTTGAAAAAACCTCTATCGAGTATTAAATCCTTTATCCGATCAAAAAAAAAAACACCTAATAATAGAAATATTTCACAATATAAAAATTTGAGTATATAGTATAAAACACTAAAACTGATTTCAAAGATGACGTCATAATTTTAAAAAAGGCGGAATAGGCTTGAAGCATGAAATCCCAACATATTTAATGGTAAAGTTGGAGTTGAATAATGCGCTAAAGATCGAATGATAGTAATGCACTAAGAAATCGTGAAAATAGCACAGCGTTTGGGGGGTATAGAGGCGTGAATAGCGATCACATAGGATAGAGAGAACGACGAGATACTGACGCCATAGGTGCACGCTTCAATAGGCGCAACTCGATGCACTCAACTTATCTAAGAATGCTGCTTAATTAGTGAAACTTGAAAACAAACTTATTTCTGTTGCTATATCGGAACCGGAAATAAAAATGCTACAAAAAAGAATAGCAAAAATAAATGAATAATAGAAAAACTTAATCTAGATGCATAACTATCAAAGATGATAGTACAACTGTAGCCAAATATGAGTGATAGTCTAACAGGTGTGAAGCCATCACCTGAGGGAATCTACTAAAGATGGAGGAATATTTTATGCAAATTTCATCGATAAATGGCAATATGCAAATGAGGCATCTTCTAATAAGTGATCCTAGCCATGAATGGACGATTGGTCACACCGGTAAACGCTCATGAATAAATTCCACAAAGCGCCTGCTCGTCAATAGTGTTAATCATAATTATTTAATCTATAGATCCACACTTTATGCTAATTGGTGATCATAGCCACTGCTTCAGATTCTATCATAAAAGCTTAACGACAAAGGCCGATTAAAGGTTACAGTAAAAATACGATTGCTCTAGCTGTCTTCATCTTTGTCTTACTGTAAATTTTACAGAGTTGAATGAAGTTGCAGTAAGTTTTCAGTGTCACTTTTTGATAGACCTTTATCAATTTACATATGAAATTTCAAATTCACATATGCGCAATAAATATAAAGATGAATTTAATGCTCAAGTTGAAAAATGCCCAAGTTTTTGCCCAAGTTGCAACATTTCGGATGAAATCGCTCAGGAGTTTTCATTACTGACTTACTATCCGTAATCATTCTGAAATATTTGCATAAAAATACATCTCAAATTTGAAAAAAAAAGCATTAGAACGATCTTTAAAATGATGAATCTAATATTATTTAGATATAAAAGTTTCGAAATCTAATATATGGGCTCGTATTTGCAATCCATAACGACAACAATAATATTTCGTGAACAAGACACAAATACATTACCGCAAGTGAATTATTCAAATGAATAAGTATTATAAAAAAGTCATTTAGAGTCTTCTTATAATCATCAAAATAAACTCCAAACAAATTCTCTATCTGCATCTTATATCACGATAACGATTGCTGATAACTCATTGATGATAAGGTAATCAATGAAATTTTGATGGAAAATATCGCTAAAATTAAGAAGAAGAACTATACGAATTTTGTTTATTTCTTCCGAAAAAAAATTTCGCTTCATTATTTACTATCGATTTTTTTCGCACTAAATTATTGTAAAAATTCGACTAAATAAATCTACATACTTCATAAGTGCCCTCAAATTTACTTATTCTTATGGATCTTCAGCTTTTAAACTATGTTCTGTAGATAATTTCAAAGATACATTTCTGCAAGAAAAAAAAGGAAAAACAGCGAACAACAAACTGACAAAAAGTGAAATGTCAACTTTTGCAAAAGAACGAAATAACAATTTAATAATAGCGAAAAATAATGTATCAATAAAAATCCGACGAATCAATCAATGAAATGAAAGATGACACGCAACGAACAGATGTTCGATAAATTGTGAAGATGGCATTTGATGCGTTCACAAATCCTATTACCAATGTTAAGCACCAGGGTGCCATTATTAAAGCCTACTGCAAGCTGTGTTTGGAAAATGAGCAAATTGGGGGAGGGGATGGATTCGGTATGAAAAGAGAAAAAATTTAGGAATGATGAATTATCCATTAGGTATTTCCAGGTGATCTGCGGATAATTTGCAGGTAAATATTTTTCCCTATTTGGTTTCAATTGCTCTATATGCCCCCAGGCCATATTGCATCCATTTTCTAGACCATTCCCTTCGAAAGCACTCGTATATTTTATGGTACAAAGAAACAGATACAACTCCGTTTAAGAAGCCGATTACTATAAGATCTGATAACACTAATGCAAATATTTCAGCTATCACCTCCACTTTTTATAATTGAATAAAAAATATATCTGTCAATTTCCAATCAACATATACGGTATCACAGTATACCGGTTGATATCACAGTATACTGCATGAGAGTTTCGCAGAACATACTGTAATACAGAGTAGAAAATTTTTCTGCAGCTTTATTATCATCAGCAATCAAGAAGATTAATGTATAATCTCAGTCTCAGATAGTGGAAAAGAAGCCTTTTTATAAAATGAACAGCTTTGCGGAAAGGAAAAAACAGTTGATGAAATTCCATTCAAATTGCGAAGATAATAAAAATTTATAGTCACTCGAAAAAGAATTTTTTTCGACGAATATTGTAATGGACGATATTCGTTTTATACCCCCTCCCCCTTAATTATCACCAAAAAAATAATCATTTTGTATGCAATTTTATTTGAATCTTATCTTTATTCTCAGTTCACATTAAATACCCTTCACTTTATTTCATCGTTTTCGAATTTTCCACTTTCTCCTAAAGATTTCACCGTTTCCGGGATTTCCTTCGAATTTTCTACTTTTTTCCAGAAACTTCATCGTTTCCGGAATTTTCTTCGAATTTTCTACTTTTTCCTGAAAATTTCACCGTTTCCGGAATTTCCTCTCGACACTCGAGAGGAACCAAAGAACATCAGACAGAATATTCTCTTTGCAAAAAATTCAACGATTTAAAGGGCTACTTTCCCGAATTCACTATTCTCCACTTCCCAAATTTTAATGAAAACAAAAGCGAAAAATATCAAATTTAAAAGAATGAGGTAATTTTCGAAATATATTAAAATAAAAAATGCAAATAACAAATTTTAAAAAGATGGAGAATTATATTTGAATAATGAAAATTGTGGAAGAATGAATTTTGGAAGAAAATTTTACGAAAAATTTCCCTCGAAAAACTTATAATGAAATGAGAATCAAAAGTATATTTATATATATATATATAGGTTGCGGAACATATGCCAATGAGCACTTAATCTACCTTCTTATTTTATTATAATATATCTACTCTTTGGTGGATAAGTTATTAGCAGATTATTGGATGATAATTTAAACTCGTTGATGCTTCTAAAAAGAAAAACATGTCAGATCCAAATTAATAAAGGAAATGAAATTAGAGCTACCAGTGGCAACGCATAAAGTATATTACTTCAAAGTGACCTTCGACCTTTTGAAATCTTGAAACAGCAATATTCCCCTTTTTCGATCAAAAAACCTTTAATAACTCAATAATGAAACGAATAAAACATTCAATATATAAATGAAAAACCTGAAAGACGTTTAATACCACTATCCTCCTACCCAAATAATTATAAACTAACAAATAAATAAACATAAAACTAGCATAACAGACCAAAGTACATTGGTCACGTCAAACACATTGTACAAACTACAAAATTGAATGCCAAACTTGTTTGGTTGATTAAGTGTGGAATACTGTTCTTCTTATTGCAACAGAGAAGAGATATCAACTGGAATTGAACCCTCTGCTATTTGAACATTAATCAAAGCATCGATGATTGCATATAAGAAATGATGAAAACACCTCAACATTTTCATTAATATTACGAATGAGAGGAAATAAAAAACAAAGTCACCTATATCAAAGGAGACCATTCAAATCTCACTTAATGTTTACCTGCATAGAGGAGCAGAGGGAAAGATGGGGACTGCAGCTATACGAAGGAGATAAACAGCGAGTGCGCACAACGAGAAAACATAAAGCCCTTAAAAGATAGCCATGCAAATACTAACCTCTATTCATTCATGCACCTCTTCCATCCAACGACGGCCTTCTTCGTTACAATACCGTATCTTCTATCGTCGCATATGTCTGTGTATACGTGCCTCTCTGTCCGTCACGAGATTTTCAGGTGAACATACGAGCCATGGATCCTACGGTAATAATCAATTAGCACCGCAGGTTAGGCCAACACCTTGATTCTCATTTATCATATTCAATTATGGATATTTGAAACTGCTATAGAATAAACAATCAATTTAACTCATAAATCAGTGGAATAAACAAAAAAATGAATCTATTCATTCAAAAACCTGCGTGATTAGCCGTTCACCTAATGCAGTGCATTAGTATAACTTTTGTCACTCAATGTTTTTTCGAATATTTGCGCAGCCGGCTGTCACAAATAAATGCGAATACAACAAAACTTATAAACAGATGTGCTACTGAAAGGAAGTGACCGCACACAAAGAACATCTCTTCTTTTGAAGGTGCATGAAGCAATTCACGCACTAATCATCATAAAAAATGTCCTTGACTATAGCGAATAAAATTCATGCAACGATAACGTACCCTTTCTTTAGGTACGCCGACCACTTAAAGAAGCAAACGCATTCAGCCCCTTTTTTGGCTTTCCTCCCTCCACGCAATCCTACCTCTACAGGAAAGGTACTACCACCCGTCGGGTTTCCCACCCTCTCCCCCTTCCTCAAAGAATTCTCTCCCAACTTGTGGGTAATCTGGCCTACTAGGTTACTCGTCACTAAACCGAATATGAATGTAAATGTTTCAAGCCTCTTCTCTACGAGATCGTTGAAGTCATGACTCATATTTCCTACTGGCTTCCGCCTATATATACAGAAAGATCTCTTATAAGGTGAAAACTGTAGAGGTGAGCAATGTAAGCTATAAGGCAACAGTGGACGCATCATGGATGCCATTGATGCGAAAACATCATACATATAACAATTTATAAAGATGTTGAAAAAATAGAACCAGCACAAGAATATTTCATATTTGATTATTCAAAAATAGGCAATATATTTGAATTATTTAATTATTATATAATAAAAAAACTTAAATATAGTAGATGAGAAAAACATTTATATATGCATTAGTAAAGTGTGGTATAGACGGGTGCGATGATGAATGATCGAATAAAAAATAAACAACGAAAAAACACAAAAGAGCAGACAAAGGAATTTCTTTCAGTGGGGAAGAGCGTGCGAAAATTGCTTTTTTTAAGGCGTTAGCAGCAGTGAACGGGGCAATGTGGAATAATCACCACAAATATATATGAAGCAAATGGCCAATAGACACCTATAACTTAGCCCCTAAACTATACTGCAATTTAAAATATATAGCGACATATTTATTCAATTATTAAATTTCAGCTAAATTCAAAATTTGTAGCTTGACCTTTCAAACATGTTTGCGCTTTTATTTGGGAGAAGAAGCATATCTGCATTTATAATCTCTCTCTTCTGCACAAATTTCCCACTTAATGGCTCTTGTTCGAAATTTGCGATCTGTTGTTTTTTAGGGAATTTTTTCTAAGTGAATATTTAAGCCTCGACAATTGGCAAATTGCCAAAGATTATTTCCTATGTAGTGGAATTGAAGTCTGAATGCTAGAAGTGCAAGGAATTATCCTCTTCCAGTGACCATTTTGCAAAAATTTTTCTATAAAATCGCAAACTTTTAAAATTCATTTCGGCATTCTTTTACCCTTCGATTGCCACCCACCTACTACTTGAAGACCTGATTAAGAGCGATGAGGTGGGCGAGGGAGTGGCACAGGGAGGTGTAGCCCCTCTATGAATGAAACATCTTCGATGAGGAATCGAAAAGATTGAAGTATTTAGCCGAATCACTGTAACTCCCACCTTTCAGTACTCTCAAATGTGTTTGATAGTACATAAATTCTTAATTATTTTAGTCAAGAACAAAGAACGCTCGTATTGATAAAAACCTTATATGTAATTCAACGACAATTATATCAGTTCAAACAAAAAAAAAAATACTTGGTTTGAAATTTTCTTCAAAATTTAGATTCTATCTAAGGGAATCTAATTAAAACTCATATTATACCTTCGAAAATATTTCATTATTTACACATCCCCAAAACATCGAAATAAAAATAGTCAGTAAATTTTCCCATGGAAAAAATAAAAAATGATTTTTCTTGGCAAATTGCCGAATATGTAAAATGAAAACAAATATATAAATTCGAACAAATTTTGTTCTTATAAATTTCAACACTAAAGCGTTTGATGAGTTTCACGAAAAATTTATAAGTTTCCTCCCCAAAAAAAATTTTCACTATTTTTTATGCCATAAAAAGTTATTTCTTCTATGATTATATGCGTAATAATTGCGCAGTTTTTTTTTTAAATATAATTCAATAGAATGAATCAGAACGGCTAGAAGCATCGAGAAAGCACCGTGACAGACCGTGTTATGCGTCGGCAACAACAAAGGGATGAGTGGGCAGATGTTAAGCACAACAGAGATGCACCACTGAGACCAGCTGGAAACGCATCATCGATCCCTCAAATGCCATCCCCCTTTTGAGGTTTTCAGCAAGATCATTTCAACGATTTTTATGGTGGTCTATTGGTTTAGATCTCATTCTATTTATTTATTTATTTATTTATTTATTCACCTATTATGTATCGGAAGAGAAACAGAAAGAGAGGGGTAAGGAGAGAGAGGGACAGAGAGAGAAAAAGAGAGGGGGAGAATGATCTCTAGCTTCCTACTTTCTGTGAGCATGGAGTATATTTGGTACAGACATCGCAATATACAAAATTTTCAGATATTCGCTGATCAAAAAAACGAACAACGAAGCATGCCAACACTCATATATTTATAGACTTCTACTGATGGCCGACCGCTTTCATAAATGCATCGTTTAAAATTTTGCAAATTTATGCTAATGTACCGCCATTTCTATAAATGCATTATTTGAAATTCATCCAAATATAAGAAACACCTAAATTTTTTATCTTTTTTCACAAAATATGAAACCTTTATGAAACTCACTTTTTATAAATAAAAAACTTTTTATGATAGTAATATTTATGAAACTTTTTTACTAGGAAATCCGATATTTTACTAAATGAATTCAATGAAGATGTTTCATTTATCAAAAAAATTGCTTGTCATATACCCTATGAATAAACGATCGTTTATAATCATTTAGGCAAATAGAAATGAGTCAGAAGAAAAGAAAAAGGAATGCGGAAAAGAGTATAATTGGTGTGAAAATAAGAAAAAAACACAAGTGAGGGAACAGGAAAGAAATGTTAGTGTATGATTTCTAATATGGCGCAATTTCTCTACAACGACAATTTTATTCCATGTATAAAAATACCAACTGGAACTGAATTTCGGTTCCATTGTAAAGTTCGAATAGATGGGTGATTCGGACACCAAGAGGGGGGGGGAGGTAGAGAGGTATAACTACGGTATATTTTAACTGAACCTCAGCAAGTTATAAAGTTAAACTGGTGCCAGCCGAACTGCCTCGAATTTAAAGTGTTGAGAGATTTCATAGAAGCACCTAGATACATCGTTCTCTCAACACCTTCCCTCAGGTTGAATGAGCCCGTTCGCACTTCAAATAATAAACTTCCCTCTGAATTTTTGCGGGCAGAAATGACTTATTACAATAGCTTTCTCTCGAAGAAAATCTAGGAGATTAGTAACCCAGGGGTTTTATTAGACGTAATCCGATACATTGAGTACCGTAACGAACTTTAAACAAATCGCTCATAATTTAGAGATTTTTAAGGATACAATTTAAAATCGTTGCATATATGTCTAGGTAGTAAACGATAAGCAAGCACCAATATTGTTTCAACGCAGATTATAGTCCCTAAAATAACGTACATTTATTATAACATTGCGATAGTTGATTAAGTTGGAGGGGGAGGGGGCGAGTGAAGAAGGAGACCGCAGGGGGCGAGGGGAGGGGGATATTGGGTGCTCGATGAGGAAAACAAGAAATGGACCAGAATGCATCAGTCTAAAAGTCGAAATACCTTTCCAGCAATACTTTACACTTTGCAATTAATGAACACATACTGAAAACCGCTAAGAATGAAAAAATAAGTTAAAGCAAAAAAAAAAACTACCTAAAAAAGCGAACACAACACCTCAAATGGCGTGCAATAACAACTGACTACTAAACATGTGGGTGAAATTTTATATAGTATGGAGATCGTAGAGTGCGCAGAGATGCAGAGAAATGTTCGTAAATGGACGCCATTTTTGATAGACTCAGAAATGAACGAGAGAAAAACAGTGTTGTGTCGGAATGACTAATTTTTTAAATCATATTTCAATGTGGCGTCATTTACGGATCGATTTTAATTTGCATATAATAAATTATTATTCGTAAATGCCTTTTCCCTTTAGTGACTTTAGAGGAAGAAAATCACTACATGCTCTTCTCCAACTCCAGCGGAGCAATATTCAAAAAGCAGTGATAGCCACCTCAAGTCGAAGCAGAAACATATGTGTATAAGTGAGCAGAACGCCGCAAAGTGCAACTTAAGTGCAGGTATTGTGTGGGGTGTATTCACCGTGTTGTGGCGATATGTGTGGGTCTCTTAAAACTGCGGCGATAAATCAACACAAAGGGCCCTAAGGGAAGGAAGGATTAGCGCAAAGAGTGGGACACCGGATGTAGCTATGCAGAAGTCCTACATCACCTTGGACAATACTGAATTGACACCTCACTCAGACAGCTTCTTTGTCCTCTTGGAATCGAATAAACACAGATTTGTGGAGATTGTAGTAATAATATCATAGATTAGGAGTGAAACACCGTCTTCGTTGCTTATTCGATCCAACGACGGCACTAATTTCGGGTCTGGTTGAATCCGAAATGGTTCCGAACGCCACAACATCTGTGACTGGGTTTGTCAGCTGGGCACATTACAAAAGCACATATCGTGCCAGCTGCTTTAGTATGCTTCTTTACTCCTTTTCTTTGTTAAATGAGAGACGACGTCATACCGGCAGCCGTTTTTCTTTTATCTTCTATACTTTCATTGCATTATTCAAAAGTCTAAGTAGAAACTATTGTTACCCGTTCACTTCTAATAGAATAAAATTTTTCATATTGGAAAATTTCCGCTCAGAAAAATTCCCAAAAAAAGGGAATTTCTGCAAAAAATGCAAATTTTTTGCATCAAAAAAAAAATCTTATTGTAACATAAACTAATTTCGTAGTTTTTAACGTTCGACTCTCTCCATGAAGCGTCGATCATAAACAAAATTTAGATCGATAATAGATAATAACGCAGCAATGTTCTATAATCTACATTCTATAATTTCAGCGCTCTATATTCACTCTATTCAGCATATGAAATGCTTGTTCACCGTAGGGGGGGGGGGGTTATAAATTCGATACGGTGAACGATAGGTAAAACGTTGTCGATCGAGGCTAGTGATGATGCATGCTCTAAGAATAAGATCATTGATTCACTGCTGCATAATCGAATGCTAATTTCAGGAGACCATATGCAAATTACATATATTAGAATACAACGATTTGTGCGTGTGTCGAATGGTCACGTCATATCTAACCATCTACTAATTGCTCACCGCATAATCCCCTCACCTCAGAAATACCCAACATTATAAATAAAAATATGCAAATTTAGTAATTACAGGTATATCTTAAATATTCAAATATAAGCGTCATTGGTTAAGCCTAATATTTGGCCACCATTATTAACACAACTATTGAATTGTTCATAAAAGGCCAAAACTATTCAAATAAAACTCTTTATTTCGAATTCTATACACGCGAGATAAATATCTGAAAACTAATTCAGTAACAATCTAATCCACTAATAAACGAAGATGAAATTCTTTAAAAATTTGAGAACTAAACTTTCGAATAGAAATCTGAAAATTTAAAAAACCTGAAATTAAAATCCTAATTTTTGATTTCCAATAATTGAGTTCCAATTTCTATAAATAGTCACTCTATTATCATCAAATACAAATGAATATATGACATATTCGATAACATAAATATAACAATATCTGAAAAACAAATTAAAAAATTTCAAGGATTAATAAAAAAAAAGATAAAGTTTGAGGTTTAAATTGGACTTCGATATATAAAAATGAGCAATCCCTTTGATAACAAATATATGAAAATACAAAAAACAAAATTCTAGCCACAAGTGCAACTCTCAAATGAAAACAATAGCCTTTACATCGTAGACAATGGCCAAGTAAGATGTGAACAAGAGTCGTTCCTCTATCTGACAAGAACCTCCAGTATCATGTGCAAATATCAGCATTATCTGATTTGAGCAACTACTTACCTATATTATATCTACAGAATCCAGTAAACGGAAGAGGGGAAGGGACGAGATGTAGAACAGAAGGGCAAGGAAGTGCAAAGGGAATGTAAAATCAGTTTGGAGATGCTTTAGATAAATACGAAAAATACTTAAAGTTTAACAATTTTCTGAACGAAAATACATAGCCGATTGAGGGCATATATTTATATCCCCTAAAAATAAAAACACAAATAAGGCGGTGAAAATACAACTTTCTCGAACTATTTTATAAAAAATGAGGTGATTTACATATTGAAACAATGCAGAAATCAGCCCGTAATTCTAAACATTAGATGAATTAATAAATTCAAATATTATACGAAAATTCAAGTTCGAATAATACAAGCTTTACCAAATCTGAATATAACAGAAATCGGGAACTCAAATATCACAACTATAAAAAACATTCATAGACAAACATTAAACAGTACATAATGCTTCAACGCAATCACAGTTATACAAAGAATCGTATAAACCAACGTAAAATCAGGTAGCAATGATTTGAGCTTTACTTAAATAATAAAATATTTATTGACCACCTGTATAGTTTACTAAAGCGAACAAATATTCGCATAAAACTCAAAATATTTGAATTTTACAAGATAAAATTCTAAAAATCAATTTGTAGGAAGTATCAAAAACCTCAAATTAAAAAAAAAATTGGCTAATGATGAGGAAAAATTTCATCCCCATTCAAAATTTTTTATTAACTTATAAATTTCAACTTTTTAGTGAAGCAATTGTCTCTCAACTTTCCCATCTTTTTAGATTTTTCTTGCGTTTTAATTCTCTAAATTCGAATAAAAAGGTCAAAATTAGAACCAAAAACCCAAGGGGTGATATTCAAATCACCTAACAGATGATACTACATTCAGGTGGAACCTATATAAACGTTTCCTCATAGCCATTTCACTCAATCGATGCAAATGTTTCACTTCAAACTTTGCATAAGAAAACACCAATCAATCTATCGAAGAAAGTAGAGAAAAAGGCACCTCATGTCCATCGAGAAAAGTACGACTAGAGTACCTGAGGTCCATCAAAAAGAAGCTGTTCGGACATGTGATCGAAGACAACAATTTTAAATAGTCGCATCACTTGATAACTTTCAATCATTGCAGATGCAGCCGAGACGATACCGGATATGGTCAATATGACGTTCCCGAATCGTTCTGCAAATAACCTCCCTTCATTCAGGATGAAATTCCAGAAAAGTAATCAAAAAGCAAAAAGAAGCCATATAATCAACAAACAAAATCCTTCTCCTGTAGTCCTTGTTCACGGCAAAACAGAAACTGGAGCATCCGAGTGGGGGAAGAGTGGGATGAGCGGTGGGAGACGGAGGGGGGAGAGAACAAGGAAAGCATAAGACTGAAATTTCGAATACATAGGGAAACCAATTATCGCCAAAAAATTCTGGAATTTCGGAACTTTCTGGTACTTCTTTGTGGGTTCAACTCCTTTTTCTATAGCGGAGAGGAATTCAGAGAGAAAACAACAAAGAGAACGTTTACAACTGCCCTCCCCCCTTCCTCTCTCGCTTCTCCTACCAAGTAACCCTCCATCTAAGGAGAATCTCACGTTACTGCAGTGAAAAAAACCACAACATAATTTCAGGAACCTTAACTACAAAAGCAATCAAATAATCGCCAAGCAATCAACTACCTCTTCTGCCCTTATCATCCTCTATCCCATCTTCCTCCCCCTCCTCCAGCTTGTGTAAAAACCTGTAAGTCATTGGCATAAAGATCTAAAACCCTTCAGCTTGCAAATTTATTCAGTTACTAGATTTCAAAGATAGTCCAAAAAATAAACTATTGCGATATAATCCGCTGAAATAATCTTAGAATTAAGGAAAGCATTGAAGATTTCAAGTAAATCATCAAATTTTGACATTCGTCTTCATTGACCAACGAACGTCGACATCAAAATAAATATCAAAGAAGTGCAGCTGTCACATAGATCCAGACAGACAGTTGGTACCTATATTCGATTCTCCTATCACCGACACAACACAACATACCACTACAAATTCACTCCAATTTCTCATAGCAAATAATAACTTTTCGTATTGACCGACCAGTAAGCCTTGTTTCCCACGTAGTGACCCCTCCCCCCCTCTCCAACTTTTAAAACGATAGAAAGTTGCTGATAAAACGAGATTCCGATCTGAAGCTTATTTTTTCAAACTTACTTAACAAGCAAAGCGAAGAAGCAACCAACCTGCATAATCGGGATAGTTTATTGATTGATAAAAAGCGAATAGTGCAGTGATCACCCTATCTCTGCACTGAATGATACGACGACGTGTTTCATCGCACAGCTCCGATCCACCGGAAGACTCTTAAAAGATGTTTGTTCAACATTAGCTAGTAACCTAAGCGTGTCAAATTGTATAACCCAGAAGGAATATTTTAAGTAGTTCCTTCCCTCCATCATATATCAAAATACAACGAACTTCACCTCAAATCGCTGTATGAGGTCAACAATATTTCTAAGAAGATAACGAACATCAACAATAGGCATCTAGGGTAGCACTGACTGCCAATATTCTCCACACACTTTCCATATCTGAATTACCTCACAGGTGGACTGCACAATACCTATGCATAGCAGTCTCCTCGTCAGAAAACGGGTAATTCTCCCATCTTGTAGAGAGACATTTGCGGACCCGTCCCTTTCCCTTCCCCTGTAGTCCTTCTTAATGGTGCACCACATACATCTATCTGGAGATATACGAGTCATTAAAGTAAACTTAAAGAAATATTGCATCACATAAATACTTCAAAAACACATCATCAGTGCACATAAACAACACAGCATTGCGAGTAAAAAATTATTCTCAATCGAGCATACTATCGCATAGATCCTCCATAAGCAACCAAAACAATGCCCAATCCTTGTAATACGATATGAAGCATAGCGATATAAACACAAAACATTTTGATTAAGCATAAATGATATGCATCTACTTCAACGCTAATGAGGGCGAATATTGCCCCTCGTCGCTTCCCTTTCGATATCAGACCTAGTCGACATTATGCACCCTACCACTAACCCTATTATAGAGATTAACCTTTATATAATCGCCCATAAACAAAACACGCTTAAATATGAAAAACTTGAAGTAATCAGTAATCCAAGAAAGGTGAAACATATACGAATTTGCATAGTGAGAATATAAAGGAAGAACTAACCACTGTTCACATAGTTACCGCATCGAAATAGCATGATGATTTTGAGCGTGACCAGTTCCTCAGGCATCAGACGTAGTCGCCTCAGAGGCATCGCCACTTCGTCGATGCACGAATCGGTCATCTGCTTGTAAAGTTTCTCTTGACGCCAACGGCGATCCTCCGTTATTGACGCCTTAAAAGTATGACTCGATCACAACGCAATTTTGCGAAATCTAACGTTCCCTCAAAGAAAACGTCTCAGATTCAACCTCCTAGTATTCCCTGTCAGGTGTCCAGATATGGCATTTGCCACAATTTCAGTGCTCAGAATTCGTTCCAGAAACTTCGCGTAACGAAAAGAAGAGAAAAGGAAGAGAAAGCGGAATAAGTGAAGGAGAGGGGAGGGAGGTAATAGGGTAAGCGAATACAACTACGAAAGCTTTTATGAAGAAAAACCTTCGTTTCCTGTGGTAATTCATTGACGTTGCGTGGCATGCAAGTCCCATTCGAGATCAGCCAAACATCTTCAACACCGAGTTGTGCCGTATAATAGCCATGCTCGAGGACAAGGTGATGCACCGCAAACCTTAACAATGATTCCCTCATTTAAAGGATGTCATTAAAGGTATTATGACCTCTGATGAAGTTTTTAAACTCTTCCATCTTAACAATGTTGAACATTCTGCAATTCCTTCATATTTGTTTAAAACGTTTTATGCAAATATTTCCCATCGCTGGAAATTTTTTATGTAAACATTACTAACATTTATTCAATTATTTTCCTAGATCCCATAACATTCCCCATTTCACTGCAATAGTATTTTAAAATTAACCATATATAAGTCACACTCTCATCTGATACTACATGAAAAAAGCAACAGTGAAACCATCGGCAAAAGCAAATTGATATTCAAAACAAGATCATACGTCAATAGGAAATACTATTAACTCTCAGCCTTAGCCTATTACTACATTTTGTTCTTCAATTTTCTTTCTTCCGGCTTACAACCGAAACATTTCCGGAACCGGAACCTTCGAAAAAAACCTTAACATCAATAACATTGATGCTAACATAGTATATACATCCTGCATACCTGTCTTACCCCGATCTTTAAAAAAGCCTCGGTTTTGCACATACCTCGACCCGATCTCTTATTCAACCAATGTCAAGAACTGCTTTCTTTAATAGTAAATATCAACTACTCATTTATGCTAATTCCCCTCGCAAAACAATTACTGACGACTATGAAATATATTACACTAAAGATAACAAAGTGTCGCTCAAATGCCAAAATTCGTAGATGCATATGTTGACTTGAATATATGACCTAGATCAACCTACTACAACTGCGCCTATCCATAAGAAGTCAAACGCGATCTATCACTATTCTTCCTATATTAAGACCGATTAAACAAGGGAATATCAACTGAAGTTAATAGCAATTTCCCGTCATTCTCATTGAAAATGCGCAAACATCTCAACGAGGAAAGGGAGCCCTTATATGCGGCATAGTCCCAAAGAAGAAAATTAAGAGCAAGTTGTCTCCAGTCTTGCAAGAAATTCCTTTATTTTCGATGAATACCAACCTTAATTCAGCACTTGATTATACAACTATAGGCAACCTTTTCGATTCACCTTAAAACATTTAATATGTAACAGTCGAGCGCAAATAAAAAATTGATAGATTGGCTGCATCGATAACCTACTGTAATTACCGTAAGTAAAAATCGATACGTTTCGTCGCATAGAAAGCTTACCTATCTCAGCAATACCGTAAGATGAAAAATAAACCGCTTTCTAAACACTCCAAAAAAAACATCACTTCCTTCCTTCAATGAATCCCATTTACCGTAGAAACCATTAATACACCTGAGGGTTTATTCAAGATTTTATGATGCACTGAGAAAGCAAAATAACGAACTGTTTGAGAAGGTTAAGACGATCGGCAAGTGGCAGATCCGGGAAGCAGGGCAGCGTCTTAGCCCATTCGAGCATCATCAAGAGGTCGATCTGTGTGACGTTCGCGATATCATTGCCCAACATTATCATCATACGATCGTGTGCCTGTAACTTATAATTCACTTACGATTCACATGCACTGCTTAACGCAAAAAATTATATCGTATCATCAATAAAACAGCCACATCTTTCAGCCCTTTTGTGATGTGCTTACCCACTTTTCCTTCTGTCACTCCCCCCTCCCCCCCTCCCCCGATCTCCATACAATACGATATTGAAGGCACCATAAAAGCGTACCGGAAATGCTATCTTAAGGATAATTCAATCTTTAAACGGCGACATATTCGTGTCAAGATGACATATATACATATATATATCAATTGTTGCAGCACAATTGTACCCCCTCTCCTACGAGCAATTTGCTAGAGACGGCTCCTTTGCACTAACTTATTTTCATTTAGGATATAATCAAATGAATGCTCTCATGAATATTTGCAAATATGCGATAATGTAATAATGTTTTGCAAACATTTTTTTGCAATTTTAACGCATCAATATTTTAAGTGCGATTTCGCAATAAAAATATTTTAAACAATAAAATAAATGCAAAATAAGGCAAACTTTGCAAAAATACAAAATGCAAATTTTTTCAACATGCAAATTTTTTCAATATGCAAATAATGCAATAAACTTTGCAAAAAGAAAAAATGATGACTAATAACTTCAATGGTGTTTTTAAAACTTTCAAAATCAATATAAATCAAAATCATTAACTCACCGATCCGTTGCCTTGTTTCAGCATTTCGGCAAGTTTTTTTGCCTCATTCTTCGCACGTATCATCTCAAATTTCCTTTCACGTATCTCTCGATCGACCGATGTTAAGTGGGAGATCAGTCCAACGAGTTCCGTATTCACCGGTAAAATTGTTGGTGGTTCCTCTTTGATAGGGATCGACCGTGATATATGGCAGGAGTCCTTTGCTGATACGTTTCGATATTGTCGACATCCTATCAAATCGCGACGCGGTTGTAATGCTATAAAACCAAACTTTTATAATCTTTTTTTAATTTTTTGAAGGCATTTAATAAAAAGAGCTCTTTATATAGGTATCATCAATACAAGAATACTAAATAGCCTAACATTTTCCACAAACTTCATGCTTTGATGTAGCCATCCATGTTTAATAAAATGGTTGGTAATATCTGATGACGTCATTTCTAACCAATAAATTGGCCTCATAATCGACGTGATGGGCACAGACGTCGATAAGTCAGATTCAAATTACTAGTAATTATTACCAGTAATTAATAGTAATTAGTAAATAAAATTAATGACATTTAACACCTAATTGAATAAATAAAACACTCAAATAAAAATATAAAACGAACCTTCTTTAGTCATGCCCATCTCAAGGCATTTTCTATATCTGCACGCTCTACACGCTTTGCGTGCACCTTTCTCCACTTCACATGATTCGCTTCTTTTGCATTTGATATCCTGCCTTTGAACAACCGCTCTGAAACGTTAAAATATACTTAACCTTCTTCGACGATCACATTATAATCTAATAACTTTCAATAGAGCATCCATCATAGATTAAAACAATCGGTACTCCTGGACTATTAGACTAGACCACTGCATCTATAAAGGGATAATAGTGCACTTTCAGACTTGAGCACTATGTCAGACCTCATCTCTTCGATCCTAAAGATCGACGTTCGGTACAGAACCCAGCTGTAATAAACCGAAAACACGAAGTCCAATATGAAGTCACTTCCCCTTTTAGTTATAAAAAATCAGCTCTTAAGTATAATAAAAACCATCTTACTGTATCCTGACATACCCTCAGGGTGATAAAGCACCACACACATGGCAATCATAGGGATGACTTTCGATGTGGATAGATCAAATAAAAAGAAACGGGTAATCTTTAAGACATGGTGCGACCAGGGTAGGTGTAGGTAACGTCTGCAATAGTCGAATGTCCCAAGAGTGAGAGGGCATGACAAGTTGGGACATCTTTGTTGAGATAGACGCAGACTTCATAAACTTCGATCCTACAGGCCTTGATCGCATCACAGCGTTTACCGATACGATGGTATATAACCTAACCAACAGTGCCACCAAACAGTTAATAGTACCGATACAGTAGTCTCTGGATGATTGTTATAGAGATGTTGTCGAATTAGGCAATGCTCAAGGCAATAATACCTGAGACTAATATATAAAGTGTCAAGTTACTTAAAGATCCGTGCAGATTTCCTCCTCCTCCATCGGCTTCCCTCGTCTTTAATCACCTCACTCCCACCTTTCATTACCTTCTACCCACCTTTTCCTCTTCCATCGCCTCTTTGTACTCCATTGCCTTCCTCCTCCCCTCTCCCTCACCTTCGCATCATAAAATTCAGCAATAAATAGAACCTGCGAAAAAAAGTTTTGCATCCAAGGCAGGCGACAACTCCATAATGTTTGCCGGTTGATTCCTCGCCACAAATCACGCAACTCCCAATAACCGCTATAAATAAATCAATACATTACATCTAATGACATCACCTTTTCAACGATCTAAATCTACAGTGCACACCGACTTTACAACAATATTTCCTACTTCACTTTAATACAGTACAGTTGAAATTTACATTGCTGAAAAAAATCGATGTGTAGGTGATTTTAAAATTTGTGATACTATACAATAGAGGTGACCAACATTAAGGTTATCGTATTTAGCCGAATAGAAACCCGTAGGTCTTTGCTTTTCGTGGTACTCAAAAAGACGTTTACTTTCAAGACGACTTTACTTGCAGAAAGTGGGGGGGCTGTATTTCTGGCGACGACACATTTTGCATTCTGCTTTGAGATGGGACATTACATGCTATTTGTGCGCTTAATAGAGAAGTACGCTCATAAAGGTTTTGATACCGCTTGCTATCCGTATGAGATTTCAATACTTCAAGGCAGTGCTTGAAAAGATTTATGAATAGAGCTTACTCGAAGATGGGGTTTCTACTCGGCGACGGGCTTCTGTTCGTGATGCCGCCTCTTGTTGAGGCTTCTATTTAAGCAAGTACGGTATTTTCGTGTCATAGAGTCACTTCAATAAACCCAACGCTTATTTTAAATCACATCCCAATACTCCGTAAAACCACCACATGAACGCAATTAAAAAACCTAGAACTTCCACTTCAGCACACTTACAAACCAAACAAATCCACCATCACTCACCGGGTCTCGCATGCGTCGCACTCATGAGACGCCTCCTCGTTATTTAAACGTCGTTAACGGTGTTTGCCGTCACAGTGTTTGGCAACAAGCCAAAGCGCTCTTTCGTTTTAGCGCCATTGTTACATAAGCGTGTCGAGCACCATATATTTGAATAAATTCTAATTGAGGTGTTTTTTGTGCATTCAATGGCAGTTGCAAGCTTTGATTAGATAGGGGGATGGATTAACAGTCGGCAAGTTGGGAAGGAGATGACGTCACCCCGTTGAGAGGGGATAGCTGTATCGGAATAACTCACCCTTCAGTATAGGCTTTAGACGATTTCGATACCCCGCTAGCAGAGGGAAGGGAAGCATGTTATACCTGGAAGGGACTATACAATTATGTGACCTTTAAAATTTTTGTCACTAAGTTGCTGCATATCACAGTTATTCGAACGAAGTGAATTCCCTTGAAGAAACTATAACCGGCAAACATCTGCATATGGATGTGTATATGCATTTATATATCCACAACCCACCCAGCAAACATAAATAATATGTAAATCAATTCACACAATTCAAATTAAAACACAGTTGATTGCGGAATTCATTGCAATGAACACTAAAAAAATGTGTGATTGGTGAGCTCGAGCTTTTAGAAGTTCTATGAATGATGAGCTCGAGCTTTTAGAAGATCTGTGAATGATGAGCTCGAGCTTAAAAGGCCTGTCATTTTTTATGTTTCCTCAAGTTTATATATAAGTAAGCACATAAGATGAAAGAAATGGCGAATATTCTGAACGTTTTTGTTGGAGGGATTGAGTGTCGATGATTTCAATGAATGCCACTGAATGGCTTTTTAGTGGTATTTATTCAGCTTGGGTGTTGTTTACTTTCGCCACTCTTTTCTACTTTTGAACACATTTACAGTTGCATATCGTTCAACACTGCTCGATTTTTTATGATTATAATCACCGTTTTAACGAAAAAGAAACTTGGATCTATGCCCCCCCCCCTCTCTTCCTCTTCATGAATCTTTTTTTGGCTTTCAAGACTATGACTCCCTCCCTCCTTTGTTTCAAGAAGGTGAAATTAATTGATAATGGTGAGTTCCATCCGAATATTACCTATCAGCAAGCATTTTAATCCATCGAATTAGATTCAACGTCCAATTTCTTGCAGTCTTGATCAGTGGCAAGGAGGGATCGGGATTCAAGAGTCCTCCCCTCCCCTCCCTCTCCCCTAGAGTTCTTACGGCCACTAAGATTATTAACTGTCTCCCTTCCCCTCTTCCCCTTCTTTCAAAAAATAGCAAACGACACAACTAATGGTGATTACATCTCGCAACGGTTATTAATAGAGCACCAAACGGAGTTAGTATTGAATATTAAATTAATTACTTTTTATACTTCTGAAAAAAGTTCCCGAATAAAAAAATATGATTTTCTATAGTTCCAACAAATTTTGATTTTTCTAGCGGAATTTCCACCCTCAATTCTCTTCGCACTCCTGAAATGTCCCCTCCCCCCTCTCCTTTCCTCGTGAAAAAACCTCATTACATAATAATTTGCATGCAATAAATTAAAATAATCTCCTAAGCCTAATCAATGGTGGTACTCATTTCGAGCATAGGCAAGGAGTGAGTTGATGAAAAGGGAAGAGAACGAGGAGATCGAGGGAAGGAATGGGAGCAAATGGAGTTCTTTTAGCGAGCTTAGTATGCCTAGGGGCATATATATTTACGGCTCGGGGGTATAAAGTTGCCACTGCATCTATGACTGATTTTTTTCATCTCGTTGTGAATCAAAGAAGGAACCCTCCAACCAAAATCCTTTACCCTCATATGAACGGATTACCTATTGATGAAATTATTTCAGAAATAATACACAAAACAATGAGAATTATAAACGGACGATGAATAGCGATCGTATGATTGCATAAGTGTTCGTTGCCACAGGTAACACAGATGCCAATACCTCCGAGGTAATCGCACTGTTCGATAGCTTGACTGCAACTGCGATTATCGGTTGATGCCACTGCGAGTGTTGACGATCCACAACCACGAGCTATGAATGGCCCTACAAATTGGCCATATTGCTAAACAACATTTAATATGCAAATTTTAGACAACTTATAGAGTGCTCTCAAATATTTTCAGTACACCGAACTGATTCGGTTGGGGGATGGGCCATTGAATATCCTATCAGCTTGAAATTCATTAACAACATAACACGCTTACATTGACCATTTCTGCAGACGAATTTATAACACTCGATAGTTTGCACGTTACATCCGACCGGTTTGTAGTGTTTACGATCACCGCCTTGATGACACCACAGAGATGTGGCTGAAAGATACCCCTTCAAGCTATCACAAAACGAACGATGAGTATATCCTTTAAAAACAAAAACAATAAAAGTGAAACGAGGTCAGTTTTGTACGGTACAAACTGATACCGTAGAAATATCGACTCCGTTCAAACATCCATTCATGTTATTTCATTCAATTTTCAGAGCATTATTGATCAGCAAAAATAATGAAAGATATGATCAATGAAAATGGAAAATCGATTAATCAGCATAATCAAATCACTTAAAAATTTAAAAAAAACAACCAGAAACTTAACAAACCTGAATATACCACTTGTAACTGTTGAAGTTGCACTATTAATAGGATTACTGTAGCAGAGTGTAAGATGGAAGAAGAAATCATCGAAGTTGATGCGATATACCTAAAAACCAACAAATCAATATTGATCTTATTTTTGCATTTTCTTCTTATGCAAATTTTTGCAGAAAAAGGGCAACGATGTACACAATTGTCTCTCTTTCTAGTGAACAGCTCAGACAATGGCTGCACATTCGACTAATATGTCGGGTATTCCAGTAAACTTATAGCACTTGCTGCAATGCCTCTTCATATTATCTACTCTACGAGTTATAATAGTTACTGTATAGGTAACTACAAAGGTTACCGTAATTCACCAACTATGACGACCTACAAGAAAATAGAGCAACTCCTTCATGAATTGTCGTGTTATGATAACGATTGCATATGGCCATTATTTAACACTTCTTGGAAGTACCAGATATGTCGGGTATAAAAATGGCGCAAGTGTCGGTTGAAGAGTGGCGATCGAAGCAGCGAAAGAGGCAGCAAAGAGTGGAGCAAGTGAACATGACTCGTTGAGAACCCATCAACCACCCACACCTCTCTAATCCTCTGCTCAAACATGTTACCCATCTAGCAGCTATAGTTTTAAGCTTTGACTCAGTAGCAAGTTTTCGTTCCATACTCACCTCTTATCGGAAGGTATGCAAGAGAATAGCGAATTTTTGTCGTAATTTTGGTCATTTGTTGATTCGATTCCCTATGATTACATAGAGATAGACCGATCGTCACATCCTGCGGAAATAGTTGGTGTTTCATAAGTTTGTTGAAGCGATTCCCGTGCTCAGGTGAAAACCTTGTAGAAGATAGGTAGAAGGAATTCAAGCCTTCTGAATCCGGAAACGTCCCGTCTGAAATACAGTATTTTAACTCGAGAAGTGATGAACGTCGAATTTGGCGCTTTCCTTTGAAGTATTACTACTCATATATGAGAGATGATATATGCCATTTTTCAAATTTTTGTAGCAAAAATAATTCGATGAATTCATAAATGTGGAAATTTTTCTTTCTTGAGAAACTGAAAATAAGTGGAGCAGCTCAAAGAGAAGAGGGCCCGAGCTCAAGCTCGAGCTTACGCTCTTTCAAAAATTAATTTATAGTCTCGGTTACATAAGTATCGAATTGATTTGTGCAGCCCACTCAATGCTTCATGACCATCATCAACCTTTCAAACAAGTGTCCTCATAGAAGTTCATGGCGCCTCAAGTAGCTTAGTAGTTCGACTTCAGTCCTTTAGTTGAGTGTCTCTCCAGGTAAGAAAAATGTTTTTGAGATATAACTACCGGGTGTAATTTATCAGCCGTTATCACTGTGCTTCCACCAATTTACCCGGTTCACCTATTTATCTTGAGATATAATTATAGGTATAATCTATTAGCAGTGAACATCAATCGAGTACAAACTAACGCAATTCAGTAACAACTGATCAGCGTGCTATCCCATTTTTGAAGGTTGTTCTCGAACTAAGAAGCCTGAGGTCGTCCTTATCTTCCTTGTAGATATCACGTTCGTTACCACGACAAATTGTTTTCAAGCCAACACAACAGCACAAAACATCGACTTTTATTAATCAAAGCAATAATACACTCGCAGACTAGTGGAATACATGTTTGCATCTAACGGTACGTCCCGTATTTCTCTTTGTGGTTGCCCCAATACACTGGATCCGGGGCATCGTCGGGCGGAATTCCTAGTTCTTCGTCGGTAAATTCATGCAGGTAAGGCATATACCAATGTCCCTGGAATGAAAACTTATATTACATATACCTCGAATAACCTATAACGCTTCTTCCTACATAATATGCAAAAAGTGGAAAACTTGAAAACAATAAACGATCTCTTCATCAACCAGAAAGAGGAATCAACGTGCTACTTAAACCCACGGATACCCGAATAACATTCGATGCAACTCACAAACAGATGTCCTGAGTGGTAATACATGTGGTAGGTGAACCAGAACCATAGGCACGCACTGATGAGATAGGAGACACATCTGTCGACGTACGTATTACCAGCCGTCGGCTCACGATAGATGAAACTGTAAAGCAGCATCATCAACTATAAATCGGCTTCGTTAATCCCTCTAATGAAAGGCGATCGAGGTCCGAGAAGGAAATGTTTCGTATAATCGGGGGGCCACTAAATGCTAACTGAGGTGTAAACACTCGGCCCCTTCATCGATGCAGACTCAATGATTTGGGTATGTCAGAGACGTGACACATTCCCTCATCGAGGTTCCCACCGTACCACAGAATTATCTAGAACTACTTTAGTAGAATATCAGAAACCGAAGTGAGGAGACCGATTTTATGAGTTGGAAAGACCAACACAGCACAACCACTTATACTGCTCCATAAATGGAAACCCAACAACCACCTACATTTATGCTGTCAGTCGATACAACCATCTAAAGGTAATGTTTTATTTTTGGTACTCCTCTATATTACAGACCCTCATTGAAGGAGTCAAACAGAATAAACTACGAAAACGACATTTCAGAAAGCCGTAATTACCAAGTGAAAGGGATAAAGGGACAAAGGAGGTAAGGTACCATATCCAACAGATCAAACCCATGTTCAACGGAGATCTATAATAGAAAAAAACCGTTGAAGATATTCAATTGTTAGAAAATGAAACATTCGATGCTAAAAATTGCCAAACACATCGAACTGCAACCATCTCAGCAAAAGCATCATCAAATATGGCATTTATAACCCGATCATCAACCCATCGCCGACACCCCCTCCCATTATTTAAGCTTCCCGATCATCAACCCATCGCCGATACCCCCCTCCATTACTTAAGCTTCCCGATTATCAACCTGTCAGCGACAATCAGTAGCAACATATGAAGTGAATATAATAAGAGTTTTTCAAAATGTTCTCTAACGAAGCCGTTACCCTTCAATTCCAACTCGTATCTGATTAAAACCAACGAAATCAGACTTCATATCACATGCGTGTGATAGAATGCAGCTCTTCTTTCAAGACATCACGTTGAATTACATAAGCAGTGAAAAAGATTTCTAATAAATTTGCATATTGCGGTAACACAATTATCAAAATGGGCAAGCAATGGGCAATTAACCCGGGAAACGGGTAAGTAACCGTATCAAAAACTATTCTTTCAGAGGTACTACAACGACAATAAAACATCTAAAACGACAAGTACATGAATGAATGCGTCTATCGATTACTTACAATGAAATGCAAACGGAAAAAAAAACCCCCAACATACTCGGGTATTGGTTTGTCGCCTTTACTTGGTGTCCCTCTATACACTCCATCGTAGGTATGCAGTTCTGGATCTTCGGGTGCACCCATGTGTCCACCGACTGGTACATTTGCACCCAAAGCTTCCTGGAAACAATATAAACACTGATGGTGAGCGAGGTGAAGATCGAACCACACTGTCCCGGTTGATCAACGCCTCCCCATGTTCATCGATCCAAGCAAAACAGTCACTCACCTATAACCCCCTGGCTGGTTTTGCGGTCACCGAAGGCATCGGCTGACGCTTTGATAACCTTTTTTGCTATTCGAAGGTCAGCAAATGGAAGCTGTTAGTATTTTTACAGCCACATTCCACAAAGCCATCAAGTTAGTGCTGTCCATGGATCTTTGAAAGTGAACACCACAAGCAGGTGTCAGTGGTCACTGGCAGTAGCCGAAGAATGCTGCACAACTGCCTCTTAGGATCTCGAGGATAAGAAAAGAAACAATTTTGCGGGGTTCCGCATCAGCTCTTTGCCTAGCGGTGGAATATTGGCTGCCCTCCAACCATCGGAAAGATGTGAAGAAAGAGAACGAGAGGGTTGCTCATGACTGCAGAGAAGATAAGCCAGCTAGCAACGACCTCATGTCTTCCATTCTCATCCTTTTAAATCCATATTTCCATCCAAAATTATTATGAATTGCAGGGAACTGACCGGAATCCTGGGAAACATAAAGAGTTTGAAGGAAATAATGAAGAATCACCTTCCCAAAAACAAATTTCGAGCGGATGGCACCAAGCGACGTCCTGCCAGGTAGTAATCTTTGCAGACGAGCCTGTCGAGTCACAAAGGGTATAGCACGCGATGTAAGCATTGTGAGCAATGCTTGCTTTGGGCTTATTGCCCACTCTGCAAAATGAACACAAAGATAGTGCAGGTAATAAGCCATAACGATACTTAAAACGAACGGCTGTATAATAAGGTGCAAAGGTAGGTGGGTGAGGAGTAAGGAAGCGCGATGAGAACGAACAAGGGAAAAGACTTTCACCCTCAGGGATGTGGTAAAAAGGGGATAAGGCATAAAGATGCCAAGTTTCCGCTGACGTACATGTACGATACAAGACGTCCCACGGAACTGTAGGAAATTACAATGTTTAAATGATGGAGGGAGGGGGGAGAGGGTAGGCAGATGAGGGAAAAGGGAGAGGGGAAAGGCGAGTAAAGGAAAGAGGATCCGTCAAGGCCGTGCAAATCATTTCGGACCGTATTTGACTATGAATTGGAAATACTGGCCCAATAACTAGCGAACATAATGGACGATTATATTTATGTGTTGATTAAGACTTCCTGTTATTCACGACACTAAAGAAAACACCCTAATTTCAATCCGATTTCTACTCTAGAAAAGGGTTTTTCCTTCAAGCGAGCACTTTATATTTATCAACTGCACTGTGTATCCTTCCTTCCAAAAAACCCAAAGCACCCCAGTTTTGCGCTGCTTGCATTTATTTTATTCTGACTGAAAAGCACCCTCACCAGCTTCTCCTTCAAAGAAGTCATTCCTACTTCGATTGCTTCGTTCACAAAACTCATTCACAATACATTAATCCAGAAAGGCAGATGCAGCTTATAAAACAAATAACCTAAACCAGCGTAAAGCAGCACAACCGAACCCTCACCCACCCCCTAACCCCACAAACTTAAACTGATGCACGTTTTCAAGAGACTCCATCGACCGCAATGTTCAGGTGAAAGATTCATAGGTGGCAAACTTCGTACCAATCAAATCGCCCCCCAAATCAGCAACATCGCTTCGAGACCACCAACTCAAACGGGTACACAAAGCACTACAGCGTTTATTAATACCTTTAAGGTAGGGCCACTTACTGCAGAGTCGAGCAACGGGGACCCGTAGTGAAAGCCCAACCTTAACATACAAATAATGGTAAAAAGGAAAAACAGTCGGCATATATTTTGTAAGAAACCACAAAATATTTCCGCTTCCCAACTTTTCCACTTAGCGGTTCAGTCATATCTACTGATGCATAACCGACTGTTGATATAAGGCGCTGTAACGTTTTTGTGGGTCAATCCGCCTAAATTAAATAACGAACGCAAAAGTGAGCCAGGAAGCAATCCTTTCACCCCTCTCCCGATCCCCTTCAACTTTACCATCTCAGCCCCTTTCATTCCTGGAAGCTTCATTTTATTAGAACATTCACCCAACCATCTTCCAAACCGGTCCTCCGTGACATTCAATATAACCGAACGAATAGGGCCACATACCAGGTTAACTCAAACAATAAAAGTGAGCGAACAACCGAAACTACAAAACAATGCACCATGGTGGCAATAGGGTCCTGAAATATCTTATATTCGCCCTTTGCCACCTCCTTGAAAACACATATTTACGTTGTTACTTTCAGGAATATCCTCTCAGATATGTAACGATGCGTACCCATACACACCACCTTTTTACTAAAGGCCGACCTATTGCTCCATGTGGGAAGCACCTAATAGTACATTCTGGTGCAGTCTTTATCTAGGCCACCAGATGAAGTGACGACAAACACAACACATCGCCTTGTCAGCAGTCGGTTATGGAGTCGTGGATACGCACAAACCGCTGATCCAGAAAAGTGATGCAGTGGACCGGAACAGAACTCAAATGCTACTATCAGGATTATTCAACTCCACCAACTATAAAGGACTTCCATTCATAAATCGACAACAGTGATGCGAATGTGTATAAAATATCCACATAGTCCATCTACTTCTTATTGGAACTAGTGGACATTCTATGAACAACAATAGCTATTTAAAGGTTTTACTAATTTCTTCATAAAAAACTTTTATTTATTTATTTATTTATTTATTTATTCACGCGAACAACACTGAAATTACATAAATCTGTAATTATTTAATATATAACAACATTGGTATAAATAAATTTGCGACGTTCGCATCAAAGCTCTTCGAAGTTAGATGGCTTTTAGTCCTCTTTGGCTCGAGGCTTGATAGGTGGACGAATTTTATAACATAATTACAGTAGGTCAAAAAATGAAACGAGTATCAGCGAAATAAAGACTACGTTATATCCCTATACGATACGATCATCTCGAATCTAAAAGACTGCTTGCAACTAAATACATGTAAAATTGTTACAGTAAGCAATAAAAAGATCATATAATAGCATACTGTTGAAGTATTATATGATGGAAAAACTTGTTATCAATAACAGTACTAAGTTATCGTATAACTTTACAATTCAGTGCCAAAATAGTACTGTAGCATCATGCAATACCGTAATCCGATACCGTTATAGCACGAAAGTATTACAGAACACTCGAATTTCGTATTGTCTACGATAAAATACCATTATATCGATAAACATATAACGAAAACGACACGTTTTGCACCCATCTTATTGCTCCGTATGAATGTGGCACTGGAAAAGGAAAACTTCCAAATTAGTTTAGTAATCTAGATCGTGAATAAACACCTAAGCCTTATACGTCTTACCGCCTCCCCCCCCTCCCTCTACCCAAAAATAAACAATCATACAAAAGTGGGGAAAATCTTGGAAGAAATGCCCAAAGTGAAATGAAACATGCACTTTTGGGCAGAAAAATGGGTAAGAAAATAAACGATCGATAGTCTTTGAGATGCCTCATGAAGCGGCCAGTACGCAACGGAAGCAAAGCGATATAAAATTAGTGTTGAAATTTATCTAAAATCAGATGTGTTATGGCATTTATGAAGTAAAATTCGGTTATATGCAAAATTTTCTTTTGCTAACCTTTTTCAAATCCTTTCGAAGGTATTCGCGAAAACTATATCAATTTATTGAGATTTCAGCTTATAACCGATTTTGTTGCTCTAACATTCGATTCCATTAGCCTTTATTTAAAAAAATAACCATATTATTGGGAATCTTTGCACATGATGGATTGTTGTTTCGATTTCTCCAAATCACTCCATTCCTTATTAAGCTATCTTCATATAATCCCCTCTCAGTGTAGAAAGCCTTCTATACACCCATGCGGAGCTTGAACTATGAAAGTAAATAAAGGTGAAAGTATACAAAAGATGTGTCTAAATAATGAGCTGATTCGATGAGGTCGGTTTCGCCGTTTCTTCTTGTGCCTCACTGTTGTTCGATGCATTCGCTCTCTCAGCGTGATTGGTGCGTGGTGTTTGTTGTAAACTCTTCTGTGTGCTCTCCAATGCCGGTGTTGATGATCCCCCACTTGCATCCTTGAAATGCAACTATTCGGGCTTTATCAACACATCGAAACATACAACTTCACCTCCACCTTAATATAGGGATATCGAGTGATCTGAACGTGCCCTCACTTGATAAGACATTACGGATTAGTACAGAAAATCTATTCAATTCCCAAATTAAAAAAAACTCTTAGATAAATTCCTGTTGGTTGAAAACATTCCTCCTTCCTCCCCCCTCCCTCTCAGATTGCGTAACACTCATATTCGATCACCACATTTACTCAGTTGTTTTCTACGAATGATAAGAATAACCTGAGGATTAAGTGAGTCGATCACATCGTGATTGAATAATCCTTCGATTGGTGGCCGCACTTGAAGTTCTTGTTCGTATTGTGCCCTTGAGACCGCATCGGCAAGCGATACAAACATGAACGTCTTCGGTACATGCTCATAGAAACTCGAATATTCGAACATTTGTCTCACGGCCACTGCAGTTTTAAATTTCAACCTGCTATCCTATATGAAACTCATATAAATATCATAATACAAATCGAAAATTTCAATAATTTTTATTTTCAAATGCGAATTTTCTTATTTCCGTTGATCGACTCAACAAATATTGATAATGGAGCCGGAAGAATGCCCGTAAAAATAATTACTAATGCGGTAAATATTGCAAGCGGAAGAGACTTTTTAAAAAAATATTCGAAATATTCCAGGTAAAGAACCAATTTTAGCTAATAGTCACTTCAAGCTTGCACGAATCTAACTGTATCACACATTCATCTACAACCTATGTATTTGCAAATATACTCATACGGTGTATCTTTATTTATGCTCTATATTTTACATTTACTCTATTAATGTATATTCTATCTTAGAACACCAAATATAACAATTAGTCAAACAAAAAGATAATAAATACAACAATATACAACAACATAACAATAATATAATAAAAAAACAACTTGTTTAGGTGCAATAAAACTTCATCGAAAAGAGGTGTTCATAAAAGTGATCAAACCTTTGCAACAGGCGAAGAAAACAGTGATGTTGATGGCTTTGTAATCGTTGTGTGCCCTTGCCAGTGCGTCGACACCCATCAGGTCGATGTAGGGGAACGACGAGCAATCGACCACAATATGCGTCAGCTGCACCAGCTCATCCTTCTCAACCCTATCCACATCCGGCTTTTGAGACTGTACACAACGTCGACGAACAGTCAGCTCTGAATGCACACTCTCACATCACTCCTCTAATGCTATATACATATATAAACATAAATATAAGCGTAAACAGGTTAAGTACAGGTAAATCTACACAGGTATAAACCATTCATCCTCTTCAGCCTACAATCTCTGTTGAGTAAGTAAAACACAACCTCTCCATCAACCAAAAAACTATTTATTTATTTATTGCAATAAACGACAATAATAAATCAGAAAATTCGAAAAAGAATAAGAAATATACCAATTTCTTCATCAGGCGCTTCAACACTTTGCTTTTCACTACGCCCTCTAATCGAATCATACTCTTTTTTCTTCTTTTTCTCTTTGCCTTTCAATTCACCAAGAATCATTAACGGATCGAGACCAGTTGCACTATAATGAAACTCCTTTAAGTGCTTTATAATCACTCGAAATGAAATACCGATATTCCGAACGCCCCTCCCCATTCCTTTCCCATCCACCCCGAACAGACTCCCCAGTCTCACTGTCTGTCTTTACATTCCACTATAAATGTTGTTGAGAACAGGTAAACCATGTCGGATAGTACGGATAGGAGGATACGGAAAAAACAGATAAGCCATATTTTAAAAGAATTTGGCATCCTATATTTCCATATTCTTAAAAATGCACATCATCTAATCCAGCATCTGCATATCCAACCATTACTCCTCTGAAAACTTTTGAATACATTCGTGAACAGTGCACAACTACATATTCATAAAAAACAATAGCAGTGGGAAATCTGAATGAATACATCTAAGTTAATCGTAGAACAACATATTGTGCAAGTAGAATTAATATGCTTACCGATGCATTCTAGTCAAGAAGAGTTCAGCGTTAGCAAAATAGAGTGGTGCATCGAAGCGAAACACTTTAATTCCGGGTACTTCAATCGCTGCACGATAATGTCCGATGCCTTTGAAATCCGATGTTCCCGGAATACGTCCCATACAAACACTTTCAGCCCTTAAATCCTTTATTAAGCATTGTAAATAATATAATTAATAAAACGACCCTTCAACTACCAAATAACTTAGTAAACTATAGCACAATAACAACAAAATTTGTACTATTTCATTTCCTCCTTTCTCTTAATGAAAACCTTTCAAAACATATGCATTCGCATTATAGAAACGATGAATGAATTTCTAGAGGACATTTGAGCCAAATTTCAATATATATATATATATATATATATATATAAAGTAAAACTGACCACTGCGATCGAAGAACGACCGTAAGAAGCGCGAAGACGATTCCGATGGCCAGACCGAGATTAACGTTGATTAACACCGTTGCCGAGAACGTAACAGCAAAAATAAACTGGAAGTATATATTTATGCAAAAATTATTAATGGACAATTCGATATAGATGATGGCTAATGGCAGTTATTCAGGCCCGTTAAGGAAACAGTGGCTAAACACACAAGATAATGTCTCCAGCAAATCGATCCTCGTCTCGGTCAGCTACGACGCCTCCCCTATATTCTCGTGGTCCATGACTTTCTGAAGGTGCGAAGATAAAGCGACCGAAGAAATACCTTAGGCATAAGCTTTGGTCTTGGGCTCAGGCTTAGGATTAGGCTGAGGCCGAGGCTTAGGCTAGATATAAATGGGACTGATAATTATGCTGCTATATCTCTTCACTTTGTTTCTATCTCTTCCTACACAAACGATGTCTTAGTAATACAATTTCTTTTCTTGTTAGAAATACGCAAACAGTAATAACTGCAAATGAATTGTAAATCGAAACGAAACATACAAAATCGATTATTGATTGGTGGAATAGACGACGAGAGAAATATACTTGTATATAAAGATCCTTCATAGCGATCACCACAATGCACGACAAAACCGGCTGAAAATAGTGGAACTTACTGAACGAGAGTGAAGGGGGATAGAAAGGAAGGGGAAGAGAAGGAAAGACAAAGACAACGAACAGCCAAGTGAGCAATCAACAACAATTCGCTAACTGTTGCGGCTGCACCGTAAGTCATTTTAAAAATTATTTTAATAAGACGATTTTAAAAATCCCTTTAACCCGAGAGGTAGCCATTAAGGTAAACCACAATAAGCATCTGCCACTAACGGATTCGAAATCTTGTGCTAAATTTTCCGCACAGTAATATAACCAATGCACCAAATTTCAGAACCAATATTGAAAGAATTTATGGTGCGAAGTTTGTGCAAAGAATTACCCTCTCTAATATGCGGATTGAAGTGCTCTTCAATGTAAATACAAAACGCACCTTTGGTAAATGTGTAAAAAGTGGGGCCGCACCAAACACAACGATCAACAACACCGAAGCGACAACCACAGCTGATAACTGCAATTCATATCGCAAACATAAGATATTGTCCCAATTAGAGCTTCAGAAAAGAAGCTAACCAAAATGACGATTTTGGCCAAATATGAATACGTCACTTTCGGCGAAATGTGGCAATAGTGACCAAATATGGCAATATGGCCAAAATAATTCTGGCAGAGTATGACCGCCATAACAGACGATTGTTGCCACAAATCATTTTGCACTTCTGTATTTCACCTCTTAAATTTGCTAACTAAGCGATTAATATAAATAACTTTTGCACCCCTCTTACTGCCCCCTCCCCTCCCCCACAAAACGACGATTCCAAAAATGCTTGCTATGTAGGCTTCATCATCTCCGTATCTATCTGCCAATTTTAAAATGGAAGTATGTCAATAAAACGAGTGAGTAGATCACCTGTGATTTGGTGCCAAGATTAGCACTAGTAATGGTTCGACTCAATGATGAACCACCAGCAAAACATCCAAAGAATGAGGCAATCGTATGCATTGAGCCAAGTGCAAGCCATTCCTGCAATTCTATTTCACCAATAATCACCTATAAACGAAACCTGAGGCAAGTAAGAAAATATTCTTATATTTTTTAATTTTTCGATAGCGAACAACATCCACAACGATGCAACACTTAACCACTAAAAGATAATCCCAAAGGTAATAAGATGCGTATAACAATCCAACTTTAATCACTACGCTATAATGAAGTGACGAGAAGGGAGATTTGAATAAGTGTGCGGTGTTTTCTATCCCACCTTCCTCCGATCCATTACACCCGTGTGTCATAATTAAACATCTCAACAGAGAGTAGGTTTGTTATTTTAATCACCTCACTGAAGCACTAAAAAATGCAAAGATTGCCCACAAGTAAACAGTTAACCTGTCAGCAAGGAGATAACTCAAAATATAAAACAACCTGATTGGCATTGACTTGATAGTTGAGGGTTTTGGCAATAAGCTTCGCAACAGCGATATGAATAACGAATGATACGATCGCAATCGAGAACGCCGAGCATATCACATCATTCGTATACGAGAAATCATGCATTGTGGGTGCTTTCATAGCAGATTCTACCTCACCAACAATCGCCACATTTAAATCAAGCGGTGTACCCGAACTCAAATAACTTAACACTATTGAGAATATCACCTGAAACTATACAATCAACAATACTGCCAACATCTTTCATCATTTACCTCTACAAAATACCTTACAGGTATATGCGAGGTACAATGAATTGCAGCCCCATCCTCATGACATAGATGAAGTGAGTACAGGTGGAAAAATGTATACAATGACCAAATCGTGCAGATGAAAAATGGTGTATTTTAGAAATCACATTCCTATAGACAGATAACGAGAAGAAAAAAATATAAAAAATTCGGTCAAATTATTTAAAATAAGATCTTCTAGATATCGACCGGAATTTGCTAAGCTCATTTAACACCCTCTTTACGCAATGTGTAGAGTTAAAAAGTGGAAATATTTTAAATCAAGCATCATACAGTCAATCATCAATGGCGAAAAAATTAAAATAAAAAAATATATAATTTACCACGAGCAATTCCATCGGGAATTTTAATTTCATCCATGGTTTCAATACTGGATCGACGATCATCTTCGAAAATAGCAGACAAGCACAACATATGAATGAGCATATTGCCGTTTGATATGATATCGTATTCATATTCCTTGAGAAACAAATTGCAAACTGAAATATTAAAAGGTTTTAGATATCATCTAAGTGATAACATCATCTCATACGATTAATTACAACTATCATAACATCCACTATGACAATAGCGTCGATGGACATTTGCGCCCCAATTTGATCAAGTGGGAAAAAATTAGATATAAAATATAAAGCCACATAATATAATACAATTAAAATCGTCAATAAAATCGCTGAAAATCCAATGAATTTTTCATTTAAGAAGTCGGTGAAAATGAATAAATTCACCTTAAGAATACCGAAGTTATCGGACGTTCTTGGTAGGTTCCTTACTCCGGTTATGGATTTTATTTGACTGAAGAAGACATGTACTGCTGCCCCCGATGTGAGTCCCTCGACAAGTTGATCCGATAGCCAAACGGCCAAAAGACCAGCGTTCAACAATCCGAGTACCACCTATAACCATCACAACAATAAGAGCAATGTCACCGGTAGGCAACTCTATCACTTATCATTCCCATTGATGTGTCTATTTAAATTGAAATGAAAATAGTAAATATAAGCACCTGAATGATGCCCACATAGAATGCGAGAAGGGATGCAATCTTCACCGCCTCCATAGGGTCTGTGTTACGCATCCGCTCTGAACAACAAAGCGCCGGTGTGCTATTCGTATCGGAATCCAACCTACCACCACCATTTGATGCTTGTTCCACCACAGAGCCAACCATTAGTGCCACAATCGCGAATGCACCTTCAAATACACAATACGGTTAATATTACGGCTACCAATATTATGAGTTGCAACCACACTCTCATCAGCATTAACTGATATCATACCTAAATTCTTCTATTCCATTCAACTTATGGCGCAAATGTCACATGTTATTCCACCTCATAAAGGAAGGGAAACATCCGAGGTGTTCCTTTCATTCTGAATTTAGAAATTCCTAACCTGAAATTATGATTTATTAGTTGGAAGCAAACGAAAATTCAAAACTTTGATCGATCACTAGTTAGAAGTCCAATCGATAATTGGAGGTGGGACAACATTACCTAGAGGGTATCATCACAGGTCATAAGCTTCAAATACGACCTGATCAATGGTGATCTCATGCAGCCTAATAATGCCCCCCAATATAACGTCAATTATTATATAAACTTACTGCGAAGTTAAATAATTAAACAATGTGCTACCCGTTGATGCTTGATGCGATGTCCCAAGAAATGTGTACACTAAAGGTCCAACGACTCCTGTATAAATCCCATATACTGGTGGGATCCCAACCATCATACCATACGCCAATCCTGAATATCCGCTTAATATATCGAAGTTGCTAGAAAATCAAATAATAATTTAGACACAAAATTATAAAAGATTTAGAAAAATAGTCTGCAATGAAACTCCGACCACTTGATCTAGAACTCCGATCACTTGATCTAGAACTCCGATCACTTGATCTAGAACTCCGATCACTTGATCTAGAACTCCGATCACCAGTTAGAACTCCAATCGATAATTAGAGCTTAAAGAAGATTCTAGAAGTTCGACCACTAAGCAATTCTAGTGATCCAATGAGTAGATTAAATCTTAAGATCTATGAAATGAAATGACCTCTTCGTGAAAATGAGCAAAACATGTTTTCTTTTTCCTATATTTCGATATAAATTGTCCTTGGTAAGTTTAAAAGCATCTTTAGAACTCATTAAATGTGGATCGATTTTTGTTTATTTGACAGATTCCCTTCTGTCCCCCTCATCCCCCTCTCTCCTTCCGTTCTCACTCCATCGAGTGGAATATTCCGGTACCAGCTAGGACAATACCTCAGTGCTCATAGGTCAAAGTTCAATCTAAAGAACCTACCTTGTGGAATATATAAAATCGATATCATAACACCATTAATAACATCCCTAAGGAAATCCCCTCTCCAATCATAGGTCGGCAACCAACTCAACAACGGTATTCGCCTCTGTAAATAGGCTTAATGCTTTAAATGTTGCAATTTCATTGACGTTACGCTTATAACATGACACTATCTTTTCGTTATGTGGCACTTTATATAATATATTCTAGATAGCAATTTAGGTCGCTTCCATCCGCAGGGCAGAGACACACACCCCATAAACGAATATTCACTGCCAGGTATTTTGTTTACCTCAATTGGTGAGAGAGACTCGAAGAAATAACCATTTTTGTGCAGTCTCTGAGTTGATGCTCTCTTCAAGTCTAATATTGGCCATTACCTTTCATTGTCGGTAAGTGCCTTAACCGCTCTTCATCAATACAATGTTGACTTTCACCCGGTCACCCAATTCGGCGTTGCAATTTTCGTGTGGGCAATCTTGCAGCCACAATCATCAGCATTTCTAGTTGAAAGATTTGAGGTAGTCTGAATAATAATGCCTCGGGCAATTTCCAATTAAAATAATAAAATTGGTGTTTACCCTCCAAAAATGGATCCACTCAACTCGTTTCCACGTCCTGACCAAATTCAGTTGATACACAAGTTTCCGCATTATAGAAAGATTCGTCTGAAAGTTGCTTTATTTTCTGTTAGAATTGATCGATTTATGAGAGAATTTTCGGTAACATATAAGAATGCTGGAGTGATCTCCTTCCCAAACTGGAACGAGGGAGAAGTGATACACTTAGATCCTCGAGTTTTCGGGAATTCCTTCTACCTTTATCCGTAAAATGCCCTCAGGCAAATTTCACCACTCTGCAATAAAAATCCTTTGTTTTCACTGAAAATTTTTGTATTTTATCAACACATTTGAAATTTGTCATTTTCGAATGTCAAATATTGCTTCGCTTCAAGGTTTTATTTGGATCGCCGCCAATATTTCCTACGGTAGCGGCACCGATAATATTCACTTGAAATTTTTCGATTGGCTATGATTGTTGAACTAAATAATTATAGGTTATTTGAGCAGAGGGTGGTCGGATATTGATTATTGGGGTACGCCTATTGCAATAATATTGTCTTAAAATGAACAGGTATTACTGTAGGCCTCTGTATGCTCCCTTTGCTTTTACCCCCATCTCCTCTCTCCCTCCACTTGAATAACACACTCCGAGCACTTCTTAATTAAGCGAAGTAGACAAAGTCGCGTTCAGGGAAATTCGAAGTTCGAGGACTTGCGACTCTCAGTTCCTGACCTCTCTCCAGCTTTGGAATTTCGAGCTTCAAGTTCCCTGAGCGGGAACTTTAGCATTTACTCGTTCACCCTGCTTCCCTCTGCGCTGGTGAATTTCTGCAGTTGATATTACCATGTCGTGGTCCTTCATTTTTTCAATTCAGGTCTGAATAATCGACATAGAACGACTTAATGTTTTGTTAATCATATTGTGATGTATACGAGATGATTATATAAAATGAACCCGTCTGAATCCATGTTTTTTATCGAATTGTTCTTGGTTCATTGGTGGTTTCTTTCCTTCGAAGATCAACTGCGGGTCGAGATCGACTGTTGCCTTTTCTGGATCTTTATTGTGAACACTGAAATGTGAATACGAATGCATCGAAGTCAACGAGAGGGATAAACAACTCAAATGAACCTTCTGAGATGCGACTCCACACAAACTCACTTTGCTCCTGAATTAAGCGATTTACTTAAGCAGCACGAAGATGGGACGCACATCTCGAGAACGTCGTTCCGCTCATTGAGTGTCTGCACTGCGGTATGGGTGGTCGGTGATTGTGCCTGTCGGTGGATATTTGTTGGTTCAGACAACGGCGTCGTATCTTCTTTCATTAGCTCGTCTAATTTGATCACCTTCTTCGGTTTACTGAGTCGTCCCTCCGATATGGAGTACGGTGCTGAAGATCATTTTAATCATAAAATATTAAGGTGCATTATGTGTCCTCAACGAATCGGTGTTTGCTTGACCAAGTGTATATAAGTGTTTATCTGCATACTTATGAGTGCTGCTACATGCTTTACACGGATGCGTATCTGTGTCTGTGTTAGTTGGTTGTGTGACTCTGTTGGAGGTTCGATGGGTGCAAGGAGAGAGGGTGAAGAAGGAAGATACTTATGAACCCGCAGACGATATTATGATGCATGAACACCTAGAGGGCTGAAAAGCAAAGTAAATAGAACCAAACTTTAAATTAAGAAAAGTTTTTATACCCAACAGTAGACATCACTAGTCAGTGCCTTCCCTCTCATTCTTCCTTCCTCAGTATGAATCAGTTACCTGAGTAAGATTATAACCGACATGACCCTCAGTGAGTGACGGTCGAACAGCAAGTCCAAGAGTGTGGTCTTCCGTCCAGTCTTCACTATCACCACCAATCTCACCACTTCTTACCCATACCTATCTATAAGCATATTCATCACCCTCATTTACCAGCTCATTACTTGCCTCAATAACGGTACTTGTAATTCAGTATGTTGTGGCACATTTTTCTTCATTAAAACGTTTTGATGGTTATACCGTTGCAGGATGCTAGATAGGTTTTCCCACAATATGCTTTTGGGGATAACGGCAATGCGATCCACAATCAAACCGCATAGAAGTAGAGCCAACGGGCCTGTCGCTGTATGGCAAGTACGAGAATTGGATGGATGCTCGTGAAATATGCAAATGAACCCATAGAGGAGTCGAAGAGCAGGTATGCTCACACCCGTTCACTAGTATCAGCGATCCAAACAATAATACTATGAAGTAGGCTTACTCGAATCGGTTACCGAATCAGCCATAGGTGTACTCTGCGTAGGTTTTTCGGTTTTCTCTTCTCTATGACTGTCTCTTCGTCGAATCGTTGGTATCGTTGTTGCACGTCTCACATTGACATTAAGATTCCCTTTCACATTTGTCGTACTCTTTGCCATTCGAGCTTTTCCACCGCCTACCATTTTAAAATCTATTACAAATAATTGAGGGAACATTTTTCACATATTTATAATCTTTTGTTATGCAAATTTTCGTGTGAAATCTCTCATTATGCAGATTTTTTACGATCAACTGAAGGAAATAGTACACTCGAACAACCCTAATAAGTATGTTCACTGTAATGCTAATTTTTCACTATGCAAATTTTTTTGCAGTTTTTTTTCGGATACAAAAATTTGAATATTGGCATTGTTATAGTCACTTACTCTTCTTTCTTGAATAATGGACAATTTTCGAATGGTGGTAAACTTGAATTATTCTTTGGTCAAGTCTTAAAACAGCCAAATGTTGAATAATATTTGTCAGCGAGTCGAAATTTGCATATTTCATCCACATATATCGCAGAAAAACGAAAAAATTTGCATATCGGTTATAACTACACAACTATAAAAGTAGGGAACGAAGAAATAAGCCGTCTGTCTTTGATCATGTCGAATGCAGCGGCGCAGAGGCGCTCAAAGCGGCAGTCAAAGATCCGCGTTTCTTGTAGTACGCCGGTAAGCATTGTACTTTGAGCGGAAAAAAGGGACAGAGTTATTTTCATCTACAAGCTATTCTATTTTTATTTTATTCTATTGTATTTATAAAAATATAGTCAGAAGTGAAATAGCAAGCCATAATCAGAAACGTCTCAAAACTTTTTTCCCTTTTCTTGAAAGCATTTTCAACCACAAACGCAAACCCCCTCGGGGCGGTCGGGAAAAACACAAAGAACTAGAGCTCCAACATGGTTTCTTTTTGTCTTATGCCTCCGAAATTTTTATTTAATCTTGCACGATGAAATCCCTTACAAATTGCAAAAAAGCGAACTTTCCAAGCATTGGTGAACATGTGCACCCGGTTGTCACGTATGTGGAATGGTCATTTGATAGCAGCTTCTCGCCTTGAATAAAACGATTATCATTGCTAATCATCAATAAGTGTTAAGGTTGGTGAAAGCTGTGGTCAAAAGCCCTCCGACTTCATCAATATTATGTCGAAACTATCGGAGAAACAGATCAAAGGTCAATTCGATCAAATAACCAATCCGGGAAGATTAACTGCACAAGCATTCATGGAAAATCTTGTTAGTTTTTCAACTTATTTATGCATTTACCCTATATAACCATGAGACTTAGTGAATTTTATTTTTGCGAAAATATTAAGAAAAAAAAATTAATATTGGAATTTCCAAGAAGCCATTGAAATTTGAGTTAGTGTTTTTGATGGCCTAGCTGGGACCGCAGGATAAAATATAGCCAATATCTAAAATGCCATACGTTGCGTGTGGTCTGCATTAGGGCAAGTTCGTTAGTTGCCAGGAACGTTGTTTATGAGGGCTGCGAACGTTATCTTTTGAAATAGTATGGAGTTACTTAGTAATATACCGTTCTTGTGTTATTAGATGACACTCTTCATTATTGTTGCTTTTTTTTTGAAGCACACGTCATCCTCGTCTTAGACGTAGTCGACCCATCTGAATCCGATAACATTGCGATACTTCCAACTAACCCATCTGAGTCGGGTGGTATGAATTTAGGGAGTAAGAGTAGAACGACAAAGAAAGAAGATCTTATGCCGTCTGTTTATGCCTCATGTAAAGGTTGTGATTTGTGACGACTGCAAACAGTAATATATTTGATTAGGTATGGCTCGTTATCTTCAAGCTTATTCCTCTGGTAATATCATTAAAGATTTCGGTCATCGAAATAGACGTAATTTCTTGATTTCAGGATAAAAACCGTTTTCCTGTGCCGATACTGGATAAGCATCGTGTTAAATTAAGCGAAAAGGTACCCGGTGATAGCACATATCTCCCGGCCACCTATGCGCGCTTCAATCGAGATGACTATACTATTATACAATCGCCAACCAAACAGAACGTTGTGGATTTTTGGCGTATGGTTTGGCAGGTACTTTGCCGGTTGTTCTCATTTGTCCTTCATTCAACGCATTCACACTGTTTTACATAACTCATTGTAAATGAGTCAAATATGGATCAATAATGGGCAAAGCATATGTGGGATCGCTTGTGGTCCGATGGACATGCATTAATGATTCAAACTGTTGTTTGGTTGAGATCCAAGTGAGACAAAAAGTTTATTTTTGGCAGTTTTTGTTTAGCTGTGCGTCATTTACTTTCTTTCTGCTACCGCTGAGATGAGATTTGACATCTTCAGTGCTGTGGGTTCATGAGCAAATTATCTCGGATAGAGGAAGAAACTTGCAAAGAGATTTAGTAATTTTTCGAAGTATGAATATGAAGCCATCCAGGTACGTTATCCTGACGGACATAGTGAAGTCTGGGGGATAAACCATCTTGATGGATTCTTTCAGGATGGATGCAAATTGATTGTGAGTGTTATCGAATCGACGAATATCTCCGACGGTGATGCATCTAAATGCTATCCATATTGGCCACAAAAGGTCAATAAATCGATAGATATAGCGGTAAGTGATGATCGCTATCCTCTGCAACAATGAAAAACGGTAGTGGAGTAAAACAAACCTGAAATATTTAAAGGAACAAATTGGTCAGTGAGAAGGGGGACAAATCGGAATTCGTCGTACATTTTATAGAACGGAAACTGATCTTTAGTGAATTATTTTCTCTTTCAATATTAAATGTGATGTTAGGTGGATATTGGTACTTCGGTTGTTTTTTGGGCTCTACATTTGCACTGAAAATTACTTCAATGTTCCAAAATGAGGAACCATTCATGGGAATACGAATAACTAGAAAGAGGAAAACCTTTACGCTGTTTCGATTCAGACGAATAGACAAATATTTTTCTTTATTGGAGATTGCACTACAACAAGAATATTGCACCATAGCAACAATTTATTTAGAGGTACTATAATATTTGCTAATAAAGTGTTGATATTTTAGGGTGGTCGTTTCACTATAAAGCTATCTCGGAAAAAGGAAGAAAAGGGATATATAGTTTATGAACTCATAGTTGCTACTCATGAAGAGCACGAAGGAGCATCGGAAGGGACCGCCTCGAAGAATCCGAAGGATGATGCTTCCGGTAGTAGCGGTACGGGTACTGGAGAACCGGATGATGCTACAAAACCAAGAAAGGTACTTCCTTAAAATTGAATTTTATTGGTGATGACATCAGATCGCTATTGGAAAGGAAATAAAGAAAATACAACTTTTTGAGGGACTCGAGTGACATGTTTCTAAGCATGTGCAACATAATCGTAGCATCAATGTGCTGGTTTTGGAACAGTACAGCCAAGGAGACGTTGTTTAAATGCCACAGGGGATACCTGGCTGTATCATTCTTGTTGTGCAAACAAAAGCGCTAACAATTATATATATATATATATATATATATATATATACGACAATTATATATATATATATATATATATATATATCCGACTGATGTTGTTCGCTATCAGATAAGTTCAATGACTGTATCTAAAAACATCAGATTGCTTAATTGAGCGATCCTTTTGAGATCCATATGTTCAGTTCCATCGCTATTCAACTCAAATTTCAGGTGTTTTTATTGCACTTGAATGAATGGGATGAGAATAAATGGCCAGATATCGACGGTATCGCATCATGTGTTGCATTTCTGCACCGCAAATGGAAGCAAACTGTCATCCAAGCAGTTGATGACTATGTACCGCCGGTTGTCATTCAAGGACATGCAGGTATCAACAGGTTCGTTGAGTACTGTAAGATCTTTTCAGAATTACTGTAGTAGACACTTTTGAAATATTACTGTGCCGTTCAATTTGGTCGATGCTGTTTCGATTGATAAAACTTCCAAGTTCGATTTATTTCTTACATTCCATCCCGATTCATTCTTGATTACAGGCTTAAAAGAGGTGAAATGCAGATTGAAATTCAATTTCACATTGCCCCATCCTCCTCTCCCCCTCCTCTCCCCTCCCCCCCCCCCCCCCCCCCCCCCCCATTTGTGACTTAGAACGCATGACTTTAGTTTGAATTTGAAGGTCATGCGCCATATGGGTGATGGCGAACTTGGTTAAACAAGTCGAACAGAAGGAATGCTTCGATGTGGAGCATCTGATGCGTTCGCTGATCCGCATTCGACCCGGCGCCCTAACCCATCGGACTGTTTTCTTCGCAACGTTCGCCGTCGCGTATCGTCTCGCATCGATGCTTGGGTGGAGTTCACCCAGCGTAAGTGCATATTCCTAACTGCATGCATTTTGATTTGAACGAATAACAGTACATATATATATGCTTATGTATGTATGGGTAGAGTTTGAGAAAAGGAAAAGGAGATGAGCAGAAACTATGCGTTCCAATATTCCTTAAGGGGACGAGGAAAGGCGTATCCTTTCTGGCGTATTGAGTTCATTCAAATGCGCATCTTTTTGATATTTACATAACCGGGTATAAATGAGGGTTTTTAGTAAGACTAGGATAGCAGTGCGATAAAGAAATCAGTATGTCTTCTTTTCAGTAATTTTACAACGCCCATAAAATCAGCTTAACGGCAGAATGTCTAGAGTGAAACGGGGAGAGAGGAGGGGAGAGGGAAGAGATTATTTTGAAGGAAGTAAGAAGGAAATAAGAAACTCGATATGGCCATGAAAATGAGATAAAAATTGGAATGTATTAAAAATGCGAAATGAAACTCTTTACAGGATGCTAAAGAACGAATTAAAGAAATCAAAACCGCAGCCTTACAGTGAAATTTTCTCACCGATCTCATCTCCTAGAAACATTTTAAAATTGTGCCAATTTGTTTCATACTGAATATTCTTTATAACATCTAGTGGAGTGTATGATTTCGTGTGATATTTCTACGTAATAATTAGGGGTGTTCGTTGTCTTCAATGCTTCGATGCGTCTCTCCATCTGACTGCTTATTTGTCTACTTAGATAGCTCTAAATTGATTGAAGTGGTCTTATTTACCTTGCCAAAACACCTCATTCAGCGTTGACCAACTTAGTCGCTCGGAGTAGCTGCCGTTTTGCATATTTTATAAGATATCAATCTAGTAGCCATTCACTGTGATAATTAGCCACTTTCACGAATTCATATAAATGTGTGGAATTATAGAAATGCAATATAGTTTTAGTATGTGATGAATGAATACGTAATTGTTGCAAAATCTGCAATTTGCATTCAGTAAATTAGCAATTGGGAGTGCAGATTGTGCACTTCAATTGCAAAGAGTACATCTGCGAAAATATGCGTATGACTACCATTAGAATTGGAGCATCAGCGTGGACTAAAGTAGAAGGCGTAAGCGACAACCAAAATCTGTGACATCCAAAGAGCAAGCAGATGATGAGATGCTGCATGCACCTGTCAAAACAAGCATTCTTGCACTAGCTCGGTGTGGTAACGTTGAACGTCATAACTTATTCTCACAAAAATGAAACTGCACCCTGAAAGTGTTGGGGTAGTTGCCATTATGGACCACAGTGGACGGCTTAGCATAATCGATATACACAATTTTGATCTGAACTCTTATATTCAAGCGCAACAAATAGTCCCCTAAGCGTTAAATATCGTGGATCACCCAAGGAGGAAGCCGAATTGGGCAGGATTCAGAAGACCGTTTGTGTTAGACAATTTATTAATGCATGTTGGGGGATTTTTTCGAGAACCTTACAAATAGAGGTAGTCGGATCAATTGGACGACAGTCGGTATGCAAGCTTTACAATACTCGATCATTCAAGCTGCCTGAATGCCATATTCTCTTCTTTAGCTCACCCATTTCCATAGGTTTTAATGAATGTGGATGCTTTTTTTGGAGGTGCAAGCATTAGAAATACAGAAACTTACAGAGTAGTCTCACATTGAACCTGCTGCAATAGTAGAACAGAGGTTTTTTTTTGCATTTTTCTTGCATATTTGCATAGTTTTGCATTTATGTAAGTTGAGGTTTTTGCAAGAATATTTAAAATTTATATATTTTTTGAAATATTAAATCATAATTATACACATTGAAATAAAATCACCGAAAGACATCCGATATGAAAATGTAGAAAAGATCCATGTCGATGCGTTAATGCCGACTCGAAATGACGACCCACCGCACAATGCCAGAGACCCTCATATATTGTATCGAAAGACTTCTTCAATCGTTCAGCTAGATCAACTGTAAGCATTGAAATGAAGCTAATGGTTTTGGTTTATAGATGGGTTGCTAGTAACTTAACATATAGGACATGATGAGATTGCATCTTGTTATTATATGTTTCGGTGTGGCACAGCACAAATGAATCTCAGTGAATAAACGTTCTACACTAGAGATCAAATTTAGCGATATCTTTGTGACAATTTTTTATATAATTTCTAATTTTTTGCTTCTAAAATATCCATAATCTAACTGCAAGTGAATTCGTTTGTTCCGGAGAAATGAGGCTTCAATAGTCACTAATAAATTTTGAAAGCTTAGATGGATATTATTATTTTTTAGATGTTATGAATAGAATAAATGAAATATGAAGATAATCGTTAGCATATTCCCATCTAACTAAAAATGGAGCATCATTTCGGGCACTCTCACTGATAGCTTATAGTGTTACCTTCACTGAGATGAGAAGAGAAAGCATCGTCAGCAATACGTATCGCTTGTTCGCACATTGATTTCGACATTTCACATGATTTTATTGATACCTTAGAAAATTTTTTGAAGAATCTATTTTTTAATAAATAGTATTATAAGTGAAGTTTACGAAATAAAAAAATAAATGAATAATATTATTTGTAAAACTCATATAACGCAATCTATAATCAATGCTGCTTGTTATTGGTAATGTGTTATTCGCTCATCTCAGATTATTTCTTTGGGATTTTGTATTAATCTATTTCGATTTTCCAATCCTCTCTATCCCTCTCTATTCCACAAGTCTGCTCTCCTATAGTGGCACATTCGATGTTATTCTTGAAGAGTTAGAAATAGAGCCCATCTGAATGAAAGAAATGAACCCATCTAACATACATACATCATCAAGATTTAAGCGAAAGCTATACCTTTGCTTTCGGTTTATAGATGATGGCAGATGCGTTTATAGTTTGTGGAATATTCGGACTAATCGTTACGCTCATAACGATTAAATCAACCACTCAAGCCAATAATGCGGTAGAATAATGTAGCTTATCGATGATACTTCTTTCTATGAAAGGAAAAAAAAATTGCTAAATTTGCATAAATGTATAAAATATTATGAATAAATACTGGCGTCTATAAAGATAACATAAAAGTAAGGTTGACAGGATGCAGGACTTTTCTCCTTATTCATCTGATTAGTTATAATAATTAAAATTAGTGAATTTCACTCAAAAAATATTACAAATGATTGCATGCTAAATAATACAGGTAAACCTTTAGAGGGATGGATAAGATTCCATAGGAAGTAATGCTGTAAATAAAGGAAGTTAGAGCATTTATAGTATAGGTATATCTTTGATTTATATAAAGCTCATCAGTTCTATTTAGTTTATTTAATGAACGCTTAGCTTGACTAACGTTATAATGATCTACGTCTGTTGTAAGCATTTTCACCTTATAAGCTACTTAGTAACAGTCTGCTTTCGAATTGCTGCAAAAGAGTACTGAAGCGACCTCTTTTCTTTCCAACAACAGCGACCAACAAGTCATAAGCCTACTTGTGGGAATGTTTTATTTTTTGTTTTAAGGGCTGCTCAATGCAAATAATTACCACTCCTTTGAGGATTTCATTTTTCACAAATTTTTTTGAAAGGAAAAAAACTGAACCGAAGAATGACCTGAGGTACGGTTCTTGGTAAAAAAAAAAAGAGGTGAAGAAGTAAAAAATAACCCAAGATTGTTGCATTTTGCAGTGCTTCCTTTGAAAAAAAAAATAGAGTTTTCTTAATAAATTAAACCACTTTTTAAGCATATAGTTCTAGTACGAAGTATCGTATAGCATAAATAGAAGCCCACATATAGGGCAAATGCTATTGATTATTTATTCAATAAAAATTGACGTAAGAGAATGATAAAAGAATCTTTGAATTGAAAAGGGAATCAAGATGGATCTAGCACACTGATATAGCATTGACGTCATTTGTTTGCTTCTCTTGCATATCTCGTCTTTTCATATGATATTTTCCAATTTTTATTTCTCATCCTTCAATAAACAAATGAAAATATTCGTATGTTTGCTGAGAGTGAGAGTATTCGACTATTTCCACTAGGAATAGCTTCCTCTCCACATTTACTGTTATATTTCTTAGCTGTTGTTGTTCACTCATCCATTAGAGATGGAATGAAATACAGGTATAGGTAATGATTATGCCTAAAAACTATTCATTAACACTGTATGTTCTTAGAGAAAAATTGGATCATAGATATCAATTCATATTTGATGCTTCCGACTTCACTTGGATTTTGTATTTCACTTATTTGTTGCAATCTTTTCATAGGGCTGTAGGAACAAATAATTAGAGGGAATAAAATATAGGTAGAAGCTTGATAGATACCGTAGATAGAAGTAATTGGAGGGGAGTAAAATATAGGTACAAGCTTGATAGATACCGTAGGTAGAAGTAATTGGAGGGGAGTAAAATATAGGCACAAGCTTGATAGATACCGTAGGTAGAAGTAATTCGAGAGGAGTAAAATATAGGCACCATTTTGATAGGTACGATAGGTAGAAGTAATTGGAGGGGAGTAAAATATAGGACTTGATAGATACCGTAGATAGAAGTAATTAAAAGAGACCTTACTATCGGCCTAGCCTTATGTGATTTAATCTTAAATTTGCTTACGTTCTCATAACAGTTATATACAGCTTTATTACGAAAAACTAACTTTATTTCATGCTGTTATAAAAGATCGACGAATCGTTACCGTACTCCCTTGGTAGAGGTTCGCGTCTGTTATCACTGATAAATGCATTCTTATCGACTGATCAATCCTTATCACTTTCATTTAGCATATGATCAGTTGAGATACGATCAAATACCGTATTCTAAGCGCATATCAAGACTCCTATCGTAATCGATTTTTTCTCAGCAGCAATCGAACGATGAGTGAAATTTTTGCTTAATGAAGTATCAGTTTCATGTAGTATTGGATTTCATCTGCTTAGTAAATATCCAATTCGGATTTCATTTTTGAAATTCATTTATTTTATTTTTTTTAGTTTGTAACTATGCTCAAAATTCCCAATTGATTTACAGTTATGCTAATTAGTAGCTATGCTTACTTATACTCGTAACTTTACAATAAAAATAACTTTAAAACACTACTTAAATGGTACGTTAATATTGAAGTAATTAGTGAGTTGTTCGGTTGTGTCCTATTAATTGTGTGCTAGCACTTCTAATATAGCACATGAGCTTTCAATCATTTGCATAACTCTTTTTTGCGAATATTGCAAATCACTTGCAATACAATGATTGCAATGCAATGAATATTTACAATTATTTGCAAATGATTTGTGTAATGCAATATTCGACTCTTGCTCAATACTTAGTCATTTGTTGATAGCAAGCCTAGTTGTCGGTGAATCTTCATGTAAAACTCATAAGAAAACAATTTCTCAGCCATTTCAGAGGGGGAGGAGGAGTGGAGAGAGCAGAGGGATGAGGTGCTCAAAATTGCTTCTTATTTTTTATCTGCTATAGTTGGATTCTCACAGTAGAGTTAAGAAAGCCGACTTTAATCTTTGGAAGAATTAAGCAACATTTTTAGGAAAGTCAATTCAGAGATCGATCCTTTATGAAATTTTCGAGATTTTATGCTTCAAAAGTCATGTCGTTATAAAGAAATATATTGTAAAAAGAAAACATGTTGTATATGAAATATATGGCAACATTTTTTTCGTTGGATTACATATATCCGGTCGTTATTGAAATGTGATGCGCGATGTTTTAGATAGGAAACGTTGAAGATACATATCTATCAAAGAGATACAAAGCGAACGTTTCACTTTGTCAATCCTCGAATTGTTGCTTTTATTCGTCAATCTTTACTTTTATATATATGAAGGAAAAGTCTGAAAAAGAATGGTAAAGAAATTAAAAGCAGAAAATGTTTATGAGGTAGCTTTCGAGTTATATATACGTTACCTGTGCTCAACTTAGCATCCAAATCGTGAGGATAGTAGTGCTAAAACAGTACTCTTAATTGTGTTGAATTTTCCAATTATACTGAAGCAGCGGAACGGGTTTCCTTTATCGTAATTCGAGGATGATATCCAATTTAATTGAGAATTGCCTCTGCGGCATGTCACTCCCTCCGTCCCCCTGCTTCTCCAATCTCTTCCACTCTCCGGCTTCCGATCCAACCTTTCTTTCATCTTAAATGCTTACAAAAAAATTGGCAGGCGTGATTGTCATCCCAGCATCCGCTTGATAGTGCGATTCCATTGCAAGAAATGTTTGATGTTGGAACTCCTCAAAAAGACAATCATTATCGCTGATCGGGATGATTGTTTGGGTGCTGCAAAGTAGACGAATGGTTTAGCTGCGTTGATGCCACCGATATTAATATATAGTTTCTTTTTTGTTCACTTAGCGGTGCTTTTTACTGATGCATCGTCATTCACATGTGCTCCCTAGTGCTGCTGTTTTTCCATTTTTTTGTATGCTCATCTCGCATTACGAATCGACATCATTCCCTTCACTTAGCACACCGCCTCTCTTACCTACATTATTTTGAAGTTGTTCAGTTAGATCATACTGTAGTTATACTGTAATTTTACTATATACTGTACAATAATTTTGTGGTAATTGTTGAATTTAGTTGCAAAAATGTATTTATTATGTTATTCAGTGACACTTTTCTGTTGTTAAATATGCATTTACAGCAATTATTTCTTTATTCATTAATTTATATCTAGTTTTATTTTCTGTTTATTTATTATTTATTTATTTATTTATTTATGTTTTTGAAATTAGCGCTCTAATTCGAGATTCCACTTTTCCAATTGCTAAGGATTTTGTATTCCATTTCATTGCATTTTAATTACTGCTGAAAATTCATTGCTTTTGTTACAATTTTACAGGTTGTAGAAACTCTGAAAGTCCAAATTCTGATATTCATACTTATCGATGTCTTCCTTCCATCTCCTCCTTTACCCCTCCCCCCCCTCACTTCTCCACTTCCCTTACCTGTGGGTATTTTTTCTATCTTTAATACGATGTATTTTCTTTTGATATAAGCAAAATCAAGTTGAAATTCATACAGAAGTTTATCGTGCTCACTAGATTATGCTGCATAAATTCGGTAGCTGCAGCTGCATTTGCTTCCGAGTTTGCATCATCAAAATGCAGATAGACAGACGAACGGACAGATAAGCCTATAGATAACTTTAGTTTTAGTTAGTGGGGTCAGCGAACATTGTGATCTTCTCACATTACTTTTACATCTCTAAATGCTTTCGTCAAATCAATATCAGAATTTTTTGTTGATGAATCCTTTATAATACTGATATATTACAGAGCCAAATCTCTGAATATTGGCAAAAGTGACGTCACGGAGATGTATTGTGGTGTCGTATTGGTTGTCTGGTTAAGTTGGATGCTCGGCTTGTGTATCGCCGATGCTCAACGATGTCTATCTTGTGCAACAAAAGAGGCAATAACGGTTAGCAATTCAGCTTCAAATATCTGCGCCGATTTTCCTTTGAAAAATTTGCACTTTTATTTTATGAAAAATATTTTCAATTTTCATTGAGTGGAATTTTTCCACTCAATAAAAAACTTATGAAATTTATAATAAAAATATTCGAATATCTGCATTCATTTTCTAAATATAAAATTTGCATATTGGATGCTCTTAATGGTTAATATTTTAAGAATTGGAATAAATTTATGAAATATCGACTACTGGATTCACGTACCGGCACACTTCTCGACGAGCATCCATGCGAAAATCCAAGTTTTGTAACATGTGAAAATGCATGTTATATATTTCAAATCACCGGTAAACTTCGCTCCGGTGAAGATAACCAACTATTCGGTAAGCTCTTTAACTTAGTTAATTTAGCCGAATCTGCATGACGTAGGTTTAGCCGAATGTTCAATGATACTTGCGAGATTTTCCTTTTTCAAACTCATTTGCATATTTAATTTTACTCGTATTTGCATATTTTATTTGACTGATCGTGTGTCAAAAATGATGAATGGGAGAATCATGTTCAGTTTGATAGTCAAGAGCATTTTCGATACTTTCCTACCAATCATTGGCAACAGATTGATCAGAAAAGAAGGAAGAACCTTTATTTCTATAAGGGTATTGTTTTTATTATTTCCTCTAGCTATGAAATGCTCTATGATGTTTTTTTTCTATGACAATCTTTTATACTCGAAAATCTCATATCATAGTTGAAATTATTTTCACAAATAAGTATTCAAATAAGATTAATTGAAGTGCACTGCCGTTGGTAATGGGGTTCTAGTAATCGGCTACTGTAGGCAGCATATCACGTCATTGAGTGCACCAGTAGGACCGTTTGTTTATTAGGGTATCATGTAGGTGAATAGTTACGTCATTTTACGTATAGTCGGCAGTCATACAGCAATGAAAGATACAAGATAACATAACTGTTTTTGCGCTACTCATTTGAACTAAACCATAGGAAAACTGAAACGGTGGAGGAGGAGGGATGAAGGCGGAATTAGGGGATATTGGGGGGGGGGGGGGGTTGGAGGGGTGGCGAGTGTCCTGAAATTAGCATTGCTGCATTGCATAAATTCCACATGAACGGAACAGCAAACAGCAATTATTGAATTTTTATATTTTGTGCCGCCCTAGCATTCATGAATCTGTATATGGCAAAGTTCGATTTGCAATTATTATAAGCGGCTTCGCATTACAGTTATGTTATTAGAGCATGCTCAAGTTGAAGCTCAGGTTACAGTAGGCCGAAGTAATCTTTATCCCATGGGGCTATAAACTATACCACCCAAATTCCTGGTGATAAGATCAATAAAGTACCCAATTTCCTATATTTGAGAGGCCAGATGTATGAAATGATTGCAGCATTAGCACAAGGGTGCTCAAGTGGACTTTTCGATGAGATACCGAGTGATTATAAGTGTATCGATCGTGATATACCGATGCGTGGGCGTGGAGGCTATTTCACTTTGAAGGCGAAATATTGCTTTTGTTCGGGTGATGCGTGCACCGAATATAACGAGATTTGGATGAAACACAACCCGAACCCGAACTCGATCTCGATCCCGAACCCAAGGCCGAACGAAATGCAACCGATGGCAAGCGATTACTCTTTGGTACAGCACAACTATGCTTATCATGGTATGTTCAAAGTATAATGGCTTATTCCATCAAGTCAAACTAGATAAAATAAGTCGGACTTCTTTTTCTCGTGACCTTTGTATGAAGGGTCGCGGAGAGTGACGAGACGATGGAGTCTAATCATTGGGGAACATGAAAAAAGAGATTCGCATTGCAATTTAAATTGGAAGATAAAAAGTTGCAAAAGTTTTCACTTCTAGTATTAACCTATTAATAGGTGTTCTCTGAATGTTTAGATAGCTCCCTCTCTATCGTTCTCCACCTGTGGCACTATCGAAATATGGCATTCGAGCATTCATACTGACAAATAATGCACAAATTCAAGCATCACTATTACATTTTTGCTTTTTCTCATATTTGATACAGTTTGATAGTACCAAATTTATATTCTCTCCATACATTATATGTTCTTTAGGTGTTGAATTAAAATGTTTTTTTAATTAACGTTGCAGTTATGCTTTCATTTCATGTCTCATAATGTGAAGTTTTTTTCGATGAAATTCGATGACCTTTGACCTTTGCTGATTGAGTATTTACTAACGAATGTAATGTACGAATATTCGACTTTCGAACGAATAATTCTTAATTGCAGCAGCAGCGACAAGTTCTTCGACTATCAATCCTATCACACTTACTTATTGCACCGTTATCATTTTTCTCCTCTATTATATATCTGTTTGAATTTTCTGTATTTGGCATAATGCCAATAACGATTATCGATTCGTTGTGATTTGATTATGAACTTCGAAATGAGTAGATATATGATTTGAATTATGCAAATATCACCGACATAAATAATGATAACTCAGATTTTTCAAAAATTTTCCATCCTATCCTAGAAAATCACTCATATCCTGGAACCGATAAGGTTGGAATGAAAGAAACTTGGAAAGTTTGCATCGTTTTATGGAAAAGTTTCTCTCAAATATGCAGTTATATCGATTGAATAAAAGTATAATTACTACTAATGCAATATTGTTGCTCCATTTTTAAAGATTAATCTTCTCACTCCATCTCAGCGATGCCAAACAATATGGGAATGTTCTAGTCGTTTGTTATGCATCTATGCTAATAATATCTCCATATTTCTGTCTATTCTTTGTTTTTCCATTTTTTAAATGGATGAATCGGTTCAAATAAAAATCCTTCATCTCAAAATAAGAGGAGAATAGAGTCCCTGGTGTTCTATCCGAAGAGATACGGTATGATTGGCTGGCGACATATTTTATCAACTAAACTTTATTATAGCGGATGTATAGTTAGTTTAGCTTTCAATGCTGATTTTTTAAATGTTTATTCATTTGCAGTAATAAAAAGTTTTGTTTTTGAATGCTCACGTGATGTTCACATGCTTGTCTTGTATGTTTATAGCATACGAAATATATCGATTAACGTTGACTTTCTCAGTAAAATTGTACACTGGATATGTTCAAGCATATTTAGAGCTGTGTTCTCCGAAGGTGATGATTTGATGTTGAATCGACTGGATCTTCTGCAGACGTTTTACCCTTTGTCTCTTTTATTGTTATTTTCGTTCTCTCTTCCGTTTTTCATTCTGTAAATTTTTATGCTTTGAAAAATTTGGAGTGGAAAATTTAGAAAAAAATAATTCGGATATCCCTCCTGGTTCAGAAGTTTGGCATGCTTCCAGAAAGATTTGAAAATTCAAAACGATGAATTCAATTCGCAGCCGATCATATATTAGTGCCGTTGATTGCCGAACGACATTTCCGCGCAGATATTTTCCAACAAAAGAGTATTGGTATAACTGCGCAAACTTTTTATCAGATAAGGAGGGAGTGGTGCCGCAGATGAGAGAGATTGAAAATAGTACAATGGAGGTGAGCAGAGATACAAAGAAAATTTTGGAAGATTGCTGATATGATAGAGGGAATAGTGAAGTGAGATTATCAACGATGAGGGGATAAGCAATGAATGAAGGAATAGATCCTTGAAAGAAAGAGTATGAGAATGAAGAGCAACGGGAGAATAAAAGAAGAAAAGATACACTCTTCATAGAAAAAGTATAGGAAATTGTTTAGTGGGTGAGAGGTTGTGGTGTACTCTAGTGATATTTTATGAATTGGAGGGGCAGACAAGCACAACTTGAAACTTGCGTCGCTTAAGGCACTGCGCAATTCTTGCATCACTCGGTTATTTGCGGTGTTTGTGTGGATGTTGGATGGACATTTAGAACATTGGAAATGTAATACTTACTTTTATTTCACTCTATTTGTTTTACATCTGTTTATTAATGTTCTATCCATTCATTGAGCAAAATTACTTCCTTTATTTTTTATAGTAAGTTTATTTGTTTTATAGTAACTGTTCACCTCGTTCACCCGACCATCCGTCCATTCAGCAAGGATTGGCACGGATCCGTCGAATTCTGTACTCGACTTTTTAGCAATTAAAGTTTGCGGCATGACGGTCGGGTTGTTAGACCTTGTGCCCCTATAGCCACACGCTTTGCCTTGCCACACTTAACCGGGATGGTCACTAAGCATCAGCACGCAGTCATCAATCCGTCACCTACTGAGAGCCTATCCGGCATGGTAGGACCTGACGGAGCACAACGCTTCGCTGGTTGGCTGCCCAGAACCCGTTGCCTATCCCTCAACGCGAAGTGGTGTTTATCGATGACTTATCTTGGACATTTTCTAATATTCTTTTCTAATAATTTCTGAGGGATGTTGTTGTTTAATCTAGAAATTGTGCTATTTTATATTCGAATATAGCCATAAAATGTTATTTATTTATATGTAACTGGAAAAATTACAGTCTAAATGTATCAGGTAACGTTGATTGAAATATTTAAAAACGAGGTGTGACATTCGTAAGTTCATACTCTACCTCGACTCCCACCCCCATATATATATATATATAATTTATTTATTTATATTTATAATATTATTCATACATATTGAAAATGAATTTATTTGTAGATTCCTACGTGATATTACCTTCTAATCTCACCTCTTTCCCCTTTCCTTGCTAGTCGTAACAATAACATAAGACAAATTGCGACGTTCATGTGAACAGCACGTGAATCACTGTAATGCTAACTGATTGGTGGTGTGATCGTGTGTTTCCGATCATCGACGGATGCATTCTATCACCTCTTTCAACAAAATATTTAAATTATAGATGTTGTTACTGGAATGGTCCATTCAAATCGTAAGTGCAATTTCCCCCGTCTATAGAATTCCTTATGTTCCTTTGATTTACCAAACGCAATATAGCAGCTTAGTGTCTATGCATTTGTATGTATGCATATTTATGTGTCTCTATATATGCTGTATTGTATGTATGTATGTGTCCGTATATCTGCATAAGTCGCCATCTACTCTGGCATACCCCTCTACTTGTTCTTTTTTTATGCATTTAAGTACCATTCGCTTACGCTCTGCCGGTATTTGGAAATTTTAGAACATTGAAGCAACTATAGGAAACCGCTTGGAAATAATCTAGAATTTCCAATAAAACCTTGTGTTTCAAATTGTAACTTCCTCGATAGAACCTTGTATTACTGTATAATCCCTCCTAGTTTCATACCTTTCCCTCTACCATATTCCTTTCACTTCTCTGCTCTTTCCATACAGTATTCACTCTTGTTTCAAATTTTATTCACTCTTTTTATTGTTGATATAATTTTTTATTGCACTTGTTATCATAGGATGCGATTTCATATAAATTGGTATACGGTAAGAAGTCGCATGATAAAGCCGGAATTGATGGCTTTATTATTTTTACGTATAAAAAATGACATAGTAGCAATATTTCACTATTCAAATTTGTCAAAGTTTTTCAAACTTTTTTCCTCTTTTTTCATGTTTGATTTAGTTCATATGTTAGCTATTATGTTGATGATTCGACCTATTCACTTGATTAATTCGACTCTATTTTTTATGAGAAAAGAAAAAAATCAATAAAAATATTGAAAATATTAGGTTCACCAATAATCCAGCATTAAAATAAACTTATTTAAAACTTTATAGCAGAGTTTTATTTAGGGTTCGTTTTTCAGGATTGGTACCTATGAGAGGTGGTTTTTTGATTTCGTTGTTGTCATTATTTTAATGCGAATCTAAACTGTTTTTGGCAATAGTGCTCGACTATCAAATGTCTTTCCATTCTATACAAATAGTAATATGTCAAATAGCACACCCTATGTGAACATGTGTTATTGTCCAATAAACAGGTGCACAACAGGTATTTAAATATAGAGATGTGGATATAAATATTGAGAGCAAACCGTTAGTGAATGTATTTATTTATTTGCATTTCGGCTATATGCATAACGATGCAAATTTGGGATATTTATGAAGGAAATAACAGTCGTTTTATTTTATTTATTCTATTATTTTATTTTATATCGATTAGAGAGAATATTAAACACATAAATTATCGCTTTTTACTTATTATACAATTTTTTGTTTTTTATTGCTTAATTATTTTAATTTCAATCCCTCACATACCTATGAGATCAACACTAATTGAAAGTAGACTATGGAGGGATATTTTCTTGCAATATGTTTTCATTAAATAAAATAAAGTAAGATAAAGTATAGTCGAAAAAATCAATGAAGTTCTATAGTTAGTTTTGGATATAATGCGGCGACGGTTGCATATCTAATTGTTGGGCATTAATCTAAAACCTTAGGCTCAAGCTCATGCTTTAGACTGAGGTTGAACTTGAACTTTTGCGACTATTGTTTTAACGTCTTTTTTGTTGTTTCTAAAATTGATTAATTGATTAATTGATACCTTATCATAGGTAATATTATCACGAAATTATTGCGAGTAGAATTGTTTAGTGATGTAATTTTTTCATTTATTGTTTTATTATGCGAAATTCGTTGAGATAAACTATCTTAAGCAAATCAGTATAATCGATTATAGAGTTCATCATCACTTTCTCATTCCGGATTTGACGATTTTCACATCACTGATGGTTATCATTGATGCACTCTCGACGATCGGTGATGAAGATTTCACTGGTATGTTGTGTCTTTCAATTCTTTTGTTATTGTTTATATCATTCATATGGGATATGGTGCACCTGGTTTACGTACAATATATATATATATATATATATAGTAATGAAATAGAAATGGGTATACCTTGGGGGTTGGTGCATCTACAATTCAAAAACGTTGTTGTCTTTATTGAGATGATTTGCTAATATGAGTATATCCATGCAATTGACCCAACTCCTTTTCGATATGCATATGATTGTTGTGCATATTTGCATATATTAGCTCTAAATACTCTTTTTTTGTTTTACTTATATGCAAATATCTAATCGTTATATTAGCATCTCAAGGTATATTAGAGAGTGTGTTAGCGGATTGAGAACGTTGATCGGTATTTCAAAATTATTTATTTTTCTCCAAAGAGGTGTTCACGAATGAAAGGCTTTCGGTAGCTGCCGAATTGCTGTTTGTTCTCATCGATAAAATATATGGCGATGATGTTGTCGCTGCTTCTTGCCAATATATATAATTCCCAACTTGTCGAACGTTTGAAAATGATTTTTCTGAACATTAAATTTGAATTTTGCTGAATTTTTATTCGAATTTGAATTTTTAATTTGAATTTTTTTGGAAATTTTCCAAATTTTATTAGAATATTATGAGAATATTCTAAAAAGCACATATTTGTGCTCTTAAATTCCTACCTGTTCAGCTGATATGAGCATTAAAGTTGCACTTGCTGGTGCAACTTATTAGTTGAATGAATATAAATGTGACATTTCGTGTCAATAATTCGATATTTTTATAGTTTTATTAATATGTTGTGAATTTAAAAGGATTTTTTGTTTAAAGTTTTCGAAGGAGCTCAAAGTTCGAGTACGGTCGAAGATCCGGTATGGGCTCCAGCTGTTTCAAATTCATTCGAGTACAAGGTGGAAGAACCTTCAACAGTAGAGCTGTCCAACGGGATACGAATGCCTTTGCTTGGCTTAGGTAAGTTGTGTTGCACGTTCTTTGGTGATATCAAGGGACAGTTTGATACGTGTTTAAATGATCTGAAATTCTCGATGAATAAATAGCCTAAATGATGCAATTTCCTCCTGTCTAACTCATATCAAATATATGAGGTAAAACTTAGTCGTGGTAAGTGAAAGAGATTTTGAGGGTCAAATCTTACTGCCCTATTCCCCCCCCACTGTACATTTAGCATTGAACATCCTTGTTTCTTGAATCCCTTCCCCTCTCCCTCTATAATATGTTGCGGCCCCATTTATGAGTCTCGGGGCTCTCAGGTTTTCCAAAATCTGAAAATATTTGTAATCCGGTATGTACAACCGATCCGGAATGTGCAGCCCGGCATGTACAATCCGGTTTTGTGATATATTATTTGGATTGTTGATTTCTTCAGGAACAACTCATTCCGGAGGTTATCACCATAATTCGGTGGTTTATGCGTTACGAGAGTGCCGTTACAGAATGATTGACACAGCAAAGCGTTACGGTGTTGAAAGAGAACTCGGTTTGGCTATAAAGGTTCGCATTGCGTTCTTCAATTTTAAGCTTTGGCCATCTACTATTTCGCAAAGAGGGAGGGGACACCTTGAGGCATCAGTTACTAGGTCCAGTATAACTGCTATTGATTTTTAAATAATTAGGTGGAGTAAGACTTTAGATTAAAAAGGATATAAGAGGGCATTCGAGCAACCCTTTTTTGGCGGGGTAAACCGGCCGGGGTAATTTGAGACCGTCAACGGTAAGAGTATTACTCTTTACATAAAACCGAACACCTGAGTTTCGTCCATTTCAAAATTTGCAATACAATTCAATGAATATGACTCGTTTTCAGGTGTGCATCTCATAATTAATTTTCAGGCATCTGGTGTACCCCGTTCATCAATTTTTATCGCAACTAAATTATGGCCGGTTGATTTTGGTAATTCTACAACGGCTGCCTGTAAAAAATCATGCGAAAGGTTGGGCGTCGATTACCTCGGTAAGCTTTTCTTACGGACGGTGACATATTTTCTCAAATTTTGGTGGCGTATATATGTGTCTCTCTATGTGTGTCCGTCCCTCTGCCATTCTTGTCTGTCTGAAAATTTCAAATCGGGAATCGCCAAAGATAGAGTTGGGTAGGAAGTACGTTATGAAAGAGTTTAAGGATGAAAGCTTGAAAAATATACCGTATTTCACGTCTTGTGATTGTATTGTTTCAAAATTCACCTCTTTTGATTTCTTTTGTAGGCGATTTTCGTTGATTGTTTACTGGAATAATCGAGGCAGTATTTATAAGAAAATTTTGAATAATTCGTAATTGAATTAAAATGCATTTGCCTTAAAGCGTATAAAACTTTTTTCATTAAAAAGTAAATAAAAATCTTTGGTTGCAAATATCAAAAAACTTTTGAAACAAATAAATAATAAAATCTATTAAAAAATAAATAAATAAGTATTTCGTTTCCTTTCATCGTTGAATTTGAATGTCACATCCTTCAATCGATATGAAATGCAAATACTTTTTTTTTTCAAGTAGGAAGTGAAATGAGCGAAATAGAAACGATTTCAGCGAAATTTTAAACGAATTTAGCGAACTAGAAAAAAGAAATTGTGTAATATTGTCTCAGTTGACGAATGTTTTTTTCGTTGCAAAATTTGATCTCATCGAATATTTTTGATGGAGAAAATTACATTTCCCTTTTGATTTATGCAATATTACTACCATTTTTGAAGAAAAAAGATTAGTTCATTGCAGAAATTGCAGTTTATTGCCAAGAATGCAATTCATTGCAAAAGTTGCAATTCATTGCAAAAAAAATCTTATATGTATCATTCATACGGCGTTCGCCTCTCATTTGAGAATTTGCAGTAATTTTTTTATAAATCACCATGTCCAATTATTGCTGATGCGATACGCTCCTCTGATAGATTGGTTTGCGAGCATTAATTGTATATGGTCTTGGAGCGAAAACTAGATCGGATTTAGAAAAAAAATTTTGGAAGATTTTTCGGGATTTTTAGGTTTCTTGAAATAACCGAAATTAGCCGAACACAATGAGCATAGCAAATGAAAAGATTAGTGAACGGTAGTATGCAAAGTTCTTGTTATGCCTCCCTCTTCCTTCCTCTCTCTTTACCCCTGCCCCCTCTCTCTCCCTACACTCTCTCCCACTCCCCCTCTCCCCCCTCCCCTTCCTTTCCATCCCCTTCTTTCCCTCCCCTTCTCTCCTTCCTACCCCTTCTCTTCCCTCCCCCTCTCTCACTGTCCCTTTCTCTTTACCCCTGCCCCCTCTCTCTCTCCCTCTCTCCCACGAGCATTACGACACTTCAGAAATATCAGAGCCCCCAATTAAAAGGAAGCATTACAGATCTCTATATGACTCATTTTCCCGACGTTCCTTATTGGTTCAGCGAACCACGCAGAGTGAGGGAAGAAACCTGGCGAGCACTAGAATTACTTTATGATGATGGTAAGTAGTTGTCTGCATTTTTTAATTTTATTTTTTATTTTTTGGAAGATCATTTTAGTTGATTTTTTTTGAAAAAAATTCTTTTGAAGTAGTTGATGCTCATCTTGGAATGGGAATATTCCTTGAAATATTATCGCTTTTTATGAAAAATTTTAATAAAAATTTTGGTAAGTTTGATAAATTTACTCGTATTCATTTTTTAGATTTTTTTTCATATTCAAGCATTTTTTCACAAGTTGGGCTTTCATCGAAGAATGAGAAGCCAAAATTCTTTTGAGATTGTTGGAGATGAAGAAAGTAATTTGAAGGATTTTTACGAAAAGACGCTCACCAATTATTTATCAGCGATTTTGCAGTTACATCGTTATAAAAACTTGTATCCCTACTCATTCGTTAAATATTTGAATGTATACTATGATTGACAAAAATGAGCTAAGTGTACGAGTAAATTTGACCATCAAGTTTGACTCCGGAGTCACTTTGGAATTGACTGAGGGCAGCTAAAAAATTTGGAAGATGAAATATAGGTGTGATTTTATAAATAGGTGTGATTCGTTCGGTTGGAGTGTCAAATTATTCGCGAACTGATCTCGAAGAATTGCTCGAATATTGCAGCGTTAAACCGCATGTCAATCAATGCGAATTTCATATCTGCTACAGTAATGATGATCTCGTACAGTATTGCAAAGAAGAGGGCATCGCCTTCACGGTATAGAGGTTTTTATTTACTTCTACGATTGTCATAAGCAGAAGCTGTTATATGAAAAATCTTAGCGTCGAGTAAATTTAACTAGCAATAGAAAAAAAATATAAAAGTTACCGTGATGAAAACTTGATTAACCCTGGGGTTGTGATTTTAGGGCTGTTAAACGTTTCAGTGTCCAGTTTTACTCAGCTTTTTTATCGCCAATTTTTTCCTCACCGCAAAATCTTTTTTATTCGCGTTATAAGACGCATTATGGATGGAAACCGTACCCACGTATATATGTCTGCCCACCTGGGGTGTACTGTATTCCCGGAAGTTGGTCTTTGATGTTTATTGATTAATATGCACCATAAGGTGTGAATGAGATTGCAAAAGTATATCGTATCACTTCCTTCGGAACACTTTCGGTCGTATTTCCTTCCCCTCTCTGCACCCAAAGTTATTGACTTTCTGTTTTCATGCAAATATTTATTTTCGATTAATTACTATTGAGTGAAGTGTTATCTCTTTTTTTGCAGGGTTATTGCCCACTGGCAAAAGGTGCTATCCTTGGTGAGGAGTCAATTAAAGCGGTTGCAACGAAGCATAACAAAACGCCGGCTCAAGTGTGCATTCGCTGGTCGATACAAAATGGCATTCCGGCAATCCCAAAAAGTCGTCAAATGCATCGAATCCTCGAAAATAGTCAGGTGGCCTTTTCATTTATTCTTTCACTCTATTTTAGAGTATTTATAAAACGACGCCGATGCTCAAAATAGAGCAGTATCGTGTAACCATTGGATTGCTTAACGAAATATTCGAACATATTATACGAATAAGGGAAGGAGCAGTAGAAATAATAAATCTACAAATAGTAGGGAATTGGCAGCCTCGGCGTCGTTTTATCCACGAACTTCATTTTGTGGCTACAGAATGCTGCAGGACGTCGGCGTCGTTTTATCTATACGCTTTTGTTTGTCTTTACAGCCTTTTCAGGCCGTTAAACCTTGCATTTCCATCCAATCATTGCCTTTAAGTATCTAACTGATTCAGGCAAGACACACTGGCCCCCTGTTCTCCTCCTTTCCCAACTATTATCATATCGTTAGAACGTTTTTGCAATTGTAAACTATGGTAAAGATGGCAACAAAAGTCCAGGTAAGGCGTGAAGGCCTGGCATGAAAGATGACGGGAAGGAAGAGTTCCATTAAAATTTGGTTTTTCGATTATAGCGTCTTCGGTGTAAGATGATAGAGAAGAGAAGGTGAACTGGGGGAGGGGAGGGGGGGGGGGGGGGGGTATAGATGAACCATACGCTAAACAGGACATCTCCATGGATGATTCGTTTCGTCTTACACGAGTGTGGAATTCGCTCTCCACCAGTATCATTCACCCATTCAGCTGCTTTTAAACTATGGCTAAGTCGTTTCTATCAGCACACTATTGCTGCTCTTGCATGCTGAACCTCTATTTGGCCGATTTATATCTTTTTAAACGTTTCATTTTTTATGCTGTTCTTACTCACCTACTTTTTATGTCTCTTTATTTCGAGGCCTAGAGGTAATTGATTCAATTATTTAGTTAATCAGATTTTTATTTATTTATTTATTTATTTATTTATTTAATTTATTTATTTATTTATTTATTTATTTTTTGAGAACATTTTCATGTGTGAAATATGGCTATGAATAACCGAAAATTTTTCTGCAATAAATATTACTCAAAATAGTTTTTTTCATTGAATTATTTCGAAATCGAATTGTTCAAAAACGCTTTTTATTTCGTTTTTTTTCCTTGTCAAAAATTCGAATTCAAGAAACGTTCTTTCCGGGTTGTTCTCCACCTTGTAATATGCAACTAAATTTGATACTAAAATAAGTTATTAAAAGATGATGGATTAAGTTGGAATGAGAGGGGAATATGAAAGGATAATGGGCCAGGTTGGAGAATAAAGATAAATATTTATCAGGGATTCAAGGTGAACGAAGGTGAGCGGTGCAACACTCACTGGGCACCTCTTTATTGCATCTTAGACACCATTTGCAACTCGCTTTGAGGAGTGCACTCAGAGATTATGCTTGCCGGAGACGGTATTTTACAGTGAAACATTTAATCGTAGTTCTTCAGCCATTTCAATAAAACTTCATTGTTATTCAATTGTACTGTTTCGCTGAATCCATCACAACGAATTCATATTTAGTCAGCAACAAGTTCTTTCGAATTCAGCAGTAAAATGTTGTGATTTCTTTCATAGCGCTGAGAATTGTATCGAGTGGTAATCCTAAATCCCCATTTGAAAAAAAAAATTCCGGAAAAATTTCTTGCAAATATCAAGCAATTTTTTTTTCATTGATTATTTTATACTTAAAAAAAAGGATTCACTGGAAAAAAAGTTTTATTTGATTCCCAAGCAATTTTCAGGTATTCGACTTCACATTAGATGACGAGGATTTAGCGTTATTATCAACGCTAAACGATCCAACGAAAAAAGTGCTCAAATTGGAAAATCTACAAGAGAAATTTTCATTACCTGATGGTTATAAATTGAATGATCAAATTTTTGATGTGCCTGATTCAGGCAATTTCTGTGGTCAGTGATAATCGGGTACACGTGCAAAGTTCGCCAACTAATGTTTTGTTCGCATTGCGAATCTCGGTTATGAATTATTGCGTTCGCTTGCGAATGCCGTTTTTGGGCCATTATTGTTTTTCCTTCTTTAGGTTATTGCTAGAAAAGAGGGGTTCTTTCACTGCATGGATTGTGGCATTCGTTATTTTTGATGCATTTATAAATTGTAACAATGTTTATTTGTTGTCTGATTTGGCAATGGATCTACTCTTACCACTTGCAAATATCTGAACTTGTTTGCATTCTTAGTTTACAAATGAGTGGAAAGGATTGTTAATTATAGGATAGAAAGGTTTCTTTCTTTAGAATTTCTTTTTTTGATCTCTTTTACTTTTCTTTTACTTTGTTGCAATCCCAACTCAAAATTGGACTGCAATTGATCGCAATAGCCCCGAGATTTAGCACGGAGAGGAGGAGAGGGGGAGGGGAGGTAGGAGGAAGTGATGACGTTTACTTTGGTTGGGTTATAAATAATCGCCTGTTTTTTATCGATTTGTTGAAGTGAGCTTCTGGATTTTGATTTTATTGTGTTACATTTGCAGTTCACGTTGTTATAGTTTTATTTGTTTCTGAAAAAACAAAGACCAATGGATGTATTATTGATCTGTCGAATTATATAACCGATTTTGCGGTTCCGTTTACCTGAAATAGTTTTTTCTTTGTTTATTCTAAATTAGATGAGTGTGAAGTTATAAAATTAGATTGTGATGAAGACAGATTAAATTTTCTTTATTTGATTGTTGAAGAAATTGTAACTGAACTTAATCATTTGATTATTAAGGAAAAAAAAAATTCAGCGTAAAAAAATTAAAGCAAGCAAATTAATACGCATAAATTTAATGTTTCACCTATTCGATTATATGGATTTTTTGTTTTTGTATAAAACTATTGAATTTTAATATGAGAGCTTAAAGTTTTCTTTCCTTTTGTTCTAGGGAATGAAATCTTATTTTGATTTTTCCCATCTTTAAAGCTGTAATAAGTTGAGAATAAATTTTTTTTTCTTAGTGGAAAAAATTTCCTCTTGTCGAAGATTGATAATCGAACTCGTTAATCAATCAAATTTTACACAAATGCTCATTTTTATTGTCACATAGGTCGGCGAGTTTTTTTCGTTCTTGTTTTCCAGAAAAATTCCCAATATGACTGATTTTTTCCCAAAATTTTCAATAAAATTCCCAAAAACTCGAAATGATTTCATTGCAAGAAGATGTTTACTTGAAAAACATCGCGAGAGATGAATATTCGATGTTGCTCACATTAGCATTGATCTAATCGACACATTTCTATACGCCAATCGTTGCAAATCGCCTAAAGCAATTTCCGGTTTTTTTTTTTGTGCGCCAATCACTTTCTTTGCTATTCGTATTAATTGTTGAGTGTTTATGTTTTTGGCGAAAGCAAATTGCAGTTAATAGAGTTTTGTGGGTTGAATCGTTATAGTTGTTGCGTGTGGCCACTCAATCAGTTCTTCTAATAAGGTGAATTTAGAGGTGATATTAGAGGTGAATGAGGTAATATTACAGGTAATTGGGGTGGTATCAGTGCTAATTGATTTAGAGATAATTGATTTTACATGTAATCGCTAGGATATGCCTATGGATATGTGTGAAAAATGGATTCATCGAGAGAAAAGAGTATTTCCTCTTGCATACTCTATACTATTGTTGAATGCTTAGCACATAAATCAATGTTTTTGACTAATTTATTACTTTTTTTTGTTTATTATGGGAATATTCGATTTGTTTTTTTAGTGTTCCATTTAATATCGCTACATTTTGATTTGTTTAATGAGTAAACATTATTGAAGATGAGAAACTATATACGGAGGAGGGTTTTTTTTTGAATTTTAGTATTGAATATTGAATTTTTCGGCGCAAATTTAAATCAGATTAGTGAATTTTAGGTGTTTTAGTTGTAGGTTATGGTTCAACATTTTTATTTTTGTAAATTCAGTAAAAATATCTTCGGAATATTTGAAAGAAATTTCTATGAAACCGAAATACAGATATATAATGAATTGGGCTCCTCCCTTCCCCCCACCTTTAAGTATCGTCTAGTATAAGCATCGTTATATTGCCGAAATAGTCGACAGTTTTCTTCAATATGAATTTTTGACTAACTTGATTGGAAAATAAAAGAAGGAAAGTTATTGCTGTTGGAATAAGAACTGTCCTCTATAATAGAATGGCAAAAGTTCTACATAAAATGTTTTTTGTGATGCTATGTTTATTGCTGTTTGAGAAATGCTTAATAAGGGAATTGAAATGAGACTTAAAGAGTTGGTAATGAAATCTAGAGGGCTGTTTCGATTCCATGCTTTCCATTAAGTCTACTGTCTGATGGGACTATTTCGGTGATATATTGCATCGTAAACGGTGTTTGTTTTTTCTGGGGGGGGGGATTTATATGTGTCAACAAATGTAGACAGCTGTGTTACGTGATCAGCTCTTCGATTTATTTGCCCTGAAATAGAAGTGGGGGGAGGGGGAAAGGGAGGAGACGGGAAAAAGGAAGATAGGGAAAGGTGGATGGAGGTTTCTTTTTCTCCGAAATAGAGTAAGGGAGGAGAAAGAAAGAAACAGCAAAAACAGAGATTCTTTTTACGATTAATGTCACGTCAAATTAGCCACATCGAAGATTATAATTGTGAATTTCATGGGTCGTTAAGTTAAGACGACAGCATTCTTACTGCTTCTAGCAAGGAGAGAGGGAGAGAACAAACAATTTGCACCTCAATATTGTCCTCTCTCGATGAATGCGTCGTATTTTATGCAGTTCGGTTATTTGCGTTTTAACGTTTCCATTGAAAGATGTGATAATAGATTTATATTTGAACATCGATAACTATGAGTAATAAATGAATAACAGTAAGTTTTAACCGCACAGAAGTTTTGCGGTAAAAAGTTTATTCAAAGAAAGTTGGCTAGCAATCGACAACTTTTAACGAAATGCGATTTCATCACTAGATGAGGTGGGTCAACTCTGTTGTCCCCTGAGCTGAAACGTGATTAGGTTCGCAAGTTTTTGCATTTAACTTTGGGTGAATTTGGCTAGCCTCAATTATGAAATATTTAACGTCTGCTGGTCCATTCATCTCTTCTTGGTTGTGCGCTTTGCTTGTCCCAATTTGATTTCATTCTTATTGTGGTATCGAGTATAGTTTAATCATCCAAGTTGAAGTCCATCAACCTCAAACTTGGGTAATCAAACCGTACTTGATAATGCAATGAAAAGGCGCACCAATAGAGCGAATAAACACAACGAAAGTGACTAAATGTGAACTTAAATGATCTTATCGTGGATGAAGATACCGCATATCGAATGATTTCTGGAAGCATAAATCCTATAAATATGCTTACGAAGAGATAGGTAAAGAGATATATAGGAGCAAATTCATAACTAGAACCCATCGATGTTGATAACTGCAAGCCAAACACATCGACTTTTCATGTGTTGACCAAGTTGAATGAATGGCATAAGCCTATGAGATGGCATTAGCCATTAAAGCCCTCACGAATGGCACGTCTGGCTCACCATGAACAGAGTTTCCATTGCTAGCTAGGGTACTTGCTTTGAATAGCGTTCCCAGTGTGCAGGGTGCATCGACGACGTCGATCAGCTTTGCACTTTCTGGAAGATTCACAACACACTCCAAAGGATCAGACAAAGAGAATACCAACAAAACTAGTCGGTGTGAGGTGATATGTCTACAGACAATCCATTCTTGGTTAGAGTACACTTTGGTTTCATTAATTTACCCATATAACATATATCAAAATTGAATAAAAGAAATCATAGGGTCTGCTTTTGACAATGAGTTGCAAGAGTGTATTGAAGTATTCCGAATAGAGGGCAATCGTGTAACGAATGCAATAGTACCGTTACCGTTTCACAGTTGGCAAACAAACGTGTAGAAGCAAAATTTATTGACCTAAGAGAGGTGAACAACCAGCCATCTGTTCCCTTTTCTCTTCCTTTTGATTGATGTCTTTTTTCTCTGATGAATTTTTACATCGTTTCTGCAACTGTGCAAAAATATTATCATTTTTTAAGTTGTTTCCATATTTATATGTAACACTTAATTGGAATTGTTTATAATGAGTATAATGAGTTCAATAGTACTAAAAGATGAATGCCCTAAATATCATAGTTAATGCTGCTAATTGGTGAATTATTTTTTATATTATATTTATGTTTAATTGGTCGAATCGCCTAAATTTATTGCTTTGCTTATCAAACTTTTATTGAATATGAAATTTTATATGCTAATTTATTAGCATATATCCTAGAGGGATATTATTGGCCATCCATTTCATAGACCCAACTACTCAACGTCAGCAATTTTCTTGAGACATTTAAACCAAAGTATTTGCTAGCTTTTGTGTTTTTCGAATGTGCATTGCTGTGCGGTACGTGATTCGTTTGTTTGCCGTTTCTAATGGCAGTGAGCAGTGACGATCGGATTCAGAGTCCGAATTTTTCTTATGTTCATTTGTGTAATTAGTGCGAACGGACCCGGTTGGTCATTCACTGCTTATGACATGATGAAGTGTGTCTATGATGGAGAGAGATGATTTTATTTATGCAAAGGATTCTGTTGAGATGTGTAACTTCGGAGTCGCTTATAACTGTTAACAAGTGATAGCTCAGCTTTTAATATTTTTTAGGGAACTTCATTTCATATAAGATATTTCAAAAAACTATACAATTTAAAGAAGTTCGTTATTTCTTTTCTAATTGTTGTCGAATTGCAGTGTTTTTCTTATAGTTCGTTTAAGGCGAAATAGATCACACATCACTTTGACGCATCAAAATACAGCATATTTAGAGATTCGACAATAAAAAACTAGCAATAAGAGTATGGAAATAGCAAACAATTGCAGCAAAAATGATAGTGTAATGTGTTTGTGAAACAAGAATTTGCAACGGGGGCATGTCCACAAAACGGGTACGACACCTTCTAGAGATACACACACACACACACACACACACACAAACACACACACACACACACACACACACATCTCGAAAGGCAAACAACGGACGACTCTTTTGCAGATTTCCGTTCATTTCCAAAACTTTCACATAATCTAAATCTCTTTATTTGTTATTTATGCAATGTTTAAGGGGGAGAAAAATGCTCCACTATTTGCCGTTATATATTTTAATTGAAGATTACGATTGGGATTGTAATTAAAAACTTGAATCGAGTTTGCAAATTACAGTTCTATAAGTTGAGTACACCTAAGTAATATCGCCGACCTACTTTTCGAGTTTTAGTATTTCAGTTCATATTCCCATAGAATCTTTGAGGTGTTTTTTCCATTTTTTAAAATATTTCCTTTGCTCATCGACATATTCAACAACGATAAGCTACAATTGCTATCTCAATTTAATTATATATGACTACATTGCTTGATCGCTTAATATACGATGCGTTTTCCACTAACAATTTAGTTTCATCGAGCTGGATTTTTTAAAATGAGAACTTCATATCGAATATCCCTCTTACCTTATTGCTTTATATAATAAAAAATAATTTTTATGCTGCTAGAACTTATAAGGAACTTTTTTATATGGTAACGGTAATGTAATACTGTATATAGAACAACTAAACAATCTCTAAGTATGTAGGGTGGATATTCTTCTATCCAAAATTGAATGAATTTCATGAATTCGTTGAATATTTCGTTTCCAAATTCCAATTTTTTTTCTTTGATAGGATTCTCTGCAATCATTATTGGAATCCATTTTTTTAGCAAAAATTTTTATTTTTTATTTTTTTCAAATGCAAGGGAAATGGAATTTTTCCTCTTTTTTTAAATTTTGAGAATTTATGATGGGCTAAGGGAATATTCAAATATTCCCTTTTATTAATTCGTCCTTTAGTTTAGTTCGTCGCCTATTTTAATATTGTGCATTTTTGCATCTTAAAAAATCAGTGAATTGAGCGAATAGGTCGATAGGTTGGCATGAACCGGTATAGAGGAAAAGGTGCGAATGCTGCTATCGTAATAAATATGGTGTATGTTCTACTGTGTGTTGTTGTTTCTTGTTTTGCTCGCTGAATTCCATTTTGATCCAAAATTATTTGCAGCCGGTTGCCGATTTATAACGTTAGTTCAATAAATACAGATGGGCATGAGTTCATCGAGAGATACCTTTAAAATTTTTAGACATTAATATTTCAATTCATCCGTATTGAAAATATATCTCTGTATTTGTCGGTCTACAAGAGAGATATAAAGTCGCATCAAAAATATCTATGCCTAATAATTTGTGTGAGCGCTGTGGTGTTAAAATCTGCTGAAATTAGCATATAAGCACATCCTTTTTAAATTTATTGTTCATTGGTTAGCTTTATATGAATTCGTAAAAAAATTGAGAATGGAGCGAAATTTGCATAAATAAATTTTAGTGGCAGGTTTTTTGCGCAAAAAGAATCTTACGCTTGATAGGGGATAATATATTAATACGGATTTTTTTTTAAACAGAATATTCCAGTTGTTAAAGAGGCAAAATAATGTGCAAATTTGCACTTACGTAATTTTTGAAGGATACTTTCTGAACTAGTTTTTTATTCGAAAAACAGGCTTAGTCACACATTTCTTCAGCATACTTTCTCACTTCTTTTCTTGACTCTTTTTATTTTTAACGTACGTTGCACAAAATTTTGATGTTTGATTGGTATTTCTATTGCATACCTGAATGCTCACCTTATAGCAATTTCTATCGCTTACCTGAATGCCTACTTTAATGTATTGTTGCCATCAGATTGACTCTCCTACTTAATTAAGTGCTCCATTGATCGATGCAATTTAGGCCGATTGCAATTCATGTGCAATTTTTATGCAAGTTTGCAGATTCGCTTTGCAAAAGCATATTTCTTTATGTGTGTATGTGTTTGTCGGTTTGTTTGCTAACTTCAACTGGAGAATCAGTGAGTAAGTTGGAATTATAAATTTGCTTGATGTAATAAATATTCTAGAAGGATTTCTTTAATCATTTTTCACTTAAATGAATTATTCTTTGTAAAGGGCTAATTGTATTTAAAGTGCCAAAGATTAATTTTGGATGATCAGGTTTTTCGATTCGGCTAATGAAGGGGGAACCTTTCATAGTAGATCTGTATTAGTGGTTAGATCAAATGTAATATGAAGCTGTAATTGTGCGATGTTCACTTTTATTGGTCACCGATGGAGATGGTTGACTCGATCAGCGAGCGATATGCAAGTGTTGATGACACGCCGATTCTTCTATCACTCCTCTTTATCTATTTTCTGTTCTCCCCTCCATTCTGCCAGATAGTAGTGATTTACTGAGTTGGTAGATTGTCTTGTGCATAGGGTACAAGCCATATCTATAGGATATACTTGTTTTCATTTTATATACGTATAGGATACAGTAGATCGGCTGCATACTGTATCAGCGGTATGAATAAAGGGAGCTTAACATACACTAGACATTTGCTATTTCTTATGATCCCATGGATTATGTTGCGATTTTTATTTTTAAGAAAAGTTGATTGTTTTCGAAATATGAAAACAATTTTGGGGACGCATCTTCTAGAATGAGTGGATAATGGAAAGAAATCTGCTAATTTTTCTAAGGAACTCTTTTAATAAATAGCAGTGAGGAGATGCGTTAAGTTTTGTTTGCATTATTTTTATCCAATTTATAAATGATTTTAATTTGCACGAATAATAGACGTATTATTACAAGAAAATGTTCAACATTATTAATGGTTTCTTTATGCGATGTGTATATGACATGATATATGATATGATATGATATGATATATATAATGGAGATGTATGTGTCACGAGCAAATTAAAAACGCTTCTTTCAGCATGGCGCTTTTACCAACTACAATTCTAGTGGCGCTCGTTGCATTTTGGGTACATTTCGGCTTCACTAATGCAAGTGCATGTGGGAGGCTCACTAAATGCGCGGTCAAGAAATGCTTCTCATCTGGTTGGTTCTCATATAGTGATAGATGCACCATTCCCTTCACGTTTCACTGTGTGTTGGCTTGTCTTTGATGTGTATCACCGCAGTAGAAGGAAGATTACTGATGTAAAACCACCTGCAGTCACATTTTTAAACGTTTCATTATCACATTCTCGATATATTTTATGAGGTACACATTGAAAATAGAAATTTGCATATTCACTTTTATCAATTATCAAAAGATTTGCATATTCATTTTAATCAATGCATGTCTGCTATCTATTTCTTCTTGCATAAACGGTACCTATAGTGTCGCTGTCCATCATCGAAGTGATCGACCCACCGCTCATTTCTCCCTAAGTCAACAAAATTTTCATGTTCAGTAAAATTCCATTTGAACGATCGGTAACTCATTTAATTAGTCGTTTCAACAAATCATGTCGACGAAGTTTGCATATATATTGCATTTTTTTAGAATATCTCTCCACTTGTATTTGTCCAACCAGCCAAAAACTACGACGACGATATATGCGTATCGTACCTTTATATACACATGAGTTCATATAGTCATACTCTATTGCAAAAGATGATGTTGGCTGACATATTCGATCAGAAAACATTATTAGATCGGAGGAGCAGTTTTTAAAGAAGGTAAAACTTTTGACGGTCATTAGCTGTGGTCACTCTTGACCACTGCTCATGAATGGACATGATGAGAACGACATCGTAGACATTTTGTTATTTTTGCAGAAAAAATACAGAATGCGATATACAATTCGACTGCGAACGATATGTTCACGACGATTCTCAATCAATTCAGTTTTCTTTGTGTCGCTTCGAAATGTCGATCGGATTGTCGAGGCTGTGAACAGTGCCAATATGCACTCAATCAAATAAGGAATTTAGCTTCTGGTGGTAATACGGGTAAGTAGTTTGACTTTCTTTTCTTTTCACTTTTTTTCATTTTTTAAATTTCATTTTCAATTTTTCATTTTTCATTCGTTTGGCGATATTCCAAAATTTGTAATTGTTCTAAAAACAAGTTATAGATGCACAAGAGAAGGTTTGAAATGAGTTTATAACTTTTCAAATTGAATATTTCGTTGTTCACTTCGACGGCTACTCGCTTTTCTAGGAAAATGACTTATCACTGCTATTCCACATTCATTACTACCCATTAATTTCATGCCGTCTTGATTAATTCTATGTCATGGAGTTAAAAGACTATATTTAGCCTATACGATTTCTTCCTGTACCAATACATAATATGATCTTTCAATTTCGAAAAAAGTTTTATTATCAAAGAGATGTGTGAAAATTTGCAAAATTCGCGTGCAAATTTCGCATGCGATTTTTATTCTATTGAGTGTTAAGAAACGAATACTTTATTAATCGATCATTTAATATGTGAATGTGTTATTGCCCACATTCCATTTTCGTTAACATTCCATAAAACTGGTGGAACTGGTGGGCGATATTGTAAACACACAAATTATGCTAGAGTCTCTAGCAATGTCTCTATCTGTTTACCGAAAGAATTTTTTAGGATTCAATTCTAAAAAGCGCAACTTAGATTGAGGTAATAAAAATAGCAAGTGGGAAAACACGCCAGATGCGCTAACGTGATATACGTTAACCACTTTTGCAAGATGCAATTTCTCACCTTACTAACAGGTAATAGAATATACTATTGCAATGTGCGAATAGAGCGATGAAAAATGCTCCATAGAAGTAAACATCCATTGAGCACTTTTAAATGGCTGCAACTTCTTTCAAATGCAACGAAAATAGCGACTGCACCTTTCTAGCATTTGAATATTTTCTTCTCTGATTCTTTTAACTGAATGTTCGCTCATTTTCTCTTTCCTTCTTTTTTACAATTTTACATGCTCCGAAGAGTATCTCTATGAGCGCATTTTTATTGAGCATTTCTCTGTGTCTCTGCATTTTTAATTATCTCTTTTGATCCTTTATTTCTTACATTTCTTATTTGCAACGTATTATTCTTGCTTATTTAACTTCGGGTAATTTTTCGAATCTTTCTTCCGTTCTTTGAGTATTACACAATTGCAATACTATGCAGTACCTATCGATATAAGAGGAACTTTTTTCTAGTCGAATATAAATTAATACATTAAAATATATACCATTATTTATTTATTTATTTATTTATTATAATGCAATCAAAGGTCATATATTAGATGTTTATGACAGAAATTTAAAAAATTAAAAAAGTAAATTGCAAAATTTATTCAGAAATGCAATGCCCGAAAATGGAGCAATGTTCGGTGAATTGTATGAAGACTGAACTAGACCATGCACTCTCATGCGTACGAAAACGTTGCAATGTGCATTGTTTCGATGGTGATTGTCCTCAATGCGCTCGCGTTGCAAAACGAATTTTTTTGCATATGTGCCGTGAACATGACGTTCCACATTTACCACTTGTCAGCTATAATGGTAATTGTATGGCATTGTTCGATGTGGTTGTGCAAAACTATATCAAAGAACGGAGTGAATAGATCTTGGAGCTAATGTTGGAGCTAAATGTTGGGGTCGAATGTTGGAGAAACATATAGATACTTCAGAAAACAGATCATAATGAGAGTGTCTAGCTGAAAAAAAAAAAAAACATAAATGCTAACTGAAAGTCTTCTAAGAGAGTGACAAAAGGAGCGGCGGGCAGTTAAGGCTGTGAATCTTTTGTGGTGACGATCGAAAGACGCCTTTGAACGTAATTTGAGGGCAGTCTGCAGATAACTCTTTAATGAGTTAATTTTTTGACGTTCAATTTTTGAGATATGAAGAAAAATTTCTCAAAATTTTGAGTGAAATCAATATTTTCGAGAAATTATTTACTATACGCACTTGAAGGTAATACTGACAGCCGGTTGTCAACAATTTTCTTGATTAGATGATGGATACTGACAACCGGTTGTCAATAATTCCTTGATTAGATGATGGATACTGACTATTTTTTGTTTGAAGGTATAATAGTAGTCAATTTTAATGAGTAGTTAAACACAATTCTTGAAAATTTGCCAATAAGTCCTCTTATTTAAACGATTGATGCTATGAAAATAATTACTAAATTATAACTTGAAATTTTCATCACTGATTTATTTCAGCAAATAGGATTACATATGCAAATTTTGAAATCTGAATATTATTCAAATGAATTGTTAGCGAATTGTTGAATTTTTTGTATTTTCGTTGGGATGTAATTTTTTTCGGAATTTCAAAAGTTTTACGCAGTATAAAATTACGATAATCTCATAAATTATGAGTTTAATTCCACTTTTTAAATTTAATTCCACTTTTTAAATTTTTAGGAGTTTTACCTTAGTTGGCATTGCTGAACTTTCGAGGGTAACTTTTTTTCATTTTGCATTTCCTGAACACGTTTATTCTTTATGTTCCATTTGCTGACAGTATTCTGCTGCTATAACCCCATGGCATTAATTCTTTAGTAAATTTTTGACCATTAAAATTGCCATATTTTTGGTGCCGTGGTGATGGGATATTAGAGTGGATATTTACACCTCAAGAATAAGTGTGTGAAGTAGTCATAAGTTTATTTTTTGTGCTATCTTCATCTTCATTTTTTATATAATTTTAGTAATGAATAGAATCCCTCTAACAATTGCATCTCGGAACATCCGGTACGTATTGATGAATTACAATATAGTTATCATACAGAGAAACATTTGCTTGTAGACAAAGAAATATTTCTTACTTAAAGACAAAGAAAAATGCATAGATCAGTTTGCAACACTTGCACACGTACTGTGGTGTAGTGGATTCGGGTGGAGATTTTGCTACGATATTGAATGTTGCACTCGTCTAAGATATGGTATTTGAGGTACGGTAACGTACGGTATCTAATGCATGCATGGTTCCACTTTTGGGCACTTAGATAACTCACTTATCCATCTCCTCATAAAACAATATGCCGAATCGAACGGTATGCAGTTTTTTCACTTAGAGAAGCCATTGTTTAGGTCGCACTTTTTGATATTATTTTGCGACATCCTCACATAAATCGACCACTACTGTGTACTTTGTCATTGCTATCGACTACTGTACGCGTTACGAATACTGTATATTATTCGCTCGATTGTAGCCTTTAAAAAATATTATTTCTTCGCATTTATTAGTATTCTTCACTATGGAGTTGTCTTCTCTTTCATTTTCTTCTGCAATTTTCACATTTGTATATATACATTTGCGATATTTGGCTTTAAAAAAAGAGTATTACTTCGATGAACGAGGTTATCTTGTCAAGTCAACGCTTGTTTAGGTCGCATTGTGAGTCTTGTCGAGAATGATTTACCATTTTGTTGCTTCAGAAATTCTTTTGCTGATATTCCTTGAAACAAGTACCAATAAAAATACAACAAGTACCAATTAAAATACAACAAGTACCGATTAAAATACAACAATTACCAACTAAACAATACTTTCTAAGCGGCAGTTTCACGCATTGTAATCTCAAAGTGAACGATATAAAATTTTGGCACGAATTCGTTTGGCGTCGAATCTGCATTCGACACTTCGATTGATGAGGATGTATAAACGGTACCGTGTAATTTGCTACTTTTTCGATAGTCATTTCCTGATTTTTTTTTTGATTTACAACCTCACATTGATATAAGTAAGTAATTAGTAAGTATTGTTGATACAATTGCAGAAATCTTATCGAATTATTGTCGAATTTATCGGTCTTTTTATTTTACTCTGTATGAAAGTCTCCTATGGACGATAGATGAGGGGGTACCACATAAAAAGGGGTTAAAGGGGTGCTTCCTGTGGGATATCTAACAATGGAATGACATCTTTTTGCTATAGATTAACCCTCTTGAGATTGTTTGCTTCTTTATGCACGATAATCCCGCGTAATAGGCGCATATGAAGGTTTTATAATTTTTGCAAGAGTTGGATTGGGAGTTGGGGNGAGGACTCAGTTTACTTTGATACAGTAAGAAGTTAAATAAATAAGAATTTCAGTAATACACGATAATCCTATAACCTGAGAATAACTCTGTCATGCGCTTGAATAAACTAACTATTTGAGTGTGATATAAATAAAGCATCTATTAACTCATTGCTTTCAATTTTAGCGTTGTTATTTGTGCGTTGTTAAGTAGGCACTTTGCATGCTTATTGCCGGTTATCGATATTTGCGCTCCGATGGACACTAATCCCCTAAGGAAGGACAATTGCAACGAGTCAAATCGGAGTAGCCCGCCCACACCGATGCACTCACTCAAACATTTCCAAACAAAGCAACGCATCGGTTAGTTGGTTATCTCGAATATGTGCTTCACTGTATTGTGCCTACTGCTTTCAATAGCCAATGAGATTTCATCAAGTGCTGAAGAATATCGACTCCTTCAGGAGCTCAAGGAGGTATCCGTTCAGTCATCAGTAACCGATTATCAGATCACTGAAATATCGGAGCAAATTAGATAGCGTATTTATCATTTTATCACTAGAGTACTTCTCTCTGGGTTTGTGATCTTTATTGATCGATGATCGTGGTTGTCAATCGTCGATCGATTATCAATCTTATTTCCTCTTTTAGTTTCCTTTCAAAAATTTTTGCATAATTTATTCTGCATTAATGTATTGCATTTATTAAAAGAAAATTTAAGCTATCAATCAATGATTTAGTTTCATTCGAATATATTTTCTCTATTTTAGAATTATGATTACTTCGAAAGACCTATTGAGAACAGCAGTCGTCCATTGGAAATTAAAGTACGACTATTTCTCAACCAAATTCTTGATGTGGTAAGTAAAATTTCTCACTTTAGAAAAAATTTTATTTTTTTGGGAAATTTTGGAATCCATTTTCACAACTTCATAAAGTTTTATAAAATTTCCACTATACTAATATCGAATACAGCATGATATTGATTCAAAAAAATAAACTTTTAAATCCCCCTCCCCCCCGTCTTGGGATCTCCATGGGGCGAAAAGCTTTCTCGTTCCAGCGGGGATTCATCATTTCACATGGCGAGGGCTCCCTTTCAAGCTCCATTACACAGGTGATGAGTTATTTGAATAATTGAACTACAGAATATTGTACGATAAAAGTTATTAATCGATATTTTATTGAAGTATTTGCCGATAATTCATTAGAGCATAGTTTAAAACGTCATTGATGAGACTATAGAGATGTCAAGATTTCATACAAGGTGGGATCAATTTACAAGTGTTTATTACGTTTATTAATTCATATTTTGGGGATGTTTCTTTTTAATTCCCACCTCAGGGGTAATCTATTTTAGGAAGTAATTTATAGTTGATATTTTTAGCAATCACCTAAATTCAAAAATTTCTTTACAGGATGAAAAGAATCAGGTGATGACTGTAATGGCTTGGCTACAATATGTTAGTTTTTCATACTTTTTATTGGAATATTTCAATTCCTCATTCAAAAAGAAAATATTATTGAAATAGAAATTTAAATATAAATAACATTTAAATGTTTTCACTTGTTGATTAGCATAATAGCAGCAATTGTTTCTTCGATCTTAAAATTTCGTATGTAGTTATAGCCAGCATTGCAACGCAAATTTAGCACTTGTAAAACATTGCATCGAAGTAATATCTTCACGCGTACATGAATATATATCCATCTATTTGTATCTCTGTTGGGTGATTTCAACTCGAAGACAACAAGTTAGGATATAAAGCAGAGTAAACACAGTGCACACCGATAGGATGATCTTTGCAACGTTCAAGTCGATCCGTCGAAATCGAAAAAAATTGTGGCTGCCTGATTTTGCATTTATTTTGTAATCGATTGAGTTTTCATTTCAAAGCAGTTGCACCGTAGAAAAAAAAATTTTTTTTTGCCGAAGATTTACACTAACGACATCAGCTAAAATATGAATGCATTATTAAACACAATTTACTATTCTTTTACAGCTTACGGAGCTATTTGCCATAGTGAACGAAATTCTATCATTTTTTTGGGAGGGAGAGAAAGGAGGGGCGATGCATTTCTTCACTTTCTAATTGCATTTCAGAATTGGACTGATTATAAGTTAAAATGGAACCCGAATGATTATGGTGGAATAACGGATATCAGGTTTTCTGGCAAAGACGATACGATCGCAAAGTTATGGAGACCTGATGTACTTCTCTTTAATAGGTGGGTTTATTTTTGCGATGGAAAGGTTAATGATAGGAATGGTTTCTTTTTTTTTGCATATTTAGCACATGAATATAGGTTAACGTTTGCTGTAAATGTTTCATCACAAACATTTTTATAGTTGTGAAAAGTATACCTTTAATAGTTTATAAAATAAAATAGCACTTTATCACTGGAAATATTTATAAAACTTCATTTAGGATGATTTATACCTAATCGAAACCTTGAGATCTCTTTCAGGGCGTTGCTAAATATGTCTTATTCATCGGATGCTATTTTAAGAGATTCCGCATTATGTACTTATTGTATTATGCATTAATGAGCGTTTATTTAGGAATGTCAGTGTTTTTGGCATTTTGCCAGATACGTGAAAATTTGGATAAATATTAATTTCGAACTTTTCATGCTTTCTTAGGATCGATTGAAATCGGTTTTAAATGACACAGTTCCCAAATGGAAATATTTTTATATATGAAACAAAAGATTTAAAATTTTTTTGATGGAAAAATTCATTTCAGTGTTGCACAAACATTCGACTCAACATTTTCGTCTAATTTTGTGGTGAAATATAACGGAGAAGTGATTCAAAATCCGCCAGGTATTCTAAAATTTGCTTGTGATATTGATATTACATGGTTTCCATTCGACGATCAAATATGCTTCTTAAAGGTTTCGATTTTTTTGCCGTTTTTTTCTCTCATTTAAATTAGTGGAATTTATAAAAAACTAGTTTTCCCCGCAAGAAATTTTTTTGCTTTGAACTGTTGGCTTGAAAGGACCTTGCAATATCTTATTACTTGTTGCTTTCTTCAAATAGTAGCCTATAACGATCGTCCTGGAGTATGAAGTAGAAAACTTGGGGTTTTCAACCAAAACAAAAGAAAATTTGACGTCGTAGCTTGAGCTTGAGTCGCTTCAACTACCACTTGAACGTGAGGTAGTATTTACATTTGAATTAATTATGCTTGTCTTATAAGCGACGGGCAATAGCACTAAGGGCAATACTATTGGTATAACCTGAGAATATATTACAAGTGCATTCTTTACATTCTCTAGTTTATACTGTAGTAAGTTAACTGTTATGTTGTAATATTCTCTAGGCCTTTGCGAAGGAACAATTTACCTGTTGTATTGATAGAACTCGTTATTAGATTTCAATAAAATCTCACTGAAATTATGCGCAGTTCGGTTCGTGGACCTATTCTGGGCAGTTCATTGACTTGGATATGGATTTGACAAATCTGAATCCAGAAAGCAACGATACAGAATTCTCATCGGTGCCAATTCGTGATAAGGATGATCCACAAAACTATTTTGTACATGATGCTATTGATCGGACTTATTATATCATTAATGGTGAATGGTCGTTGATCAGTGAGTTATGTTTATTTTTTATTTTTTATCAAGTTTTTTTTTAAATTTTCTTATGAAATAGCTTATTTATGAAACATTTGAATATTCAGCACATATTAATTAAGAGCTTAAATTGAGTTGTTAAGGTGGGTATCAGACACGTTGAAATAGCAAATCTTTTGCATCAAACTTTTTAAGAAATAAGGATAATAAAAAATAATAGTAACAGTAAAAGTAATAATAATAGTGATAACGACAATAATTATGGTAATAAACAAGCACACTAATAGCCTTTACTGTATTTGTTATATTCTTGTCATCAGTAAGGGTACTCTTATTCCTGCCATTGAAGTAATTCATGTTATATCTATCTGTATACTTCGCCTACTGGTTTTCGGTAGTTTCGAGAGGAGACGGTTGCAGATTTAGATCCCTATTGCGAAAGTTTATTCTAGTGCCTTGCCTTCTTTCTTCTCTATGACTATTACTTGTATTATTGTATCCAAGGAGTAGAATCAGAGACAGGGGATGAGGGTGGGGAGGGGGCTATATTGAATATGGCTACGATAATCACAACCATGTATTACTCAGATACGCCTGGCGTGCGCGTCGTAAAAGAATTCGATGGTGCACCATATCATGAACTCTATTTTTATATACGAATTCGACGACGTACGCTTGCCTATGGTATCAATCTTATTATACCCAGTCTTGTTATTTCGGTGATGACTGTTCTCGGCTTCACACTTCCACCCGAAGCTTGTGAAAAAGTTACATTAGGTAATGCTTGTAGTTATCCGACTTTATTTAATTTTTCTTTAATTAAGCTCTTTTTTTTTATTGCTTTCTTTTGTTATGTTCCTCGAGTTCTTTTTCATGCTTGCTAGGCTCTTTTTCATGCTTGCTAGGCTCTTTTTCGTGCTTGCTAGGCTCTTTTTCATGCTCACTAGGCTCCTTTTTTCGTGCCTAGTATGGCCTTTCTTTATTTTTAGCGGATAGGTTTCTATGACTATCAACTTTTTTTCCACAACCAGCAGGTTTTTTCTGTACTTTTCGTGCTTTTTTGTGGTTCTCATGCTCTTTCTTCATGTTCATTAAGTTATTTTTAGCATTATCAGGTTCTTTTTCATGCGCATGAGGTTTTTTTTTTTTTGTGGAGTTTGGTGGTCAGATCAAATGCCATCGAGGACAAATCCTATTTAGCAAGAGTTCTTAGTTTCTAGTATATTCCCACAGTTGATGAATTAACGATCTAAATAATATTTATTTATAAGATAGACTGTTGAAATTTACATATAGCAATTGAAACTTTGCATAATAATTGAACAAGAATAAGATTCCTTTTGTAGGAATTATATTGCTATTATTTTTGAAAAAATAGTTGTCTTATTTATAAGAGTTATTCACAATATTTTTCAGCATAAGAAATAAATGAACTCATCTTTATTTACTTAAGTAGTTTTTTTAAGTAACTTTTGGGTAACTTTTTAAGTTTTATTTTTTCTTGGGAAGTAATTTCTTGGGGAAAAAATCAAATTCAACTAACTAAATTTTGGGAAATAATTTTGATGTGAAAAGGATCAACCTATTTTAGAGGTTTGATTCATTCGAGATATGCGTGCTCAAAAAGAACCACATTAAGAATCTTAGCTTTAGTCAACTATGAATCACTTTATAGAATATGTTTTTAACTTTCTACTTACTAATATTGTCTTGCAAACTTATAAGTTGATGATGCCGAATTTCAGAGACGACAATTCTTCTATCAGTGATATTCTTTTTGCAAATGGTTTCTAATATGAGTCCACCATCATCAGATGCAATTCCAATACTTGGTGGAATTTTTTTATCACTTACCAGTTATATTTATTATGATAGATTGCACTTTAAATAAATCCGCATAAATATCTAAAATTTGCGTAAGAAATTCTAACTAAAACAAAATACAGCTGATAATACGATAGTTTAATCTAATGACCTTAGAGAGAATTTTGGTTTTTTAATAGATGATTTACTTCTTATCGAAGTCGATTCACTTGTTATTCGATAATATTTCAAAATTTCAAATTTTCTGCCCTTGCTTCTACATTTTCCAAATGGAATATTTTTTATGGAACAAACATTTTTTTCATTTACTGAATCACGTTCCACTGCATATATACATATATATATATATATATATATATAAATATATATATATATATATACACATATATATATGTATGTATGTATTCAGTAAAAATATTCGTTTAATTATTTTGTATATAATTTTCAGCAGCATTTTTCTCATGTTGCTTATTGGTCGTATCAGCCTCAGTGGTTTTCACAGTACTCGTGCTCAATTTACAGCATCGACGACCCGAAACACATACAATGGGACCAGTTGTATGTTCATCTTCGATATCTTTCTTTTTTGACTGACACCCCCCCTCTCCCTCCCTTTTGGTTATTTCAATTATTTCATAGAATATTTGTTAATTTCAGACAATATTCTTTTGATTGCTGATCGGCAATACATGACGAAAGTGAACAAATAATCCAGTTTAAGGGGATCGCCACGTGGAAGGATTTTTCAAGGATGACACCATAAAGGAATACGAGTAGGAATTAGCCATATCGAAAGGGTATAGGAATTAGGAAAGGTTAAGGAAAACAAACAAACGAAAGATACCCTCGAAATAGCCTAACGATTGCTATGTAAAATGCATACATGCTTTGAGTAAAAATTTGCATATCACATATTATTTACGTATGAAATATTACAGACGTTTTGATATCAATAAATAATAAATCAGTGTCAAGCGATTAGTAAAATGGTGATGTCTTTTAGTAATAAATCAAAGAAGGAAATATATCCATTATAATTATTGAAATGGAATCCCCCTCATTTCATTCACAGGCTTAAGGTGATAAGCATATTCCATTGTGAATGATGCTAACTTTAATTTTTTAATTGGTCTAGAAGTTCCATTTTTTAATCGATCTATAAATTTTTTTCAGTTACGGTATTTGTTGCTCGAATTATTCCCATTTCTGATTATGCTAAAGCGTCCACAACAACAACTTACACGACGACGTTTTCTTAAACGTGTTAGTTTATATTATACAATCAGAATTCGTTCAACGTCTTTTGCAGTTCGAGTATTTGACTCGAAATTTTTTGTGGTTCGTGAAATCATGACCTGAGGTCAAGCTTTTCGAATATATTATATGAACTTCTCGAGCTGTTTGCTTCAAAATAATAAAGAATCCAACAACCGCTCTTAGTGGATCATAATAAAAAGAAACCCATTTGAATTTCTAAGCAGTAGATTCTGCCTTCAGAAGTATTTTAGCATTACGCTTGTTGGTGAAAATTTTCAATTCCTTTTACTAAAATATGCAAAATTGCATATATTGCGATAAGTGTTTTGCAAAAAATAACTCATGGAAAAAACCTAAGAATATTTTGTAATAAGGCGATAATTAATGTAATTCATTATAACCTTTAAAAAGATTTCAGAAAAGCGATAATATTCTCCCAATAAAGCGTACGACAACAACCGACAATTTATCTGTTATGAGTTTGCCATGTAGGGCGATATGCCGACAAGGCAGCGTTAAGAACACTGAAAAATACAACGAAACAAAAGGCGGTATTCTTTCATTTGATGATCTTTTTTGTATTTCTCCAGTTGATCGACCATATTTCTCTATAATTTTTTTAATTCCAACAAAAATCTTGGAAATAATTTGCGACTTTGCGTATCCCTACAAAACTATGAATTTCACCGGGTTACTAAACATATATAGCTGTATATTTTAGTAAATAAATAGTTATATATGTTTATGTATTTATTTTGTAAGGCATTCTACGGCAATAATGTGTCTGTATGATGCAAATGTTGGTCTGTTTCCTCGATAGTTCACTTCAAAAATCTGCGAAGCTATGTACTTGTATTTACCAGAATCGTGTATTTACCAAAATCGACGAGCAATGTATAAGCCATTCATTATTCTAGTCAACTTCCCACATGTTTGACTGTGTATTGGTCATCATGGAACTAGATGGTCAGTTATATGACCGCAATGCATAAGCGTCTATTCAGTTAGGGCAACGACTTTGGAGTTAGATTTCACTAGGAATTTATTCGAATAGTAAATTCAAATTAAAGTGTCCATCTGGCGTTCAACTGCAAAAGACTAATAGGCATTGAACGCTGGGAGACTAGAATTGGTGAGAGTGAATTAATTAATAGAGGAGTCAATATGGAGTTAATAATAAATCTTATCAATCCTTTTTAACTGAGCCTTTCAACTGATATTAATGAAGAGAAAATCTTTCATATTTTTTTCTATCAATAAAAGTATGATTTCTAATCATAAAATCATCAATTTTTAGTATTATTGCCAATAAATGAAGATTCTCAAAATTACAGAACGGATTATAGTGGCGATAAAAAAGTTGCTGGCTGAGGCATGCAACGATCTCAATTTTATCAACAACGATTTCTTGGCGTTGAGTCAAAAATTCGATGAACAACACTACGACCATCAGGTGAGTGGAAAAGAGATTCTTAGAGTAATTCGATTCTACTCTTTTAATTAAAATGAACTATTTCCCAATTTTCTGCAGCAGATGATTTTTATCCTCACGATTTGGCACAAAAATTTGCAAAGATTGCAATTGCGATATTTGCAAGAATGTTGACGGCATTGTTTGCAGAAAATTGCAAATGCAAAAGTAACTTCTTTTCGATGGGATCATCTTTTCTTTTTTCATTCAAATCCCAAGCATTTCCAAGTACTATCTTATTAAGTCATCAGGATCAGTGTCTCTCCTCGTCTCTTCCTTTTTCTTTCTTTCTGATTCGAAAATTTATGACATGCGAGTGGGCGAAAAGGTGCATGAAATTTTTGTTACTTGAAAAATCGATAATACAAGATGTTTTTCAGCAGTTTTTTTTTGCGTCTAGAATAAGAGAGTGTGCATGTGGCGTTGAATAATGCTCGTTTTTATCTCCTCTAAAGGGAAGAAAGTGTGGTATAGCTGTCGCAATAAACTTGGTGGGTGGGGAGGGGAGAGGGTTAAGGGCAGGGGACAGGGAGAACAGAAAAAACGAGAGGATGGAAGTGGGTCTACCATAACTTTCGATGGTACGCACAACTCTCCGTTAAAATTAGCTAATATTACCGAATTCCTCACGTTTTGTTTCTTACCTTCAGCTCTTTCCCCTCCCTCCACTCTTTCGGTATAAAGGATTTGGCGAGCAGCCCCATACACCTTTTCTTTTGGATGAGTATTGGATAAGACTAATTTTCAGTTGGAAGCTGATTGGCGTTTTGCTGCGATGGTGGTCGACCGTATGTGTCTCTTTCTCTTCAGTATTTTCATCGTTATCTCCACTTGTGGTATTATTCTACCCCATTTTCTTAACAAATTGAATCAATGAATATAAAGTTGTCACTCGAATAAAATATATGTGAATAAAATAAAAAAGTTTTCTTTAATTTTGTCGTTCGCCCTCTCCCCTTTCCCCGTTCAACGCTGTCCTCATCTTCCTAATTTCTCGAAAATTATATTAGGTTGTAACAACCAAACACTCCTATACGAGCAAACACTATTTACGGGACGCAATCTTTCTTAATGTATCTTCTATTGGTTCCCTTCCCCTCCCCCCTCTTCCTTTCTCTGCCTCCCCCACCGATGCCTATCTAAGGGATATTTAGCAACGCTCAGCTTCGGTTAGAATTAGGTGAATTTCAATATTTTAGCTTATATTTTGCGATATTTTATACCGCATTTTTTTAGTGTTTGTACGGTATTTTAGCGTGTTTGTTGGCTAGTTCACCAAGGATTTTGTGCTTCTTTATCCGTCTAAGTTGTAACACCTCGTGCAGCGCTCTAACCGTTCGTTTAGACATGTTTCGTATTGTTATATTTCCTTTTTTTAAAAGTTCAATTTTTTATTGAGTAAATAAATGAATATATATTATCGATTTTTTTTTCACCACTTACAGCATCTTATTGAGATGGAATGTTAAAGCATTGATAGACGTAGATCATTTTGAATCGGACGTTTCGAAGTCCATACGAATACTTCTGTCTGCATTTCTCTTTATGAACCCCTTCCCCCTTTCCCATCTTCTTCAAATCCCGAATCTTCTGCTTGGTGGATTTCTTTGCTTCGTATATCCTCCGTCCTTTTCCACTTTTTTGCCGGAGCTCAAAATTGTGAGAGGTGGTTATTCTGTGACGGTGTTATCTTTGTGCATGTTTCAATACACGGTCTACAGAGGGGAAACAAATAAAAATTGATGCTTTTATTGCACATTATTGGTTTCTATGTCATAAATAAATAAACGATATCTAAAAAAGGTAAAAGAGAACACCTTTGCGTATGCTAAACCATCTCAGAGAGAATAAGGTAAACGTTGTGTCTCGCAGCGGCGGTGCCGTAAGCAGAGGGCACGAGCCGATCCATCTGTCGATGCGGAATCTCAGAGCACAAACGAGCCAGAAGAAGCAGTTTATGGTGGAGTATCACGACCCCAAATACGAGTCGAATCAAAGACCGAAGGTATCGAAACGATCCGAACCTCGACCTACACAGGCTCCAGATAGCATCTGGAGCAGCATAAGAGCTCATAAATTCGTCAGTGACGTTGTGTGAATAAACGAGAATTAAGTATACGAGTAAATTTGGTCACTGCAGTGTTCAGTTACAAGTAAATATCTTGGGCTGCTCATCGGTGCCGTACCTATTTATAATTAAACACCTGTGCGCTAGGTGAATATTAATTAAACAGGCAGAGGTACCATGATGTTTGCTCACTGAACCTGTCCAAACATCAACCAGCTGTGACATGCGAACGGTTATTTCAATTGAGGTTTTGTATGAATGGTTAGAAAGCAATGTTTAATGACGTCATCGTTCGTGATTCATGGTTCCTGGAGTGTTAGATGTTTGTATATGCAAAATATATGAGTAGAATAAGGACTTGAGCGTTTCGAAGCTTCACCTGTGAGCGTAAGTAATGTGCATCGCAGGAAGTGTTTTTGCATAATACATGAGGTGAGAGAAATAAGCTATGTTGCAATCTTAGATACCCAAATAATACAAGAAAGACATTCCTACTTGCTATAGGCGTGTTGTGTTGAGAAATGTACGTGTAATGGCGTCCGTATCTGTTATCTTGAGGAAACGTGGGCTAGATTCCTTAAAGAACAATCATTTTAAGATTTAGATGGTTCGGTTTTTATGCCGACGATCTTTAATCGGCTCAAAAATTACCCCCGAACACTTCCAATAGGTGATTGCAGGAAATCAAAATTTTATATGGAACTTTCATGGGAGTATATAAGAGGCGAAAGATACGGGTGCTCTAGGATTTATCCATCCATTATCCAGTGTAACGCTGTCGCCTTCCCCAAAATTATCTACAGTATGGGGTTTTCTGTTTCGTACTTCCACTCCAATATGTAAGTGTGTAGTTGCAGTGAAGCGCGTGGTGTGGGATAGATAGCTAGAAGAGTCGAGGCTTAGTCTCGAAACGTAAGAGTGGTCGCGGTATTGTTCGAACGACCACAACCCATTGGTCAGTTTTTTGTGTATTAATGATTCGAGTGAAATTTCCATTGGTTAGGTAGCAATTTTTAATGCTTTACAATTGAAATGATTTCCGAATTGTATGGTCATTGCCTAGTAAATGTTTCTGGTGGGTATGCATCTGGCAATAAGAAATTTGTAGAGGGTGGCTACAATAAAATACTATGGTTAGCATGGCTTAGAATGTTTTTAATTACAGAGCATATTAAAAATGAAAGAGTTTGTAACGGTGAAAAGTTTTTCCGCTATGACTTTTGATTTATCTCTACCACGAGTTGAACGTTGTGTTGATTTATTCCAATGTTCGTATCGGAGTGTTGGATTGCTTCATCTGCAGTTTTTATTTTCTAGTGCTATACCTTCACATATCAGCAAGGTGGAGGTGCCAGTATCGATTATAAAGCGTGATCTTGGAATGCGTGCTTGCTAGGAAGTGTATGAGAGGGAGGAGGGTAGGAAGGAAGGGACCACGGCTGCCGACCTTGGAGGTAATTTCGATTTTTGAAGTTTGAATGCGTCCGGAGAATTTCGGATCAAATTTTCCGGACAGGAAAAGTTTTTCGGAATTTTTGCCGAAAAAATTGTTGATGAGAGGAATGCATGACGAACGGCATTCATGTTCACACATATTTGTTTGCTTGCTGAAAAAAGTTACGTTAAAATGATAGTTTTCAGATTGCCGATTTATGTGCAGAACTTTAGGCACTAATGTAAGAAGTACGATTTGACTTTAGTGAGAAGTGGCTTGTAGATTGCTTTCTTAGTTTTTTTAATGCTTCTAATATATAACTGAGAAAGTGAAAAGCTTTTACATAGCTATTTATTGGTGTTAGCGTATATAACATCTGAGTAGACGCTAATATCTGTAATATGCTTCAGTGTTGGCTTGTTGAATCAATGTGAGTGCGATCAACGATGGACACGATCTAGCTGAAGCGTGTACGGTTTACGCTAAGGACCCTGCATTCAGCACAGCAGGTTGGTCACTCGTTCAGATGCATAGAGTCTGCGATAAGATGTTTGTGATGTGTGTGGTCGTTTATTTGTGTTATTTTATTTATTTATTTGTTTTAATCAATAGAGCATTCGTTACAATAATGTCTCCCCACATCGATCCCACCTGCCCCGACCCAATCCCCCTCTCATCCAATTGGCTGCAGCGGTCTTTAGGTTGAGCTCTGCTTCCTATAGGTCGGTCGAGTGAGTGTTGTCTTACCATTTGTGGTCGTTGTCTTACCTAAATTATGTAAGTTCCTCCAGTTATCTGAGGTTGTCTTTTTATTCACACCGAAATTCTGTTGGAAGTTTTATATTTGTTTGTCTTTGTTTTTATCGTCTCTTTTGGTTGATTATTGCAAACGAAAAAGATACTCGACAGTTCTAGATGTTGGCAAATTTCCAAAGTTTTGCGGCCTACCGAAAATATGCACCCGCATTGAATATGCCCAAAGATGTGCTGGTAGTGCATGATAGCTAATCAAGCATAGGTGAGAGGGATGAATGTGATTAACTTTTTCGATTTTAAATAAAATATAAAAAATTTGAACTGTTGACGCTTTAATTGGTTCTTGTTTTGCATCGATATCGCATTCAGGTGGGATAATCTTACTTCATTCTTAAGTCGTCCCCTTTCCTTCCCAACTTGGCTCCTTTCTTTCCCAACTTGGCTGTTTTCCTTCCCAACTCGGCCAACTCTTTTCCAGCTTGGCCACTTTCCTACCCAAGTCGGACCATCTTCTTTCCAAGCCGTCCCCTTTCCTTCCCAACTTGGCTCCTTTCTTTCCCAACTTGGCTCTTTTCCTTCCCAACTCGGCCAACTCTTTCCCAGTTTGGCCACTTTCCTACCCAAGTCGGACCCTTTCCTTCCCAGCTTGTCCCCTTTCTTTTCCAACTTGGCTCCTTTCCTTTCCCAACTAACCCTTACTCTGTCGTCCAGTTCAAAATGTTCTCACTTACATTTTTATATCAGATGCAACGTTGAGATGGTATTTGTAAGTTGTTAGTTGGGGAATATTTGGGGGGTTAAACGACGATATTCTTTGATTAGCAGAAGCAGGTATATAACGCTGATTTGTGATGTATTGCTTGGAAAGTGCTAGTTTTGAAGTGAAGTGAAGTGCGAGCAGGAATGTGAATATTTATATTGGGCACGCATCTCGTTCTGTAGTATCTTCATTTATTCAGTTATTGATGCATAAGACGAGGATAAATTGTGTCGATTGATATTTATTGTTTGGTTACGCTGTAGATCAAAATTTGCTTATTTATTATAAATGGAAAGTTAATAAATGAATAAGAGCATATAAGATCATATTTTAAAAAATGGCGCGAAAATATCATTGCGAAATGAAATAAGGTAAAAAAAGCGTAAGAAAACGCAGCATTTTGATAGGTTTCTTGCTCTACACGACGGTTTGGTGTGCGCGGCGATTTGCTATAAGCGGCGATTACTGTATACTGCTGTGTGCGATGCATCTTGCTATATTCACTCGCTACCGATTTCAGTCTCCGCGCGGCTGTGTTTATGTAGGAGAATAAATGATTTGTTGCTTTGCGCGTTTTCTATATGTTTACCTATCTGTCAATTAATATACATCATTTTACTATCAAATATCTGAGCAGTCCAATCATTTGTTTAAATTGTTTCACTCACTGCAATTTATCTATACCTGCGGCATTCTTTGAAGGTTTTTTGTTTGTCTCGTTAAAGTTTTTCCGCATTTCTTTATAGGTCTTTACGCTAAATCTTTTTGAATTTTTGAATGTCTATCTTTAAAATATGTCCCAATATGTCTTTATTGTGTTATTTTTAAGCCTCTAGAGCGTATCAGCACTATTACACAACCATACGAAAGCAGTGTATTTCAAGTTTTTATTCAGCACTTTCTCATCGTGAGTGTTGCTCTTATTCGCTATTAATTGTTAATGTTCGAACGTTTCAGTGACCTTCAAATAGATACTCTATGAGACGTTAACGCCATTTGCTTTCTATTCATTCAGTTGCCAAATTAATAATTCCTTTTATGATTTATTTACGGCTAACATTTCTTGCTTATCTAAATAAAGATTATAAGAGTTTAACCAACAATATCTAGGGAATTTTTGATATTTATATATATTATTCATACAATGTATTCTTTCTGTTTTTTATAAAATTGATTATTTAATACTGCAATAATAAATCCAAGTGCTCTATTTAAGACACCGTCTATGTATATATATGGTGTCTCAAATTCCTAACACAAAATTAGGAAATATATGGTGTCTAAATTCCTAATTCCACAATTCCATGATATTTATATATATTGGTGTCTATAAATGAAGCTTCAATAAATTCTCTGACACAAATGTGTTTGCTTTTCTTCAATTGATGTGTTATTTATAACAAGGTGTGTTATCTATAACACATTGGTCGATAAAAGTAGGCAAAGATTTGATGAAACTGTATTATCGCACAATGGCTAGAGAGTTAATTTTAGGGTTTTTTAGTGTCTCGATATGACACCATAAATCACTGATGGTAGTAAAAATGTCGTTTGATGAGCTTATTACAATACACTTTTGGGAGGGGGTATTAGATGGCTATGATAAAATTGTCGTTTTATGGTTATATTGGTTGGGTGGGTTAGTCATTTTTTAGTGCTTCAAGTAAATCTTTTTTGTTGTAGACCAAAGAAAGGTCATTGGACTCTATTGAAATATTGAAAACAGTCAGTTATGAACATTTGCTACCTCTACATCAATTTTATTCGGTTACCAGCATTATATATCAGTGTTGCTGTCGTTTGACGTCTTTGTTGAATTCTGTGGACGACCCCGCCCCTTCCCTCTCTCCCTCCACCTCCTGAGGATAAGGCGTAACGTAGGGGGCAACCGAATGTTGTGGTTTAAGGTGTATATATTAAAATTTAAGTGTATCTTTCGCAGCTCTTATACGGTCATTTGACGTCTATACTGATTTATGCGAATGGATGTTCGGATTGGGAGTTTATTCTTCAGTCCATAATTGGTCGTTTAAATAAAGATATGAATTAATATGTTTGAAATATAGGTTTATTTACTTATTAGTTTACCTTGGCGGACTATCGTTGAGCACTATAGTCTTGTATTTTTTTAAAATATATGCGTAGTCCTATATTTTTTCTTGTACCCCTTGTGCTTCTATATCTATATCTTTGCGTAGAAAATAATCTCATGCGTTAGTGCTTTTCTTTCATTTCCTCCCTCCCTCCGCTCACCTCACAGCTCTTTATTACCTTCCCTTTCTTACTAGAATTTAAGCTGGAATTTCTTGAGAGAATTTCAATATTTCTACTTCTATACCATCATTTATAAGATAAACAGTAGAGTTATTGCTGCTTCTCAACGATGTTTTGGTTATTAGGTGTGCTTCAAAATCGAGACTAATATTTGTACTTTCGAGTATTTACATCATAAACAGGAAGTTGGTTAGCGTTTCCGGCTTTCGTAAATGCAATTACCTGTGGTTACTAATTAGTCGTCTGCTCTGACGTACCTTTTTTCATTCCCTTTAGCATATGCTCATTTTGTGTCATAATATGTTATGTGTTATGGGAGATGTTGTTTGATGTTTAGCGTGTAGGCGTATGTGGGTAAATATGTGTTTATATTTGATAGCGATTATTTCCTACTGATGTATTGATTAGGTTGGAACCATTGGAATCGCGCACTACACACTTTCGATTTCTCTTACTTCATATAAATTAATTTTCTATTGAGGCAATTGTTTACTGTTACTAGTAATTAGTTTGAATTTTATTTTCTTTATTTTATTTGGTTATAAACTTTGTGGTCTCTTATTTCCGTCTTGCTGTATTCCTTATGGTCTTTAAATTTTATTTTACTCTAAATTCTATGATATTTCGTTTCTGTATTTTTTTTAAAGTACATGGTTGTTGTTTTTTTTTGCGGAAAAATAATCTGTTGCTAGTTTTTAGGTGGGGATTGCCTGTTTTTGACCGATAGGTAATGCTGATTTTTGTGGATCTTGAAATTTCCGACATGTGCTTTTTATTATCGTTTTCACTTAGATTATTAAATATAAGTGCTATTACTTTGGTTGACCTTCAACTTTGTTTCCTTTCCTGCCTTTTCTCATCCTTCCATTCTTTTCTTTTTCTCTTTTCTTTTTTCGCCTCCTTTCATCTCTCATTTTTATGGCAGTTTATATATGAGTAAATAAGAAGTTTTTGTGCTGATGAACGAGAGTATTTCGAGAGAGGTAAAGGAGTCTCATTGCAGGAAGATGGATAAGGAAGCATTCATCCATTTTATTGGTGGAGCGTTGGGTGGAACTGCGGGTACAGCGATCACGTGTCCCCTTGAGGTAATTGTTTTGAATTTATTTAACACTCTCTGCTCATTTCGGGTGCCAACATCAATTGGGAGAGAGAAAGGGAAGGGGAGCTTGACAAAAGCTACGGGAGTGGACGTGGAGCTGGTTCGCCCATGTACATTTACAACATCCTCGGACTACACTCGTGGACATGACTTTGTCCTGGGGGAGGAAAGGGGGGGGGGATGGAGAAGAACGTAGGGGAAATAAGGAAGATAGAAGCTTGATTGTAAGACTTTGTCCTGGGAGGAAATTGCGACTAAGTCAGATAGAAAGAAGAAAAAACTCTTGATTGTAAGAGGTAATTTCTCTTCATTTCCTCTGTGCCGTAGCTCCCTTTGTGAGATCGGATCACGCTTTCGGCTATATTTCATCTTTCCCTATTTTGTTGATCTTGGCCGTGAGATGTTCAAAGTATTTAGTCGTTTGCAAGTGATATGTGATAGTCGGATCGTCCACAAATAAGCCTATGAAGTTTTTTTTTCTTATTAGGATCAGCAGCAGTTTCATTTCAATTGCCATATTTGGTCACGGAAGTTCTGTAATTCCCATGCTATCCGTTTATGCCTCCTTAGTCATCTAACGCCTTAAGAAAGAAGGAAAAGACCAATAAAGAGGGTCATCTATAGTGCATTGAAGCGGTGCTTTACGAACTGTGAGTCGTCACATTTGTGATTTTAGAATCACGTGATTTAGAGGTCATTGAAGAGATTGAATAATTTTGATAACTTCAGTTGAGTGATGAGGGAAGAGTTAGAGTTCTAGAGTTTACATCGATCTTCAATAATAGTGATTGGCATTTTATTTCAGCTCCAATAGAAGCTCCGGCTTGAATAACCATGTTAAGTATGGGTCTTACCTCGTAGGGTATGAAAGGAATGACTTCCCATCTTCATCGTTGAGGTGGTGCGTCGACATTGAAAGCTTATAGCTGGCACAAAGCTTTAGGCCTATAAAATAAAAAAAATGCTGTAATCTAGATTGTTCTGTTAAGTGTGAGGAAGTTACTCATTAATGAGACATTGCCACTGTGGCTCAAAATAAAATTTTCTTATCAATTACATAAAGTGTGAATAATTTGAAGGTTGTGAAGACACGCTTACAAAGTTCGGATTACGCAAGTTCCGCCGGAGGTCCGTCGACGTCGAAAGAGTCGTCCACTTCGAAAGGAGTAAGCCGCACACAGATACATTCTCGGCATATTTCAAGGCAACATTTTGGACGCTATATTCCACCTTGTAAGTAATCACCTCTAATTAACATTTAAAGTAATCTTTTAATGATTCAGTGAACTCAGAAGCAGTTTATAGGGAGAAAATATACAGGTAACAAGCCTACCTGGGGTTGAATATATGAGGAACGTGCATTTTGTCCAATATTTTTTCGGCCGAGTGAAGAGGGTATTGATCATAGAGTTATTCGATTATTGAGCCTAGAGTTATTCGACTATTGAGCCTAAGGTTATTCGACTATTGAGCCTAGGATTATTTGGGTATTGGGCCCAGAGTTATTCGGGTATTGAGCCCAGAGTTATTCTTTTTTTGAGATGTTTGAAAGGGAAGGAATTTTAGGGGAACAGACATTCGATTTTTTTTAAATCTATAGTGCATTTTATCGCTTTTCTCTTTTTAAATCATTAAATTCAAATGAACGTTTGTTGTAAATAAGTTGGGTGTAAAAAAATTTACGTATTTAAACATATCGTTCACAAATTTTTCGAACTGTTATGCCACATAGCAGTGCTATTGAATATGCTCCTGAATTTAACTTCACTTCTATGGGGTCACTGGCATAGATTTGAATATTTGGCACTTTATAAAGCTGTTATAAAGCCATTTTAAAGCTGTTGCGAGGTATTCTTTTCCCTCTACAGCATATTTCTAAGTTTTTCGCTTTTCTTTTTATTTGATTTGAAGGAAGTTTCATTGTGATATTTCTGCAGTGATGCGGCATCCATCGAAGTTGCCATCTGGATTTATTCCACCAGCCTCTCTATCGGTGATGCAGCGGGTTTCGTTACACGCTCCTAAAGGTGTTACGGTTCGCTTCTGGCAGAGGAAGAATATTTTTAAACTCTTTCAGTAGGTAATTTCGCATTCTCTTGTCGCTGAAGTATATGCTCACCGGTATTATTTGAGTGGATATTTTGATCCTTTCAATGTGGTCATTATGTCATATTCAAATTAATTGAGCACTCACGTGTTCTCACACGTCACCAATTTTGGCGATATTTTTTATTCGATGTTAGGCGTATTTGTTCTAGATAAATTCTTGCATTACTTAAAACGAGATAATATAAGCATGAAAAGAGTGAATCCTTTATACATATGAGAGTTGTTTTAAGGTGAAAATGTATTATTTCAGCCAGATAATTGTGAACGAAGGTATAGGAGCGCTTTACAAAGGTCTTGGACCGAATCTTGTTGGCGTTGCCCCGTCGAAGTAAGTGTTTTTATTTTTGTTGTTAATTATCTCCTTTGTAATATTACCTTAATAAATAATTTTATAGTAGCAGTAATGGCCCTCAGTCTTTGATTCCTTTAAGAAGGCATGCGTTTTATTTGTCAGTATTGTGATATTATGTAGAATTATTCGGTAAGCGATTGTCTGAAGAAGTAGGGATTGTTTCTATCGAATACACCGATTCTGGAATTGCTTTCAGCATCTTATAGGCTTACAGGAAGCCCTTATTGAATTAAAGTTTACTGTCACTTGGGGAAGTTAGTGCTAAGAAGGAATTGGGCATTGTCAGTAGAAATTAGTTCTGTTTGAAAGGATGTTGGAATTAGATGAATTAGAATATAGCTCATGATTTCCTGGGTTTATATGCACTGAAGTTTATTTTTAGTTTTATTTTTTGTTGATATTATTATAGGTCCTTCCATTGGTACTTTTTAATGTCGGTTAAAGTATAAATGGCTTGTTGATTTATGCGATCAAAGATGCTTATGAGTTAGGATTTTAGGGTGAATATTGCTAGAGTGGGCACTAATTTGCGAGAGTGGAGGAGGAGGGAGGCGAGGAGCAAGGAGATAAAAGGGAAGGTATAAAATCAAATATATTGTATGCTTGTGCGCTTTAATTTTATAGCAATCGGGAAAAATACTTGGTGAGGCACTTTCCAAATGTCACTGTATTTTACCAAAAATGTAGCTCAACAGATTAGTTTTTCGGTTCCAGGGAAGGTAGTTGCTATCTCCTGCTTCCCGTCACTTTTCCACCTCCTCTTCCTCTCCCTCCCCTCCCCTGCCGTTCCTCCTTCCCTCCTCCCACCTCCATCTCTCCCTCTTGGTCACCCGGTCGTGTCTTTAATTTGGGATATAATATAGCTTACAGTTGACGATTATGTTTCAGGGCAGTTTATTTTTATACATATTCGTCATGCAAACGTTTTTGGAATGGTGTCGATGTGTTCGTACCGAACAGCGCAATTGTGCACATGTTATCCGCTGCATGTGCAGGTTCGTTCATTATTTACCTGTAAAATATTGTTGCACGTCTAGTTGGACTTGGTCGCAAAAGAAATTCAGATCGAAATTGCACTATTATTCTAATTCGATACGAAAAAATTATTTAGTTATCTTAGTTTCTTGTCTACAATACCTCTCTGCGTTCATAGATGCCATATGCAGCTCTTATCGAATTCCGTAGCAGTTTGCGTCGCAGCCATTTAATATGTTTGTGTTTGTGTGTGTGTGTATGTTTTTAATTGCGTGGCCACTTTCAGTTTTGTATATGGCGCTGTGATGAAGCTCATTCGATGAAATATTTGAAACGTTAAGTGGAATAAAACTTTTTTAGGGGGGGACTTCTTGTTTCTTCATAATGGGTGGAGTGAAGGGGGGAAGGGATGGAAGACGACTGGGTAGGAGGTGGGAAATGAGACCTAGCACCTTTTGCAGGAGTCATTGTAAATTAAAAGGTTCTGCATTTTACTTTAAAAGGGTATGATCTAAAGATATCATTTTACCTCAGCAGTAAAGATGATCAGAAATTGCATTCAGCAGGGAACGGGAGGGAGTATGGGGTGAAGTAGGAATAGTAGAGGTATGTCTCACGACATTTGGATCAAGTGTTGCTCGTTACGATAGACGTGGAGCAGTGCGTTGTCCTTCTCTTGGAGATTCAGTAAGCATTTGCCAATAACTTTAGAGTGATGGGGGTCAATTTACTCTGTTCAAATCTAAATCTTCCACTTGTCATCTGGAGGTTTATGAGATGAATTTGGTTATCAGTTCGAGCTTTCTTCGGCTTAATTTTGAAGTTTGACCTGAGGTCACGCTCTATCGTGAAATGTGACTTGCAAAGTTCACGCTGCAGTCTTTCGTAGACGTGAAATTAGCTAAAAATATGCGCGAAAAGGGGGTTTTTTTGCTAAATATTAAAAAAAAAATCGTTTTCCGCATGAAAGTGACTTATTATATGAATATTTTCTTCTCTACGTTTCACTCTGAATTGCACAATATTGTCTGTCGATAAGTGCTAAAGGTAGACGTCATTTTGTTTATCGACACGAGCAGGTCTTTTTATGATGGAGAGTGAGACATGTGAAGCGCACGTGAACAACGATTCGTTTTCTTCTAATGCTTCCCTCTTTTTGCACTAGATGTTTTGCACTAACTTTTAATTCGTAAGCATAGAAAAGTGCACTAGGTGATGGCTTTTATTTGGTAAATGTGGGTGGAGGGTAATTTGTCTTACTTGCGGATGTAAGAAATTGCGGCAGGTGATATTTTATTGACAGATGTGGGAAATTGCATTAGACGTTAGCCGTTGTTGACAGCTGAGGAAAATTGTGCCAGGTGCTAATTTCTCATCAGTTATATTGAAAATTGCACCAGGTGGTAATTTTTTGTGTCAGTTAATTTTTTTTCGATGTTTACGCTACGTAGCCGAATTCCGCCAATATTCCTAATTTTCAGTTTAATTGAAAATTGCTTGGAAAAGTAGTCATCATTTATGAATATATTTATGCATATATTAGAATATGAAATCTAACCTGTGATACGTACGGTAGGATGAATCGTTATTCATTTTCAGAGGTATTCATTAGGCTTCCAGAGTGAGCTCGAAAAGAAAACAAATAGTGCACCACGTGCCTATTGTGCTTTCTCACCTGCTTAAGATATTCTTTCGTGCATATGCGTTGGCATTTCATTTGAAGCTTTTATGCAAATTTTCCAGTATTGGTTTATTTACCATTTCTGGAGTAAAACCCAGGGATTACGAAGTTTTCCATATTTTGAGAGTATTTTATTTATGAGAAGAGAAAAATTGAATTATTGGGGCCAGGCTCTTGTCGCTCAAGGTTTTTACAAGTTGCATTATTAATATGTAACAGTTCAGAAACGTGAAAAAGTATGCAAAAAAACCTCTTTAAATTCGGATCATCGTGGATTTCTCTAAGTTTTTTTTCTGATTTTTGTGGAAAAATATAAGAAGTTGGCTTTTGGTGCAGCTCTGATGTGGTATTTTATTTACGTTAATCGAAAAAAGCCAAATTGGAAGTATTGAGAATACAATCGAATTGCATACTCCAATAATCAGTAAATGTACTAAATAGCTGTCATTAGTTGCAACAGATAAGGAAAAAGGGGTATTCAGCTATCTCGATGCAAGGCGTTGGTGGTCTTTACGGTGCACTTGAATGTCTCTTATCTCGATTGCTTTTTTTGTGTGTGATTGTTTAGGAGACGATTTGCGCTTAATGATTAAGTTGCATCTTATTTTTGAAAGTGTTGCCTGATCGAATTTTCCACTGCTGTGGCAAATAACGCAACGGTATGGGAAGCATTTAAAAGAAAAGTAATATTTAGTTAAGCACTATAGAGAGATTCATAAATACCTCCCTTTCCCTCTTTTCTCTCCCCTCCCTCCTTCCCCTCTCCTTTTTCTCTTTCTCTGTTCCCTTTTTCTTATTTCCCATTCATATCCATTTCGAGTGGAGTAGGTTGGAACTCTCCTGCTTATAGAACTATCATTTTTGCAATGAGAAGCTAGCGACCTTTTGTGATTTTTCTGTGATAGAAGAAGCCTAAATTTCTGGATAAATTCAGGATGGTTTCTCAGGATAAATCTGCTTTCGGAACGGATGTTCCGCTTGCGTCCGTTCTTATCCCGCTTGGCTTTATCAGTGAATGCAGTCAGCGCCTTTAATTTGACCAGAAGGTGGGAGGAGAGGTAAGGGTTCAAAAGGCAACCACAACGTTGGGTACTCAAATCTGTGCTGAGGATACCTGAGCTGTTCAAGGTGGGCTTCATCGAACAGATTGATACTGCTTTATAGATTAAGAAAAATGTAGTAAGAGGATGATTTCACAAACTGAAACAAGTAGCACTGTGCACCTAGGCGCCAGAAACTTACAAAGAAAAGTAGCGAAGGTTAATGAAAGCAAAATGAAGTTAATGCGCCCCTAATTGATGTGATTAAACGGTAATTATTGAAGAAATTTGGAGAAAAAATTATGAATTTTAAAAATAGAATCGTAATAAGTGCAAAAAATTCATGCGGTGTCTGACTTGAAAGAGAGACAAATCAGCTTCTTCAATTGAAAATGTTGAGCTTTTGGACAGGAATCTTCGTCGTTCCTTCTTCACCCCGCGCACCTTTTCCACTCTCTCGTTTTCCTCTCCATCCTCCTCATTCTTCCTTAATCTCTTTCCCCCTCACCTTCACCGTCTACACTCCTTGGCTTCGATATCTGTTGCGATATGAGATAGCACAACAAAATAGTACGTGTTGATGTTTATGTTTAAATTAGGGCGTGTAGAAATAGTGGCCGAAGAATGTGTCGAAGATTGTTGTTGAGGGAATGTTACGGGATTGGATTAAAAGCATATTGGTTTCTTCCAGGCTTCGTTGCGGCTACAGTGGTGAATCCGATATGGCTAGTGAAGACGCGTCTACAGTTGCACAAAGGCCCTCTGACCGTGAGCGAATGTATCAGAAGGGTTTTCCGAAATGAAGGCATCAAAGGATTCTATAGGGTTCGTCATATTGGCAGTTTCTTTCGTTTTAAGGTATAACTCAGTGATCGTTTCATTTGCGATCAACTGTTTTTTTTTGACAGTAGCGCGTAATTCGATAGTGTGGAGGATGCTAGTTGTACGGAGTAATAGAAGTCTATAGTAGATTCATTTTCATAGATTAGCAGCCTCGTTATAGAACGAGGAGGTTGGGTGGCGAACGTTACGATCTAGTGCCTGAGTTCCGGCACTAATATTCTGCCACCGGGGCTCTGTAGATCCAAATCCATTTCTGAGGTAACTTAAATAAATATGTAAATAGTGCTGCTATAGACTAAATTAATCGAGTCTGTTTATGATGTTTTTGCACCGTTACATTTCTTACTAGAAGGTGATGATAATACATTGTTGCAAAATGACTGCAGACATCAATTTTAGGGAGTAACGGCGTCTTATATGGGTATTTCGGAGACCGTAATTCAATTCGTGCTGTATGAGCATGTGAGGAGTCATCTCGTCGACGCTGCTGCTGCTACTCAAGCGGACGATGAGGATCGACGGAAGAAAGTTGATTTTGTTAATTTTATGCTCGCTGGAGGAACGGCGAAATTCTTTGCATGTGTCGCCGCTTATCCGCATGGTGAGTTTTGATTGTTAAAATGGTCGGTATGCTAATTTATGTTATTTATTGGTTAGTAGTTGTTTGGTTTAGTCCTTTCTTGGCTTAAAAGTTTTGAATAGGTTTGTCACAAGAAATGAGCTTATGCGGTAAGTGAACTTATAAGGTATTGCACTTTTGTGGTAGTGGAAGATAATGAGGAAGAGGCTGTATGAGAATGGTCGAGAGGGCAAACATTGTTGGTTATGAAACGACATCCGTGCAAAACGGTGTTTTATATAGTTAGTTGTTTAATTTGCGTAATGCAAGAGGTTCGGCTACTGCTATTTGTAGTTATTGTTTGCATATTGTGCAAAGCTGGCATTTTATTTTGAAGAAGAGTTGTTGTGCTGTATTCGTGTGATTTTGAGCTGCGTTCTTGCGAATGCTCTCATTTTGGGCACCGAATTTAGGTGATGTTTGAAGTTTGAAATTATAGAGGTGGTAAGAACGAGACTGCGCGAAGAGCATACGACTGCGAAGGGATTTTTCTCCACTCTCTTCTCGATATATCGGCTAGAAGGCTTTCGTACACTCTATAGGGGACTTGCTGTACAGGTAATCGTTTTAATACTTTTGATTCATTTCTGTTTAGCGCTTTTTTTGTCTCCTTCTCTTCCCCTCTCCTTCTAGCTCCTTCTCTTCCTCCTTGTTAGATTATTGTTTTCTTTTCTTTGAAGAGGTAGAATGTTTTAAAGGAAGTGCTGTAATAGAAGAGTGCTTCATTCTGTAGAAAAAAGTGGGCTGCATATTACGTGGAGCCGGCATTGACACTCCCCAAATAATAGTGATAGAATATAATTGAGCATTGACTTTTATATTCTTGTTTTATAAACTTGATAAAGGAAAGCCACCTCTTACTGGATAGCATTCCTTTTCTGTAATTCATATATTCTTTTGCAGCAACATTTTATTGTTTTTGCAGCTAATGCGTACAGTACCAAATACGGCAATAACGATGGGTACTTATGAAGTGGTTGTCTACCTACTGCATCGATTGTAATCTGGCGATGAATAAGAAGTGATTAGCTGAACGTTGGATGATTTGGTCGACGATGCGGGTGATTGGAAGACGAATTCAAATTTTGGTCACTGTCTAGAGACATGAGGATACTATCCCTCTCTCCTTCGCTGTCTGGAGTGTATGACGCTTCAGATCGTTTCGAATCGTGGCATTGCAAAAGAAAATGTCGTTGCAAAAATTGCTTGACGGGTGTCGTTAAGTTTTATTATATTACCGCCTGATCAACTTCTAATTAAATGTGCTCGATGAAATCATGTGAGAGGTGGATGTGGCGATTTAAACGTTTTGAGGTTTGTAACAACTCTTCGCTAATGAACTGCAGTTCGAATGTTTCGAACTTTGCAACAAGAAATGAATAAATAAATTCTAAACAATGAATTATAAATTAATTGTCTTGACCTTTGCGATCTTAGAGAATTTTTTGTCGCATTTCGTTGCTGGGTAATTTGTCTACTTGGAATAGAATCGCGGAATCCAAGCAATGAAAATCTAAATTATCCGAGTTGAGGATGTTATAGTTGAATCGGTCTATGAAGAGATTATAATGCATTTGTTTGTTTAATTGTTAACATGTGAGTTTTCTTATCGATGTTGATATGTTGTGTTGTGACACATAACCCTCTGTTATTATAGACTGAAATATGTTTTTTTATTTGATAGATTTTAATATTGTTTAGAGATTATTCTGTTTTTAAATATGGTAGATAGTGCTGAATTATTTTAGAGGAAGTCAAATTCTTTATGCTGTTGTGTGCCATTTTTTTTCTTTCGTTTTATCGATTATATTGGTAGATGCTGTTTGATTTCTTTTTTTCCTATGCGTTATTGGGCTTTGCAAAAACGTAAAATGTAAAGTATGCAATTAGCGTTGTGAACATAAGTGCTTTGTGAGGGTTGATTTCGCAGCTATTGTATGACCAAATGGTTGCTGCATCGGATTGTCCGCATGCAAGTCAGAGTCCGATCCCCTCTTCGAACGTTTTCGAGTAAAACATACGGGTTTTAATCTATCATTTCTGTTTTTTTATTATATTTAAGCAGCTGTTCGAACCGCTAATGGGTGAAATTAGAAAGGAGGGTGGAGCAACTTAGAAAGTATATCAAGGTGTGTGCATCGTTTTCAAGTGGGTGAGGGACAGTATGATTTGCGTGGCGTGCAAATTCAGATTTTTTGCTGCTGCATTTTATATTGTTAGAGTAGTAGCCCATTGGTATGCAATGTTGCTTTTATCCATGATTTTGTGACGGGGCATTTCTATGGACGGATGTCTTATCACACGCAGCTAGCATAATAGAACTTCAGCGAATCTAGTAGTGCTTCTCATTTACTTTGAAGGGAAGGGGTATGCGTCCTTTCCCATTTACAAACCTTTCCCAATTCCAGGTTAGAAAGTCAAACCTATTAAGGTTGGAATTCACTCAGGTAAATACCACAAAGTAGCTATGAGCTAGACAATAAAACTAAATAGAATCTACCATTCACATTTATATATGTTGTCTAGTTTTCTCCGATTGTGGAAACGATGTTGTTGACAGCTGTTTCATTAATTAGTTTACGACTTTTCATTGATCATCGATAAAATATGATCGGTTCAAAAAGCGAATCATTTGAGTGGAATAATGATGAAGTGATTTTCACTATTAAGAACATTGAAATTCTTTAATTGTTTATTTAGCAGATAATCGTTATTCACGTTTATAAACAAAAATGTTTTTATTTAAGGGCAATTTTTGCGATTAGCACTTGTGAATTCTCAATTAATATTCTTGCTTAGCTACTAATGATTGACTCTCTTTTATTTCCATTTGCCGTTTTATGCTCTCATATCACATCAGTCACCTGCCTTTACGAAGGTTGCTTGCAAAGCCTATTATAGATCGCCAACTTATATCAGCTTCACAAGTAAATTGCACTTTTTAGATGATGTGCTTTCTAATATAGTCTAATGCTCATTAATGTATAATTTTGTTCGTTTGTTTTTCTTTTTTTTATATATATATATTTAATATTTGAATATTCAATTGTTTTCGTTGAATATCAGTCAAACTTCCAAGTGGTTTTTTTACGGAACTTGTGATTAATTGATTATTTTATTCCGTTTGTTTTTATTCAAATTTAATTTCTGTCGGTTGGAACTTGTTTTATGTTTTTTACGTTTTTGTTGATAGTAAAAGGTTTTATTGAAAATATTCCTGTGATAATAGGTATCGGAATTTCCATTTTTTTTTCAATACTAATGTGATGGTGATATTTGAATATGTCATAGCATCTTCCGTCCTATTTTTTTACGCTCAAATTCTAAGTGACGAGAGAAATGTTCAAAGAGGTTGAAATCAGTGAGTTGATTAACGTTGAAATAAAGCGGAAACGAATGCAGATGTGCTATTATTTAGAATTGGTGTTGATGGTGCACTGGTTTAGTTTCGATTTAATTGCTAAGGTGTTTAGTTTGCTCAAATTTGCCATCGTGAATCGACCAAGAGAAGACAATTTTTTGAGTAATTTGTATTATTATCGATATTACTTTTAAGCTAGCACATGGCTGCATCGTTCACTCATTGTAATCAAACTATATTCATTTCCCAGGCGTGCTATTTTTCTTCGTGTTGCATTATCTGATATAAATATTAGTCACCTAGGTAACTCACCTTTAAGACTGGAAATCTTTAAGGCCAACCAAAGCATATTCTTTTAATGATAGGAGCTGCAGTTACTATTTTTAATAAAGCTCGAATGAAATTTTTCAGTAAACAAGCACTCGAACCGATGACGAGTGAGTGATATTTGCGTGGTAGTTGTGTGGGCAACTTTGATAGTCGTATGGGCAATTTCGATAGTGTGTGGCAGATTTGATAGTTGCGTGGCAGCTTCGATAGTTGTGTGGGCAAGTTCGCAGTTGTGTGGGCAACTTCGGTAATTGTGGGGTAACCTCGACAATTGTTTCGACACCTCGATAGCTGTGGGTAACTTCGATAGTTGTGCGAGCAACATCGAAAGTTGTGGGTAACTTTGATAGTTGTGTGGGTGACATGGATGGTTGTGTGGGTTGCTTCGGTAGTTGTGTGGGTAACTCATAGCCCTCTCTTATTTGTTTTGATAAAGTGTACTGTTAAATAAGATATGCTGATTTGCTTTGTTTTCTTTTATAATCTTGCAGTGATGTGAATTTTGCACATGTCTTATTGATGAGGGGAAGCGAGAGGAGAAGATTAGGGAAGGGGAAGAGGATCGAGAGGGGAATTGATCAGATATAGGCGGTCTTTAATTTGGACTTTTCGTGCTATTAAGTATTATATAAATATCCCTCATAAGTCGTTAATGTGGATGAACGCCTACTGTTTATGCGACGATAGTCATGAAAATTAGTTCGCTTATTGCTCAACGGCAATTTTGTTGTTTTCTTGCTTGGAACGTTTTGATCTGAGAAGGTAATTTGTTGTTGTTGTTTTTTCAGCAATGTTATAGATTTTTTCCCTGAAAATGTGGAAAATTTTTACGAATTATTCCATGCAAATATTCCGTGAAAACTGAATTTTTATTGGAGGAAATTAAATTTTTTTTGAAGGGGAAGGGGGAACTTATCTTTTGAATTATTATCGAATTTTTTCGTGAGAGAACTCAAATTTTTAGGTAATGTTTTATAAATTCCCGAGGTGGAAAAGGAACAAAAACGCTTTAATTCTAAGCAATTTAATAAAATCGACAATCAAAATTTTCAAATTTTTGCTGCTATTTTTCTCTTGCAAAAGTGTTTCCACTTTTTTATCATTACTTTTTACTTACGTAAATATTACTTCATTGATAATTGCAATCGTTTTATATTTTATTATTATTAATTAGGTTGTTGTTTTTCATTATTTTCTGATTGCTTACGTTCATTGCTACGTTCACGATTATGATTAATGATCCTGCTGAAATCATTACATCAAGATGAAATAACACATTGGCTTCAATTATTCCATCTCCCTCCCCCACCGCTGCTCACTTTTCTTCTCGCTTATCTACAGGGATGAAAAATCGGCGGCCTTAATAATAACTCGTTTCTCAAAGATAACTGTTGCAGTTTTTAAAGACGATTCTTCACTAAATATATGCGATGACATTTATTGTTGTTGTATTTTAAAAAGAATCAAGCAAAGAAAAGGCAAAAATAATCCCGCTTTATTTAATTCGTTATCTTCTTATATAATTCAACAACACAGGTGATTTATTCGAGATATTTGGTTATTAATATTGTTTGAATATTTAGAGAACAACGAAGAAGTGAGTCAACGACGTTTTCAACTGTCCACCTAACAGCGGCTTTATGGGAATGTTCGGCTATTTGCTATGCGTAAATCGAATCCTCAATAATCGAAAGGTTTGTTCTTTTATTTATGCATTAAAAGGTCATTACTCATTCATTGCTGATATTGGCGCATAGATATTTATAGATAAACTTTGAATTTTATTATTTCCCCTTCAGGAAATTACTTTCTGAATGCTAATTATGTCCGATCGTCGATTGCATAATCTTATTTACGACTTCGATATATACTACAAAAAAGCATCTTAACATATTCGCTAAATGGTTGAAATAATTGCGATTAAACGTTTCCTACAAAAAATTCATTTTGTTCATTTCAACTTCTAACATGAATATTTTCACGGGCTAGAAAATGACTTTCTACAATAGATGATATCTTGATTTTGGTGTTATAATCCACTTCTGAACTTAATTAGAGATTATTTCATGCTTTTGTAGGGCCATTTTGGTATATTGCATTCTTTTATTGTTGCTCTATTTGCTGTCTATTATTAGATTGCTAGAGGGTGTTCAGTTGCGCTTTGCCCATATTGCTTTCCGGAAAATTTACCATGGTCCATACCAACCAAATTACATTATCACGTAAAAAATTTTTTAGCCTAGAGTCATTCAAATGTTATAAGCTCAGGTCTAAGTTAATTCTTTGCTCACAAAGAAATTACATATGGCTTTTCCGGCATTGCATTTTTAGAAATACTTTAATTTGCCCGTCTCAATAGTTGATGTGGATATCATTTTCAGTTCACCAGAAAATTCTGTAGCACAGAAATTTCCTGTATATTTTCTGGTCTCGTGCTGCAAATTTTCCGGTTCCATGCTGCAAAAAACCTCGAATCCATTCCTTGCCGATATCGTTAATGCGTCTGTTGCTTCAGCTTTCATATTGCAGTTGAGTCGTTCCGATCTGCTGTTAGATCTCTTACGGCTATTGCTTTCATATGAGCTCTATTACTGCTCTTATGTTGTAAATGTCTTTTCGTCTGTTGCTCTAACCTATCTCGCGTTCATGTCTATATACTTTTGCATGTCCTTCCACTTCGAGATGCTGAAATAAATAAATAACTGTATCTTAAGGTCTGCTGAGATATAAGTAGGTTGAGGTACTATTTTGGTGTTATTAAGTGTACAAAATTAGACTTACATAAGGTATACTGAGCTTGTAACTGTTGGCCTATTTCGTTGGATTTACTGCTTGTTGACATCGGCTGCTAATTTAATTTTATTAGTGCCAAAAAATTATCAATTGATTTAACAACGTTTCAATTTTCAGCATCTGTTTTGAATTTTCAGTTACAATGCTCTTAAATTTTGTGGTTGGTTTCCATGCTAAAGTCGCTAGATAATTGTTCGAAGTTCTTTTTTTTATGAATATACAAATCTGTGAATGGAATAATTTGCTCGATTACCTATACAAGGCGTTCATTGGCTATTAAATTCATCAAAATTGCTGCCGAAATGTGTTAAATCTGAACAGTGGTTTTTCTTTGTTGGACGTTTTTCCGGTTGATCTTTTCCGGAAAGTTTCTTTCTTTTTGTTCCAAATTTCCGATAAAGTTGACTTGTTTTTCTTTTTGATTTTCCCCTGTGATAATTCAACTATATGATAATTTTTTATGATAATTCACTAGTCTCATTTCAATCGATGAAATTTTTATTTTAAAAAAAAATTCAACATTCACTTTGCACTAGCACTACCCTCCCGTCACCAACCATTCCCAGCCTTTTCCCTCCCTCATTACCAATCCCTGCGGTTTGGTTTTCCTTTCTAAGTGGCAGTCGTTAACCGTTGTGCGTTCATCTCCTATTGATAGATCATTAATCTCTATCCACTAATCATAAAAGTTATTTCCGTTACTATCCAGAATTCATTTTTCTTTTGAATGTGATGGAAAAAATATTTTAACCGTTGTCGGCGAATCTTCAGATTAATGTCTCGATTCCAACGCACGGGAAATTCAATCGACACGAGAAATATTTATTACGTAAGAGTTGGAATCTAATAAAGAAAGATATGCAAGAAATTGCGGTGAAAATATTCGAAATGATCTTCGAAAAAACTCCACAAGCAAAAAAGGTTATTTGAAATGAAAGTTAATTGTAATCTTATCAATGTTTATTAAGTTGATGGTATTAATGCGTTTAATTTTTTTGACGTTATTTAATTTAATTACTCGCTCAGTTTATTTGATCTTAATTTTTTCTTGATGAGAAAAATGTGAAAATTTTCCGCTTTTTTATAATACTGAAATTTTCCAGATTCTTTTTTTCATTTTTTGGAAAGAAAAGAATAATTATTGCATAAAAATATTCTAATTAATTTCAGATGTTTCCATTTATGAAATTCGATCGTGGCGTCGGCGAGAAACATTCAAGTGAATTTGCATTCCACGCGTTGAGATTTATGCAAGTGAGCGAAGAATTTCGTTATTACTCTTTTTTCGAAAAAATTTTTTGCATATCAAAGAAAACGAACGATCGGATCATGTGGGATGATAATCTGGTTGTCGAAGAGAGATGTGGATTTCTTTATTTTGATGAGGTAGTAGCCTTACATGACAAAAAATAAACCGATTTGGTCTTAAATTCTACTATATCAGTGTTAATAACTGAATAGAATTAGATTTAGAAGAAATATTTACTATTCAATTAAAGTACATTAAACATATTTAATTCATACAACCATTTCATTACGTTTACAGTTCAAATTTTCCTTTTGAGTAAAGGGATATGGCTGTTCTGTCATATTGATGGCCGCGTTTATCGACTTATTTAAGCCAACTGCTCAAATTACTTAAGTTTTCTTCTTCTCATTATGAGACGATATTTGCTAGCTCATATAGGTTGTACTAATTTTTCCTAGAAATAAATTAGGTAGATATATTTGATTACTTATTAACTACGTAAAATAAAAGTGCAACTAATGTTAGCGCATACTCTTTTTCTTAATATTAAAATCGATATTAGAATAGGGTCAAAGATCAGAGTTGCTTATATTGTTTGTCATTTGATAAGATAAGAATAATTTTTGCATAAAATTCTTTCAATTATCGGTTTTTTTCTCACTTTTCATACATCCGTTCGATTATTACTTACATGGTAAATTTGCATATAGGTTTTGGAGAGCGCTATAGAGACACTAGATGATCTCCCAAAACTTACACCGTTGCTTACCAATCTTGGACGTATACACACAAAACAACAGGTTGTTTCGCTTCTTTTTTTATTTTCATTTTTTATTTTCTTTTCATTTGTAATATTAAGATCAAATTAAAGTGGAATGAAAATTTAAGTAATAATAAGTTTTTGTGACTGAATAATTACATATAGGATTTAATCAGACAATGATTAAATAGTGATTAAGTAGTCAATTTATTTCACTACAATTGAAGAAATTATCGATATAACTAATCTATTGCATAAAGGATTTGATATAAATTAATACTGTTGATCGGATTTGATATAAACAAATTTTTTTTCAGCAGGTGCATGGTTTTGATCCACATTATTGGATTGTTTTTCAAGATTGTACACTCTATCATTTTCGAAGGGCGCTTACATCCTCTTCAGATTTGAGGTTAGTGCTTACCAGTTCTTCCAACTCTCAATGCTTATAGGTCTAACCTTTCCCAACTCCAGCTCCAACAAGAGGACTAACCAGCACGATATGCGTTTTTGCATTGCGCTTACTGACTAAACAAAAAAAAGTTTTGCACGATAAGATGCTTTTGTATTGTAAGTCATCAGATAGCTTGCACAAATTTATAAAACAATCTGCTTTTATTGCCCTCTAACGAGCATAAATAAAAACAGATCGATATTAGATGATTGCAAGCTTCTTCGCTTCACAATGTTTACAACCTGAAAAGCCTCACTAATGTGCATGTTAAATCCGTCAAATTGACGCCTCTAACTTTAATCGCTGCCAGTCTAGAATTATTCAACAGATAAACAGGCACATACATACGCAAGTGCATAGATATGACGCTGATGTTATGTGCCATTACGAGCAAAAACTTCATAAAAACCGTCGTTTAGAAAATTTAAGTTTATTATTCGAATAAAAAAAAACTCAAAAAAAAAGCTTTTTTAAGCTTGATGTGCAATTGTCATTCGACAATATCGGAACGTGAAGCCGAATCGATGATTACATTATGGAGAGAACTTATCGAGTATATAATTCAAGGAATGAAAATCTCGTTTTTCGAATGCATCAAATCAAGGTATATTAGCACTAATCTTTTTTCTTTTTTCATTTTTCCTTTTTTTGATTGGGCATCAGAAATGTTTAATTAAGTAAATAAAAAAAAATTAGTTGCGCAAAAAAAAAAAAAAAAAAAAAAACTAAGTGCGCAGAAATGCAGCTGCTTTATTACGCATTTTCGCAAATTTCGCGGAATTGCATTTGCTTTTTTATGCGCCCTTTTGCAGATTTTTGCATAAGTGGGTATTATGCTGACGGCATTTTACCCATACACTTATTTTAGATGTCTCTCTGCCCTAAAGTTACAGCCATATTCATCGCTGCAGTCCGGAAGACGATAAGCGGCAGTAGTTAATTCCACTACATATTAGGATGATGTAAAAAATCGAGCAAAAAACCTGTATATCCACTCGACGAATTGCATATATATGACAATGTTGAAACTATACAAAGTATAAAATTTTTTGAATTTCTTAATTTTTTCGAACTTATGACTGCTAAATTTAGCGATATTATCTGATCTATTCTAGCCATTCCAGAATACGAAGGGCATCAATGCTTCTCCTCCTCACTCCCCCTCCCCTCCCCCCCTCCTCCCTGGGAGCAGGGATTAAGGGGATGAAATTTCGTCCGTCAGCCATGTGTGTTAATATAGACGAAGACTGCGTTAGCAGTGGTGCACAAATGAATCGCCTACAATGGAGATATGAAGTTTTGCTTCGATCAATCGGGGGGGGGGGGGGGGGTGGGGGAGGGGGAGAAGAGAGAGAAGGCATAATTGTAGAGATCGATGACATCCTGACTGCGAACGTGAAGAGAGCTGAGCTCGTGCACAACACTGCATATGCACTACTACCGTACTCTGCCCTATACAAGCGAATACTAACGCTGATCATAGGAACTCGAAAATTTAGGAAAGGAACAGGCAGTTTTTCCATAATTCAACCTAGAGTGTCGAGTAACGTCCCTATGCAAAATTTCAGCTTATCTGAAGGACGGGAGGTGCACTCGGTGGAGGGTCCACCTGTGCAGCCCAACTCAAAGATTGCAGTGAACAATGGCCCATGCAGCAAGTGCACTTCCCCATCGAGTTGAAATTTTGCATAGGTACATTATTTGACACTCTCAGTTGAATGATAGGAAAAAATTGCATATTTCTACTACATGTTTTCAAGTTTGTGTGATGGGTGTTAGTATTCGTTTGCAGTGTAGAGTACGGTAGTGGTGCGTACGCAGTGTGGGGCACGTGCTCAGCTCCGTTGGCGGTGCGCATCCAGGATGCCATCGTTCTATGCAAGTGTTGAAAGAGGATGGGTCCGGTTCCCCTCCACATAGGATTGACAGCAGTTATTTCCATCGGAATAATGCAGAGTTATCTGTTGTTGACACTGTGACCGCTGGGCAGTTTTTATTTCAAAGCATTCGTTGACGTGTTTTAAGGTGATATTCCCATCATTTCTTTAAGACATATTTCGTTTATTTTCTTTGCTCAAATGTGTCTGCATAGTTTAATTGGTTTAGTTATTTTTTGTTCATATAATTCTCGGATATAGCAGCTTTGCAGCTTAGGTAATTGAAGGTAATTCCTAGGCTAAATGTGATTGAGGGAAGAGAGGAGGGGAGGAGGTTATATCGGACGCAGAATCGTTTGGATGAATGAGGTGGGGGATCAGCTTGGGGATAAGCAGAAAAGATATGTGCGATCCACTGTTTTCACTCCAAATTTGGTATGGTAGTGATCAAGTTTGCTCTCGTTTTCCTTTCCCTTGTGGTCTATTGGATTGCTTGAATACACTTATGGGGTCTTATTTTTGTTCGTAATTTAGCACTCAAATGCAATAGTTTGATATGCCCTGCGTATTTATAAAATTCCTTCTTATTTGCCACAACTATAATAGCAAATCAAAGAAATTTCGGTTGATTTTTACCGACTGAAGTTCGATGTTTCTTTTTTTCGGGTTTTTGAGTCATAACCGGAACTCGGATTTTATCGACGATGGTCACTACACTCGAATAGGTCGGATCGATCAAATTTTGAAGAGCATTTATTTTGAATTTCAATGAATTGCAAAAATTAATGTTTTTGTAGAGAAGAGATGCGTGGTACCGTCGAAGCGGACGATGGTGGATCGATAAATACGAATGAGTCAAGCTCGAACAGGTATAAACAATTTTCTTTGACATGGAATTTTCATCATCTTTGCATAATGAACTCCAAATGGTATGAATTACCTCTGTTATTCCTTAAACTAAAATGCGATTTGCTGGATTTGGCAATGAATTTTTTTGTGTTAGCTTAATTGAATAAAGGTACGAAACATTATTTCCGGTTTTGGCTTATATTATCAGGCAAAAAAATTATTGTAGATTATTGCTTACAGTTATCTTGTAAAATCTATTTGCAGTTAGTTACTACTCATATTTTACATTGCACAAAATTATTTGCAAGAGAAGGTAATTACAATGTAAATTATTTATAATTCCATTACCTCAAACTTCAAATATTGTTCATTTCAGGTCGAATGATAAGCCCGTCTTATCAAAATCAACAATATTAGAAAACGAAACCGTGCACGGTGAGATCAACTTGAAGACCATCGGGTCAGCATCGAGGACATTCGATACTTAGTTGCATATTTCTTGCTGATAGAATTGCACTTGTTGACTAAGCAACTTTTATAGTTTATGTGTTGTTTCATATCTCATGATTTCACTTCGTTGAAGTAGTGATGTTTCATATCCGTTAACGCTTTGGTTCATGATGGAATGGTGGAATCTTTGAACTACAAAAAAATGTTGTTATTAGAATTTAAATTTTTTATAAAATAAAGGTAATATACAGTAATATTATCTAAATGTTGCATTGCATTGCATTTTAGATTTATTGATTTTTCATTTAGCAATGTCGTTGTGGAATGCACTTGTTGGCCAAGAAAAATTGTTTCGTTGCATTATGTTTATCTATTATTCCTCTCCTTTGTTACATTGCTCTATGGATATATGTAAAATTTGTTGCATGTAAGAAATACTATTATCCAAAAATCTCGCAAGTGGATATAATTACTCTTTGAGAAACGGGCAAGAAATGAAAAAAATGATAAAAGTAGGTATATTAAAAATGGCGAATTATTATAAGTGAATGGGGCAATTTAGAAATTGCCGAATCATGAAGCGTACTCAAACCTGAAATTGCGTTTCCCCATCGATTTTGAAACTATGAGATGTGACGTTCTGCGGTCACCTTAGTTTCTCTCTGAATCTTTTTTGAGTTGTTTGTGAAGGCAATTTCATTCTGCTGATACCTCCGTTTCATATGTTAGTGCTTTTACAATAAATGTTTTGCTATCAATGATGTCATTGTATTGAAATTTTTGGTATAATTCCGTATGAATTCCTCAAAAATGTTATAATTCTCTACTTCCTCTATCTTTTGCAAATAATGCTGTACATTGTTGAAACCGATGGTCACTTTATTTAAGGTTATGGACTAATATCGTCTGCTGCAATGCTCGACGATCCCTTCACCTAGGCATTTCATCGTCGTCATAAGTCTTGTGCAGGGGTCCCAACCTGCTCGATCAAATTCGCATGCCAATTATATTTTTTAGGAAGCGGAATGGGAAATCGGCTTTTTGGAGAGACATAGAAATCGCCGTAACACCTTTTCAAAGGTGGTGCAGTTATGGCACACGTTACAGTCTTTTCTTCAAAAGGTGGCGTTCCCTTCTCATGTGACCATCTTATCCCAAGTGGTCAGATATTCCAACTTTTCGATGAATATTCAAAGTTCTGAGAAAGTGGTGTAAAAACGTTTGATTTGAAAGTTGGCGGAGTGCCAGAAATTTCTTGAACCATTAAGCGCTTCTACATCTGAGCCGTGAAGGTGCGTAATGTATATCGTTTTTGCAATGAAATATTGAGTGGTTTTTGATAGTTTTCGTCGTTTTGTAGGTATTTTTGGGTAGTCTATGAAGTACGGGAAGGGGCATATATATATGTGTATATGCTAATGTCTTATATGTACGTATACGTGTTACTGCATTCTTTTCTCACGGTGCAAGCTACTGTGATTCGTTGGGGGTGGAGGGGGTGGGGGAATAAGCGCTTCCGCTTTGATACCCTTCTGCCTAACCGAATTAAGGCTGCAAGATTTAATGCTAGCTTTACCATAGTTACGTAATTTCATGATGGTCTAGAAACCGTACGCTGGGAGAGGGGATGGGAGAAGGGAAAGAGAAGAAAAGAGGTAGGAAGAGTTTGAAGTTGTTAATTTTTTTTGAATATTTTCTTCCTTGAATGTTCGCCATATTCTTGATCACATTGTTGTATTATTTTCTATCCTCCATTATATACATTTTGAGGAATTTATATTTATTAGGCGATTATTGCTTAATTATTTTATTTATATTCTAACTAATATGTTATTTTTAGGTAAAGGTATTTCGACGTTGGTTACAACACTGTTGTTCGGCATTATGGTGCATCGTTCGAGATTAGGATGCTCGGCGTCATCACATAATCTACAATCAACATCAAGTTCGTTCTATTTATTTATTTATTTATTTCAGCCTTTATTCTTTTCCAATTTCGAGTATATCTGCTGTGTGAGTTGTGTCTGTGGTTTCTGTGTGCGTTGTGTCTATGTGTTCAGTGTTTGTCTGTGTGAGGCAGGTACTTTTTGACTATGATTTACTGGGCGGTTGTTGTATTTGCTAACGCTCTCCTAAACCATTATCGGTCACTACCGTAATGGAAAGGTGAAGGAAGTGCATCCCAACATTACCATTAGCCAGAATAGAAAAATTTTATAGGTAAAAAAAATGGTTGTCTAATTCAACCGTTTTATAATGGGCACTTATAACTTTATCCCTAAAGACTCTAAATTATAGGGTTTTTTCTGTTGTACTTTAGAATTTTTCCTCGTTCCAAGCACTTCATTCAAATTCGTTTCTCTAATTTCCTTGCATATTTTATATTATTATATTAAATTTATTCACAATTATTACAATATGTTGTAGTTGTTAGTAACATTGTCACAATTACCATACTATATCATACAGGTGGGCCTAAAGAATCCCTCATCCTCCCTCCCCCCCCCTCTCCCTCACCTAGGTGGGATAGGATGGGTCATATCGCCGAACATATCTTCTTGGAAAACCTTCGAATGAAAAAAATTTCCTGCATTAATCATAAGAACGTCTCGAGCTTATCAAAATAGCCTTACTCCTTTCACTTTTTCCTTCATCTTAATCCCATCTTTCCATTATGAGGCAACATTCCTCTAATTGCAATTTGAATATTGACAGCCGGCTGCTTATTAGGTGAATTATGAAATGTCTTGTCCAATGTAGAGAATAATATAGTTCATCAAGCGTTTCGTTGACATTGTCGGTTCATCAAATATTTTTCCGTTCATTGATCTTGCTTAGGTTTTTATTTTTCAATAGTGAGATTTTTTCGTCATACCGGATCATCTTCTCTTACTTCCTAAGTGCCAGTCAAAAGGGTGACAATATATAATTATACAATTAGAGTATTTATTAAATTTTATTATGTTATATAACTTGTAACTTTGAGTGGGTATATGTACGAATAGTGGCATATAGATAGGAATATTTTTCATTTTCTTTATGAACGTCTCTTGCAGACAGAATTTTTGGGAAATAAGGAAGAGGGGTGATCATATAATTAGTTACTGTGAAGATTTTTGTTTTAGAGTGATTTATGTATAGAAAGATAGAAAATATTTTGAGAACATTTTAAGCAAAAAACGATTAGGAGTATGAATGGATATGTTTAAAAAAATTTTTATTATCACTAAGTTGTAAGTGTGAACAAACAATATCATTTAATCTATAAACTCATAATAGGAGTATGTTAAAAAGTGCAATCAGGTTGTCGCGTAGCAACACGACGATTATGTTTGCCAGAAAAAGTGTTTGCATTTCGCTTGTTGGGAAAGTTTTCAGCTATTTTAGTCGAGCATATTTTATTTGAAATACCTTATTGGTGTTTATTCTTAACCCTAATTCTTGTATATTTAATATTTTTTATATATTGGACTATATTAGTTTTTGCGTATTTTATAGAATTATGCAAAGGAATCCTTTTTCTGACTGAAGGAAATTTCCATTTAAATATTGTTCGTGCTCCGCTCGAAAAAACGCATATCGGGCATTTCATTGTTTTTTGTTTATTTGGTTGTTTGTTTGTTTGTTTGTTTGTTTTGGATGTTTAGGAAATAGATTGATGTGATAGATTACATGAAGAAAGCGTAGAGTACATTGCATCAGATTTACCAGTGCGTTTTCTTGTAATTTTCTTCTACCTCATGTAGAAGAAATTAGATGAGGAAAAAACTTGCACATAGGAATGGGGGGGGGGAAGGAATGTCGTAGAATTCCGAGCGTATTTCCAAGAATTTTGCATTTCTAATTTTCTTTTATTTCTTGTGAAAGATATTAATTGAGAAGAAAAGGTACGCATAGAAATGGACTGGGAGGAGTTGGGGGGGGAGGGGGGGGCAGGGAAGAACTTTATAGAGGTTCTGAGCGTGTTTCCAAGAATGTTGCATTTATTTGCGAAAATGTGGGAAATCTGGTGCGTTATTGGTTTTGAATATTGAGTATTATTTACAGTTACTATGTTCTAATATATTAATACATAATATTTATATGGGCAACTGTATAGTAAGACACATTATACGGATAGTGGGCGCAGTATTCTGAGAATTACGAGCACCTGGAATTTTTTGGAGACCAGCTAGTGGAATTGCTTTCGCAAAGTTTCTTTTCTTTCATTTTTAGGGCGAATTGTTAATATTATTATTACGTGGAAGCATTCATTTTAATTTATCCGTGCACACCTTTGCATATTTTCTTACCTGGTTGAATGTTTTGGCTAATTAACTTAACTAAGTCAATGATTAGTAAAAAGTTTTATAAAAGATGATCGATTTAGGCATAATGAGCGTTTCGAGTTCACCAGGTTCGATTGCACCGTTAACGTCACCTGCAAGGCGAAGTTTTTTATCAATACTCTTCAATCGATCACACAATAAAGAGGCTGAAATGCGGAATTTTTTAAGCGGGTTCGTTTGTTTTCTCTTTTTCTTTTGAATTTGTTTTTTTGATTTTGTATTTCTCCGAGCATTCTAGTCCTATCTTTTCTTATAATTGTTCTTATTTTTATATTTTTCTCTTTGCAATCGCTTTCGTCATCGGATGGCTATTTTCAAACACAGGAAAAGATACATTGTCGTTGGCTTTTCATATCCTTCACATAATCTTTTCTCTATAATATGTGGTGTTGAGTGCATAAAATGAGAAACACCAATTTTTATCATGTTTCGTTATGCTTGCTTCCCTCTCCTCCTTCCCACTCCCATCCGCTTTCCCTCCCTCCTGTTCTGTGCTCACATCCTTTAGAAAGATCCTTCACATAATCTTTTCTCGATAATTGCTTCATGCCCATGCTTCCATTTCTCGATATTTTGTTGCGAATTCCAAAGCGGCCGAATTAAACTCGGTATTTAACTTCACATGATATTTACGTGGATAACAGTTTTGTGAGCCTTCGAATCACCTATTAATTTGTATATATATATATATATATATATATATATATATATATATATATACATATATATACATGTATATATATATACGTATATATATGTGTACACATATATATGTACATATATATGCATGGTATATGGATGCGAATGTATTATTTTTTCAGAGAGGGATCGATAAGCCAAAGTGCCTGGCAAGAAATGGGCAAAGATAGCAACTTAAAAACTCGTCTTAAAGCTCTCGAGCAACTGCAAATGGTTAGTCGATATTGTGTTTATTCCATTCTTCTCTCCCCGCCTCCTTCCCCCTCCGCTGTGTTTGTTTCGTTTTATGTTCTTTTTTTGCGGTTTCAGTTGCATTTCTAATTGCAGTTTATATGGTTGTTTACTATTATTTATTGCCACATAATCTATCTAAATGAACATGATAAAATTTGCGTGATAAAGGTGCCTGAGGTCATGATGGGTGGGTAGGGGAGGGATCCTTCCCTATGGATGGATTAATACACCAATTTTATACCTAAAAATTAATATGTTTTTTGATAAAGTAATATAATATAATTGCTATAATATTTATTGCTGTAATCTAAATTTGTATGATAAATTCTATAATATAATCATGTGTAGTTCGTTGAATTTTGATAAAATTATTAAAATTCAACATATTAAAAAATTTATTATTGCTATTATTATTTTTATTGTTTTTAAGACAGTCTTTTTTATAAAGAAAAAGAAATGTATATCAATTTGTACTGCTCATTGGTCGTATCTTCGTATGGAATATCGAATTTTATCATCTCTAAGTTTATTGTATGCACCTCCATTTTTCCAAAGATACATTGATTTGTGGCTGTCGATTTATGATCAACTGAATCGATCCTTTCCTTATACAGGGAGCAGCGATTCTTCGTAAATAGTAAAACGATAGGATTGCGCTCTCGTTGTAGGTGCATAGTGAAATGTTCAACGTTTTAAAATTAACATTGTTTTTATTTTTCTTTATTGATTTTAAGATGATTAATAAATTCTTACGAACCTTTAGTTTGTTGCCTGTTTAGTAATTGAGTGATTTAATGGAAATTTCAGGTAGCAAGAAACAGACGTCTTCAAGTGAGTACGTTAGAAGCGATATATCATGAAACATGTGATCTACTTGAATTAGAAGAAGCAAAGGAAGCCGTTGTAAGTATGCTAATTGCATTGGCCAAATATCAGCACGAACAGATTGGTCTTGCTTTGAGGGATACGTTTTTCAAGGTTGGTGTTTTGTTTTTTTCGACTTTCATGATAGGCTTGAGTTGCTATAAATGCCGATATTACGGATGCATGCACCTGGATCCGTATTATCCTTACTTTAATAGAATTGAGTTCGGTAAGAGAGACTTCATTCAAGTTGTTTGTCTCTTCAGCTATAGACTTTTGCTGGTTAAAGAAATGGCTATATCAAGCGGCTGATTTAATTGAAAGTAAGGATGATAAGAAAAGATCTTTTTTTTAAACTGATTACGGTGACAATTGATAACTAGTATTATATGGGAGTGGATTCCTAAGATCGGGGTTTGCATGCCCCCATCAATACTATTAATATGAGTTGTAAATAATTACAAGTTTATTTATTATAAATCCCACCCATATTCTTCCTTTCAGGGAAAGTTTGTAGGTCTGCAAATATCAGAACTTATAAATCAAGCTCGCTAATCAAGTTTTCCGATATGGAAGAGGCTACGCGTGCCGCTATTTTCGGTCGTTTGAACGATCTTTGATAATTATTAGACTGCAGACATATAGTATGTTAGTCGAAGAATGGGTTCATAGGACCACCATTTTGCTTGGTGAGAAGATAATGCTTTCAAACCCTTGTATTTTCCGAGAATTCCTCCTTTTTTCTTTTTAGAAATAGCCGAAAACAAAGTTATTTTGAGATCCAGATTGAATTTTTTGCTCTCTTTAATCGCTTTCTTGTTCTTTTTCTATTTATAGGTCTGCGGCTATACACTTCAAATGAGCTAGGGATACTACATATATGTATATATATATATATATATATATATAATATATATATATATATGTAACGTATAGGTTAATATCAAATATGGAAATGAATATTGGCTAATTTAGGAGATCTGTCGTATGGGGTTGACATCTTCTTCGTTAGATTGGTTGACGGCATTAACAGTGAATGGCGAGAAGATAGCCGGTTTCGAGTATGATATTATCGTGCCAATAAGGGATTGGATCCGTGTGGTTTTAGACCTCAACCAACTGGATCATCCACTCGCTATTCGTGTACTTCAAATAGCTCAACAACTGGTTAGGTACTGGCTTTTTCTTAACTTATTATTAGGAAGTAGGTATATTTGTACACCATACAATATAGCTTGAAATGTAACCCCACCTTCCCCCCACCCTCATTCGTACTTCTATGTTGATCACTGAACGGTGTGATTTACTGGAACATGTTTGTGTTGCTATATTTTGCGATTGCAACCTTTCTAAGAAATTTTTGTTCAGAGATGCAAGAGCGCTATGACCACTACTTCTCAATGAATTTTTGGGTCATTTATAGTGCAAATATAAGAAATTTTAAATGAAACAACTATGTCCCAACCAGCCACTCCAGTGGAGCGAATTATTTAAAGGATGACCTGACCTTCATCATCGGTGAGACCTCGGGTCTTTCTTACGAAGACACAGTATCACCGTTTGCCTTATAGGTTATCTTCATTCATGAGGATAAAATGGTCAGCAAAATGTTACTACGATCGGAGACTCGACCAGGATTCAAGGGTGATGTGGAAAGATGGAGGGAACAGCAATTAGGGAAAAAATTTGGCGAGAAACATTATGAGAAGTGTTGAAGAAAACGTAGTAAGGACTATTGGAAACAACCAATTTTTTGCATTTTGGATTAGGAACTTGAATTTCAAAAAAGAAAACCTTATGTAAGATCTATTGGTCGCGAGTGCTTTTAATAGATGGGAATGAAAATTGCTTCATGGGCCTATGAATAAGTACAAGGGGAGGAGGGAGGAAGGACGAAGGCCACCACCGTCGATTACCTTCCGGAGGACGGGAAGTATGATAGCGAATGAAAGATCAATTATTTGTATGATTGACTTATTGCATTTGCAGGATGAATGCGGGATTCCTAAGGGAGGCGGCCTTGGATGAAATTGTGCATTTAATATGTGTGCGTACCTGTCATAGAATCGATCATCTAACGCACGAATGTATGGTCCTTCTCGATACGATCCTTAAATTCGGGTATATTTTTAGAAATATTCGAACCTCATTGAACCAGTTTTTGACTTAATTGAAGCTTATTTTATTGGCTACAATTAGGAGTATAGTCATTGTGCACACGTTGTCCGGGCATGCACGACCGGTGGACATAATGTTTGCAGATATATTTCTTCATTCTCTTCCTCAGTGCATTTAATATGTGTGCGTACCTGTCATAGAATCGATCATCTAACGCACGAATGTATGGTCCTTCTCGATACGATCCTTAAATTCGGGTATATTTTTAGAAATATTCGAACCTCATTGAACCAGTTTTTGACTTAATTGAAGCTTATTTTATTGGCTACAATTAGGAGTATAGTCATTGTGCACACGTTGTCCGGGCATGCACGACCGGTGGACATAATGTTTGCAGATATATTTCTTCATTCTCTTCCTCGCATAGGAATATTGAATGAGGTTTTGTGCAGTATTTCAGGATTTCAGTTTTTACAGGAAGCTTGATTTTCTCGATTTGGTTAGGTCTTTTCCATTCTCTTCGAGTGGACAGAAACTTAAGAATATGTTTATGCCTATTGTTTTTCTTTAATTTTGCGCATTAGCAAGTTCAATTACAGCGGGGAGCCCTTAGTGACGATAAAAATTTTTGAGGAAGTATGTAAGTAATAATTGAAATTGTATAGCGAGCACTCACTTTGAGCGAGTAATTCGGGCATATAAAGTAGGCAATAGATAAAGCAGTTTGTTTGAAATGTAGATTTTATTGTTTCGAGGTGTGATCATATGCAATACTGGTTTTTTTAAATTGGCTTGAAGAATCAGCGATTCTATCTTTTTTAATCGCATGGTTATCTGTGGAATTTTGGAACAGTGATAGAACCATTCTGAGAATGCATACCCTCGATTTGGAATTAGAAGGTTAATTTTTGTGGGATAATACTCTTTTTTTGCAGTCATATACCCGATGGGCAGCTGTTTGCTTTGGTAACGACGCTTTGCACGGTGATAACGGTGAATAGGATGGGTAAAACGGCGTGGGGCTTAATGCGTGATCTATTACGATCGAGGTCTGGACATACTGCTTTGGGACTTCTCATTGAGATTATTGGTAAAGGCAAACAATGTCCACAGCCGAAGGTCATAGTGGGAGCTGTTTCTGCAGTTTCGATGGCACTTTGGGGAAGTCAGGTATGTTCTGCAAGCATTATTCGATTAGGTAGAACGGGAGATTTGCAAGAGGTAATCAAAGGATTGGACAAAAGAGAATGCTGAACGTTGTTCCTTGTAGGACCTATAATGCTTTGATGCATTCACACGGAGCTGTCAGGGGACTGTTTTCTTCGTTTTCCTTCGTGTCCTGAGGATTTGTTCTACTTGTTGAGGATTCCTTCTGGCAATGAAGTCATTCTTAGAATTTTTTCCGCTGGAATAGAGGTGAAGCACAGTCGCCGTGTTCACATTCATCCTGCCATCCATTCAGGTGCCCTTCTTCTGCTTCTGTATCCAGTAATGTAAGTGGAAGATTTCAAACATTAACTCGCCTGTTAGTACTGGTCGCTGTTCAAATGAACGAAATATAAAACTACATGTCCTCTGAACTTCATTGGTTTTCTTTCTTTAAGATTCGATGGTGCATCGCTGTGGTGGCATCCGCCAGGAGGTATCCATTATCCATTTTCTATATCGTAATAAGTGAAAAAATTTCCAGCGGGTGGAGACACTAAGATGTCAACCAGGAGCTGTACTTCCCGCATTGGCATCGGGAATGGAAGCAGGACCACTCGTAATGAGTGAAGTATTCGTTTCGATGAAACGCTTATTGGTCAAGTATGGCAAAGATCTACAGCAATTGAGTTGGAATTGTGTTTTGCAATTGCTTGAAAAAGCGGTGAAGCTATGTAGAGAGGTAAGCGCTATTTTATTGCTTTTTAAATGATAAAATTCCGTCGTTGCTTTTAAGTTCAGTTTTATTCTTTTTAGGCAATGTTGAAAAATTTTTGTGGATGTTTTTGAGATGTTCTTTTTAGTGTTAACATATTTTGCTTTGTACTATGTCGTATATTCGGGAGAAATAAAATAGTTTTATATTAAAACGGAAATGTTCTCAGTGTACGCAATTTTATGATGGAATGAATTTACTGGCTGCGAAATTGGTACAAAAAGTGTGAAAAATCTGCCTGATATGTGTAGGTATAAAGTAGATGCAGGTATGCGTTCGATACGGTAGTTGTGCATGATATGAAATTGTTGTTTTTTTAATGTGATTGAGGGAAAAAGTAGAAGGTGAAAGAAAAAGAAATTTGGCAGTAGAGATATTGTTTAGTGGAGTGGAGTCTATAGACTTTTTAGATATTGGCATACTTGATGCAATAAAGTATTGATGATTGCAATTTGAGAGGGAATACATCGACAGTGTTCAAAACTACCAGGTCGTCTGTATTTTTTTGTGCATTTTAAAAGTTTTACACGATATTATGGTAGAGTTCTATGGCAAACAGGTACATTTTACACGCCACATGGGAAGGGCATAGCGAAAAAGCTGAAGAGCTTTGCTGTAATGCAAAAGATTGGACTTTTTTAATGAGAATGTTGTGGATCAGCCATTATTGGATCCACGCTTAGGTGAATTAAAGACGGTTTGGTACCCATTAATTTGGCCACAGTTCGTTCCCAATATGAACCCACTATTAGAAAATAGGAAGACAGTTGTTATTCACGATGGCTATTGAAGTTAGATTGAATAGTGGAAAGTGGTTAATGAAAGATGGCTTGAACTATGTATTTATTATAACTTTGTGCGTTGTATTTTGCTTATGCTTTATAAATTTGCATATTTTAAGTATTTTAAATGTTAAAATATCATGAGTTATGCTTTACCAAAGATGAATATGAAAAATATTATGAATATTGTAAAGTAAATTATATACTTATGCTGCGAACAATAAATCTATACTTTGCTATTCAAAGTATTTGTATCGTACAGGTGCCTTCTGAGGATAAACGAGCAGAACTATCGCAGCAGTTACATCAGCTAATCGACGTAGTCGAAGAATTAAATCGAGAAGGTGAATATGGTGGATCACCTGAGGCGATGTATGCGCTAATAGAAAGATGTGCGGATGAGAGACCCACTGATAGTGTACTCGCACTTATGGACTACCGAGCAAATGTATGTTAATAACTTTTATAAGGTAACCGTCGTATATGCTGTAGTTGGGTCAACTCTGGCAGTGTGTATAGTGCCGGTGCTTGTAGAAGAGGAGCCCAGCCAAAATTTCCGTCAAGGTCGTGAACTCATTATGTTTAGTTTACGACGAGAACTTTAATTGTGGAAGAGAATTTATAGTATAAATATGCGTTACAGTATATTTAGCTGGGGAAGGGAGGTTACAGTACAAATAAGCTTTACAGCATGTTTAATTGGAAAAGCAAGGCCTATAAAGACTTTCTTCACGCTTCATTCGGTTTATCGAACATACTTTTAGGGAAAGTCGAAATTTAAAAGGAGTTAATCAAGTTGGAGATGGCAAGGAGTACCTCTCATATCTTTTACTCATGTAAAGCAGTTTGATGATAAAGCACTTGCAGTCATTTGGTTAAAGTTCACATTATCATCTATAAAGTTTCGTTGTCATTTGGTAAAGTACTCCAAGTCATGCGGTAACGATTGGCCTAAATTGAGAATTCATACTTCGTAGGTCATAGACGGCTAAGCAAAGCAAATATGAATTGAACGTTTCTGGATAATGAATAAAAGATAGTAATCTTTTTTCTGTTAATAAAAATATGCAAATTTTTTAGATAAAATGGTTAGTGCGTAAAAAGTTTAATGCTCATCGTACGAACTTTGAAGAAATTTTGTGAATCATTGATTAATATTGCTGATCGCCAGTTTGTCGGCATTAAAAACGCTGTAAGAAATATGAGGGCAGATTTAACTGATGATTCCTTCCCTGACCATTGCAGTCGAATAAATGGCTTTTGTTTTCTATTTGTGGAAAGAAGGGGAGAGGAAAATTGAGAAAGCCAGTCTAGAGGAATGGGGAGGAAGAGGCCTGTGGCGATGAGGCATTGCTCATTTTCCTTTGTTTAAGCTTATGACCGGAAAACGGATTTACATTATATGTCTAATCAGCCTAGCGGTTTTTGGTTATTGGAATGAACTAGCCCAGGTAAATTGGTGATTTTATAAATATAAATAAATAAACCAATAAGTATATATATATATATACCTTCATAATTTGTTTTGCAATGAAGTTTCGTTTACAGTGTATTGATCCGTTGTCGGCGAATTGGTTACATTGTATGGCAGAGCTTGTGCAACGTTACCTTAAAGAAGGCAACTCATCGGCTGTTAGGTAATAACGCTACTCATTCTTTTATGTTTTGTTCTAGGATGTCATAGCTGTTTCGAATACCTTTCTGGATTGAATTGTTGTTCTTTGAAAAGCATTTCTTTATTTAACGATTGAATAATGATTCAACCGCCGAGTTTTTATAATTGAGCAAAGCATTTTCCTGTTATTTCCTAATGGTACATGAAATTCGATATTGGCTGCGAAAGTAAGATTAGATTGAGGATGTAAAAAGGGTGGCCGAATTTTATAGTTTGGGATCGATCAGATGAAAATCTCGCACCTTCTATGTATTTGTGAGATCGGTCGATCTAGTGGAAAATTATAATAAAGCTAAAATTAAATATATCGATTTAATTACTAGGTACGCATTTGAATTGATTATGGTAAACCGAGTTGAATTTGCAAAGGCAGATCTGGGACATTTTTCAAGAATTTCTGCCAGAGGCAGGTGGCCTTTAGCCGTTGGTCTTGATTGCCTGTGACTCTTAGAGTGTAGGTGTGATGGGAATTAGTTGCTTTCGGTCCGATAAGCGGTTTATAGTCTTCTGTCATATAAAATCAAATAAATCTACAGTTATGTGACCGATGTCCTGTCGAACTTTTGCTGGTGGAATCATCCTGCTGTTGTGGGTCATTTTACAGTAAGCATTTCTTTCCCCTGTTAAAACCGCTGAAATTTTTTAGTAATTTGGGACTCACCTGGTACAAATGTAGGGTACTTCCGGATTTAAAATAAGCCTACAGTATGCAATCGACCTTTCAGGTTGGATGCGAACTGTGTGACCTGAGGTCACTTTAAGTTAATTTTACAGGGAGAAAGCGGTCAGCATTTTGCATAATGCTTTTATAAAATATCATGTTCTCTATGAGAAGGACGTTATAATGGATTTAATGATTCCTGTTCTAAGTAAAGCCGTCGATGAAACAAATATCAAAGTACAGGTATATATTACTCGTTGAAGTTTATATTTTATAGAAATAGAGTCATGACTGAGATATACGAGAGAAGAGAGATTTTTTAGACGTTTTTCTTCCTCCTTTTTTTCTGGTGGAAAGTAAGTTATCTTGCTTAATGCATCATTTGTAAACCTATTTTTCCATCGTTTTATATTAAATAAAACTTGCATTGTTTTTTTTTCTTAATAAAGTTATAGGCCCTAGTCGTTGTAAGTGATAGGGTATGGTAATTTTCTAATCATTTCAGTATCAAATGCTGAACGTTCTCTTCGATGTAGCAAAGACAGTTGCGATGCGTGTGAACAGTGAACGTGATTTATTCTCATTAGTGATACGAATTATAAAGTCATTTTTATCGGCTGACTTTAGTAAATCCAGTTAGTTATTTTGAATACTCATCTCATTGTTTTTTATTGCTTCCATTTCGTTTGTTTGTTGGTTTTTAACTTTATTTAATTTATTCTTTCAAAGTTTATAGTTTTGAAGAAATTTTCTAAAGTTTATTTAAAGAAAGCTTTACTGTTTAATAATATTTAATAACTGGTGATTGTTATTCTTTAGATAATTTATAGGTTTTTATTTGTGCTGGGCAATCGTTGCTTTAATCGATCATTGCTTATTTAGTTGTTAGGTGAAATGGGTATGATAGTTCTATTCTGCTTCTATTAATGGAGATTTGCCGATGAATGCTATGTGATTTGCATAGTGATTTGCAATCCGATTTGAATTTGTTCGTAGAGAGTATTTCAACGATAGGTCTATCAGGTCATGTGAATACGTAAATTTTTATGAGAATTTAAACGATCCGCGAGATGACTTGTTCATCTGGCTTGTTAGATCGATTGTAAATTATGTAAATTTTATTGCACAAATGTAAATATTTGAATATGTAAATTTAGGTGAGATGGTCTGACTCATTAGGTTGACTGATGAACCTAAGAATACATTAGCGGACTTGGCTGACATTTCTGTTGAGGCAGTTATCAACTCTAGCGTTGAAGACTTGTCTGACTTATTGTATCTAATTTCAAGCATCATGCGATAATGTGGAAATCGTTGCTGGAGGTATTTGTGAAGTTCTTCATGAACGTTTCGCACAGTTCACAATGGTTCATCTACGATTGGTGCTTCATATGTTGTGCGAGCACCTGAGGTCACACTATGCAGGTGTCGAGACTAATGAAGTTGGATCTGAAATTCGAGAGCGACTATTCTCGGCGCTACTTTCGATTATTTGCGATCCATATACTGGACAGCTGGGTATGAGTTTTTCTAGAGTTATTGGAGGAAGTCGTAACTTTATAACGGTTATGGTAGGGCGCCGTGATATTGTGATAGACTACGATGGCCAGTAGCAAAATTGATTCACTGTTGTGAGAGTTGGGGAGGGGAAATACCAGAAGGAAGGAGTCCAGAAGGGAACCTAATGCCTCATCGAGAAGCCAAAAGTGGGGAAGTTCGGGTCTTGGTTTCCCTGTTGTAAATACTTAATCATTTTCGTGGAGATATGCTCCGCATGTGAAAATATTACCTTTCAAATATAAGGAGATAGTGTGAAATTTTAAAAAGGCAAGAGTGCATATTGGAGAGGAAGGTGCATATTAAATGCTATAGGTTCTATTATTAGTATTATACTCAACATTTTTCGCTTCATAATGAGACTATCTACAATTTTTATCTTTTCCTGATGGAATTTTCCAAGAAAAACAGATTTTTAAAAGTAGTGAAAAAATTTTGGATTTTTATTTACAGTGAAAACAGGAGAGAGTGAAGTGTTGAATACGCATATTGTTCGTGCGGGATACGATACAGAAGGCGAATTTAAATGGTCGGAGATTTGTGAGGTGACAACTTTGGCATTGGAGAAAGAGATATGGTTAGTTAGCTTGCTGTTTAAGTGTCCTCTTAGTTTTGAATTTGGCGCCGTAAAAGTTTGAAGAAGCAGCTCATTTTCCCATATTATTATTTCAAATTCCTTTTATTTGGAACGTAGGGGATTTTTGAAGGTTGGGAGTCACTATTCATCTTCTTCAATCTGATTCATGAAATTTTTAGGCCTTTATGTTTCAGAAGTCTGTTCCTTCTTTTCATCTCGAAGGTTTTTATCTTCCAATGCCTGCTTTTGCTGCTTCAGAATAGCGACCCTCTGAAAAAGTTAATTTCATAAGGAGATTGTTGAACGTTTTTTTTATACAATCGTTTGGAGTTCTATAAACGATTGTATAAAAAAACATTCAACAATCCCCTTAGGAGTTTAAATTTCGTTTCACCACTTTGATAGTGCAATCGCGTAGTGTTGCTAACGTCGAAATGATTAGGTTATGAGTGCGTAACGACTCTAACTTGGAGGGTTTTCATTGAAAAAAAAATAAAATTCTGGGTTTATTGGTTTAGATTTTTGTATGATCTATGTGTTCTCTAGTTTAGAGCTCTCAGCGTTTTTATTTTATCCTTATGAATTGCTATGGTAGGAAAAATTTTCAGCTCATATAATCTGAAGGGAATGTCGACGTATCCAAATGCTAAATTCCATTGTCTAAACCGTGGCTATAAATCCGTCGACATACCATAAGGCCGAACCTCTGGGTGAACTTGTTAAAGTAGCATATTTTTATAGTTTACTGTAGTTGAAATACCGTTTTTTTATAGTTTAAAAACTATATTCTTATTGCTTATTGTTCATTTGCCATTATTTAGGTTTCCGGTGCTAAGAGTAATATTGCATCACCTATGTCGGGTACTCGAATTTCGTGGATTTGTATTCACGGCTGGCGAAATGCGCGTGCGACAATTAAAGGATGCAGTAATAAGGCTGCATTACAAGTTAGTCGTTATTTATTTATTTAATTATTCAAAACAAATGAAATTTTCTGTTTTGGTAGCGCTAATTTTGGTGTTATAAAGAGGATAGGCGAATTAGCAAATAATATTTTTTCTGATCTATTGCTTTATAGATCACACTTTGAATCGGAGCTAATAGTTTATGGTTATATTTTTCGCTTTGAGTGAGTTCTCATTTGCATATGTTCTTCACAACTGTCATCTTTTTATGTTATTGAAATTCTGTACTCTTTTTTTAAAATCTTTTTTCTCCACCTTTGCGATGATGTATCNATATATATACATACAATGATTTCTGTTGTGTAACTTCTTAAAAAGTTTAGTATGTTCGCATTAATTCTTACTGATTCTTATAAATATGAATGAAGTTTTCTGCTCTTGTGTTTTTTATTTTAGTTTCTTTTGCAATATTTATATATTGTTTATATTCTTTGCAATTGCAATATTCATTTTCTTTGCAATATTTCATTGATGCTTAGAAGTTTGTTGGACTTATTTGGCGTATTCATTCGAATAATTTGAGTTGTTACTCGGCTGTGTTTATTGAGTGTGTTATATTACACGTAGAGTGTACACCATTAGGGGAAGGGCGGGGGGTGGCAGGAAGGATGGCTACACTGGTATTTAGTGGCGAATGCAAATAGAACTAGTTGATTACTTTATATGTATTTGTAGATTTAACTGAATGAGTTAAATAGCTAGGTGTATTCGGTATTTACTGATGAGGATTATTTGCAGCCTGAGGTGGGCATTTTAGAAACTGGATATCGCCTGAGGGCGTAAATTCTTGATTTTTATAACCTTGTCTCTTCTATCAGACCGAAAAAACAGTCAAGCTGCGTCGAATGAAATGTTTAGAATTGTACAGTTTTATTTTCAGGATATAAGAAAATATAATTTTAATATTGCATTTTAATAAAGATAGTTTATTGTGGGCGATAATGAAGATAATTCAGTAATTAAAAAATATTTCAGGCGAAACGATCTACTCTGTGAAAGTGATGCAGACGTAAAACGAGTAATGCAAACAGGAGAAGAAACGCAAAAAAGGAATGATATTGATTTGGCGAAATATCTTTGCCCAGTTCTTAGTAGGCTTATCAATTACTATCGAGATGAAAATATTTGCAAAATTATGGTCGATTCTATACCTTCAGTGCCAGCCGGTTGTCAACAGGTTTGTGTCATTTGCATTTTATCTTTGGAGAACTCATGGAATGAGCGCATAAGAATTGTTTTTTTTTTTTTGAACTGAAGACACCGTTTTTATGTTTAAAAAGACGGGTGTGGGAAAAATTTCCATCTATTCTTTGTCGAGATGCTGTGGCTCTAAAGGAGCAAATTAAAAAGTTCGGTTACTAACGTGAAGGTAACGAACGAAAGCTATTTTCGCCTTTTTTCGAGGGTGAAGGCGGGGGGAGGGGGGAGGGTGGGATTGGAGAGAGGGTGATCGAAACCGTTATCTAACCTGACAAAGAAGAAAAACACCGAGGGAGGTGCTCGTTGACGGTATCGAAACTTCGTATTGATTTTCATTGATCTTCTGAGCAAGCATAAGAGGGTGGAGGGTGACAACATGCGTTGTGTTCAAGTAGAGTGAATGCTTTGACTACTAAACAGCAGCACTTTTAAAGAAACATCATTCACTCTACTTGAGCACAGCGTATATTGTCACTCTTCACCCTCTTCTCATGTGTGTGCGGAGAACTGAGCTTTGATTTTCCTCTTCCATTCTTATTTGAAGGATACTGGTTGTACTCACTGGTTGACAGTACGTCTTATGTGATGTATAAGGTGGTCTTTGTTGATTTCAGAAACGATGTAAAGATTTGAAGGGACGTAAAAGATATGAAAGGATTTTTAATCATTGGTAGTCGTATGCTGATTATGTAGGCTCAAATGTGCGTTATAAATTAATAGTTTTGCACAACTTTGAGTTGCTTCGCTGCATCACTGCCTTAGTATTGAAAATCCTCGCAATAGATTCGTCGTCTAAAGTATCTAAAATTTTTAGAAAGCGACGAGCTCTTGAAGTTTTATTCGAGTGATAGGTAGCAGTGAGGGAGGGGTTGTAAGTAATAATTACTGTATGCACTTTTTAACTTCCCGAGAAGAAGGTGGCAAAAAATCCTTTCCAATATATAGGAAATAGCTGTGTTATTTTGAGGCGATAATGGCATGTGATTTGGCTGTTCAAATTATACCAGAATGTATGGCACCATTGGCAAGGCAACTGATGGCTCATTTGGCAGGCTTACAACCAAGTGCGGTACTTGCAATACCAATTATTGAATTATCTTCTGACTCGTCCGCTGTTGAGAATTTTTATCAGTTTTTCCAGGTTTGTTTCATGTTTCTTCTATTATTCAGTAGAACATTACAGGATGGTAGAATGGGAGGATGATGGGGGGGAGGGGGGAGGAGTCGTAGGCCTTTTTTATGAAATTTTTGCATCTTTTGCAAAGTAATTTCACGATTCTTGTTAATCACATAAATTGACGTAAAAAATATAATATAGTCTGTTTATCTTTAATTTGCTGTATAGAAAGTGGAATAGCAAAGATGGATTGTAGAGATTGGAATTTTCGGTTGATCAATTCTAGTTATTACCAACCGACTGCCTTGAATGGCTTCAAAAGTTTTGATAAATTGGTTACATTTGGTGCATGACCACTGGATATAGCAAAGCGCTTAAATGGCAATGAGAAGAATTGAACAGTTTGCGTACTCACATAAGTGAGAGGGTTTTCACCATTGCAGTTTTTTGAGGTTTTATTGGTAAAAAAATTTACCTTTACAGATGAAACATTTTAAATGCGTAATCGATGTGTTGGCACCATATACGAACGTCCATCGCTTCAATACGTTTATAATAGCCGCCGTTTTTCGGAATTTAATGCGGTGGTATGTGCGTATGCCTGAATCGATTCGAGAGGAAATGACCGCCTATATATTAGAAAAGGTTGGCCGTTACTTGCAATATTATTTTTTTATTTCCAGTATTATTTTTTAAAGTCAGAAAAAATCAGAAGTGGGATCGAATAAACCCTTGGAAAGGAAGTTGTATGCGTAGCGGAGTGGTGAATATTTTTAAATCAAACGACCATTTCGAAAATAGGAGGGGTTGTAGTACGAGCTGCAACCTCATCCTTCTTTCCTTTGAAATCTTATAGTTGCTAGGAGGGCAGAATTTCGCTTTTGTTGATGAAGTAAATAGGATCTAGCATTAATAACTTGCTCTTCTTTAGATGCAGACATGAACTCTTCCATTTGTGACCCCTTGCAGTAATGCCTGTTCCTGTTGTTACCTATTCCAGATGTAACGTAACTGTGCTAATTTATCTGTAATGTCTTCATTTTGCTTTTTTCCTACTTTTGATGGCAGTTGTTCACGTGATCTGTGGTTTCATCGCCCAATTAACCAGCGGGAAAGGTATTCAAGTGGTGATGGTGGTATTTCTAGGTGGATGCATATTCATTATCTAAGTCGTCGAGCACATCTGAAATGGGTAGGCAGCCCAGTGGTGACAGCTGCACAACACCATCGTCAAGCGTCTTCAGTGTGGGTCCTCTCCCTGATACTCCACCACCGATGGCAGCTGTTGGAGGCACTCTCTCTGCAACGCGAAGTGTGGATCCTGGTATAGCAGAAGATGCAATGACTAATCTCACCGTTTTAGGCTGTTAGGTGTATTAAGGTTTGTGCAAGGTGCGCAATTTAATAGCAACAGTAAAGCGATCCACAAGATCCGATTGCACTGTAGAACTTTTGCATGTAGGGGATAGCTTGACCTTTCCGCATAATCAGCACAAAGTATAGGACTTTCGAGTAGAATATTAGCATCGCTGTTCATTATGGGATCCTCGCTCGGTAGGCAGGTTTCGCCTTCAATAATGTTTCAAGTTACTTTGCTTAAAAGTTCATTCCGCTTTGCTAGTTTTGCATTTGTCACTTCCGGGTGTTCTAACCCTCGAATTCTTTTATCTTTGCGCTTACGTGGAAAAATTCTTCGCATTTCATTCTATTGACCATAAGAAATTTCTACTCCTTTGTTCGCCCTATTTTACATAGTTTCTGGTCGTTTTCATCTCATGGCAGCTAGGTATTGAGCAATGAAAATACCAATACTCTTGTAACTTCAGCATTTTTGATATAAAGTTTCGATTTATTTGGATAATGCAGAAATTTTTGCTCAGAGGGAAACGTATGAGTGAGGACATCAAAGTTTTCCGTTATTTGTTGCTCTAACTGACCATAGGTACAACCTGGGCTGGAACCTTCAAGTATAATTATATTTTTTCTTTGGAATGTTTAGTCCAGTTGCTAAGAAATTTCAAATCCCTCGATTTGCAAGGCTTTCTGGTCGTTAGGTTGTGGGAAGTTGAGATTTTGAATACCCGTGGAGAAATTTACACCTGTTTGGAAAGAGGGAGAATGTGTGTATTTATGATTCCCCACCTCTGTTGCATCCCTCACTTTTCGATCCCACTTTCCTTTACGCCATGCAATTTGTAATTCTATTTGGAAGATTATTTGAGATGGCACATGAAGCTCGTGATGCTTTGGTGGCTTTTATGCGATACGGTAAGATGGGTGAGGTTAACGAATCGATATCGATGAATGAATCAATGAATTTAATTGAGCAAAAAACTGAACATTGGGTTGTCAATGATTCGATTATATCGCTATCGGTTTATACAGAAGGAAGCAATAAGAAAACGTCGAATGTAATTACATCGGGTAAGAAATATTTTTGTCTCTGAGAAGTGAGGGGGAATTGAGGAAGAATTTTTTAATTTTTTGATGGCGAATTAGGTAATATTCCTGAAAAGTGTAGCATAACTAGAAGGGGAAAAGAAATCACGCCTTGATGTGCTATTACTATATAATGCGATATGGTTTGCAGAAAAGATTTTGTATCTGTATTCTTCATCTCATTCGAATAGAACATAAATGTTATTTGCAATTCTATTCTGCATCATTTCTAAGGGGAATTTCATTTCCAGTAATTAATTTGTAGTAATTTTCAGTAATTCTAGTATTTAATTCCGATAAGTCTCGTAGAATTAAATCGAATCTATTTTAGAGAGTGATCATTGTGTGACAACAACAAAGACTCAACAACAAAATGACGAAATTATAACAGATGTGAGGCGTAGGCATCAGTCAGCTGTTCATCGACCAGAAAGGTAATGTCTTACCTTTACATCTAGGTACGAAGATTTCCATAAGTGACATTTTGAAGTGATTCATAAAGAATGTTCTTAGTGAATAGGAGGAGTGGGAAAGGGATTTTATGGAAATTTTTGAATTCTTTTTGCTCAAGAGATGTCTAATTTGAGAGTTTTGTTTTATAATATATACATATTTTACTTGCTAAAATTTTCTTTTTAGTTTTATTCATCTATCGTTGTCCTTCATTCAGTCAGAATTTTTTGAAGAAGGCATTTTTTCTCGTAGTTTGGATTCGTGGATATCTGATGGAGAATATTTCCAGCAGTGAATTAAATCCTGTATGCTATCACGTACAGAGGGTGGCAATGGGGAGTTTGCTAGTCTCGGAGAGAAGGTCGTGAATTTGGGGTTGAAGGTTTTTTAGACGAAAAAACAAAGTTACAAATCGGTAAATTTGGGGTTGCGATTCCGTCGTAGCTTTCGCGACTTTTTTTTTATAACGTATGAGTCGGAAGAATGTTCACAGCTTGAAGTAGAGTAAGTCGGCATCTTATTTTCATCTTCACCTCCCCTCCTATTTCGACTGATCTTTTCCTGTCTCATTTCACCTTTTTCGCATCCACCTCCACTAACTTTAATTATTAACTTTGACCGATGTATAGTTATGGACTGTAACTTTCAGAAAGGGCTAGCTATTCTGATTTTTGGTGTAAAGATTGCGTCGTCGGAACCTCGATAATCGACAACGGTATTGTGGAGGATTTGCTGAATCGGAATCGCTGTTCTACTTCTAGTATATAAAATTTTAGATTGAAGCAGATACCTCGACCGGCTGCACTGGACGATTCCTATGCAGTCAGTCGTTCATCACCGCGAACGCAGCCCACAGCAACCGTCTCATGGACACAAATTGTCGTAAGGCATATTTATGGGAAACAAACATGGTTGATGCGCTCTTTAAGTGCAGTACCGGATGATTTCGATGCTGGTTAGTACGTATATACTATTGGGGGTTTACTTAGAAAGGAAGAGGAAAAAATTCTGAGTCGATATTGAGAGTCGAAATCGCAATTTTATCTTTGATTTTTGTGGGTGTTTTTATACTGCTGTTTATATATGGCAGTACCCTATGTTTGTTATCTGATAATGCAGACTTGTGTAAGAAAGCCATTTTTTAAGCTTTGGTACTTATTGAGGGGTAGAAGGAGGAGGGGGCAGAGAGCTTATTGAGGAACGCAGGGGGGAAGGGTTAATACTGAGGGACGCAGAGGGGACGGAAAGGTGTTCCAGGTTTCATGACAGGTAAATGTACCTATAGTTGTTACTTATGTTTCATTGCAGTGCCATGTTCGAACAACGCGGATGCAGCTTCACTGGTTCTTCATCTATGCGCCGATCAAAAAGCGATCAAAATATCATCTACGGATAAAAATAAAATGTAAATTCTTCAGTTTTTTTTTGGATGGTTTCGATGTGAATTGTTTGGCAAGATGGGCAATTTTTGACTTACTTTTATGGCTGTTTTGTTACTGTTTCGCTTCACTCTTGTTTTGCATATTACTTGTATATTTATTTATAAGAGGTCTGTAATGGGCTCAAGAGGATGCTTTAACTTCCAAAATTTTCTAAGTGAAAAGGTGATTTTTCTCAAAATATCAGGTCATTTGAATAGCTCAAGTGCCATGGTGAGTTTGCGTTGACTACATTGATGTATATTTTTTTTGAAAATTAATTAGTGCGTTGAAGTTACAAGCATTTTTACGGCCATATTTAGATCATACATGTTGCAATCGAAGTTAAATTTTAGTGATGGAATCGAATCCCATCTGGACTGTGATATTGCTTTGGTAGGGTACTTTATATGTTGTATTGGTGAGTGAAAGAAAATTAACTTAACGCCTGTTTTGAAGTGAAATAGCGCACTAATCTTCCTTGGTTATTTCTTATCCTTGTCTTATTTTGTCCTTACTGTCCTATGTCGCTATCCCTTATCCTTATTCATCTAAGCGGCACTTGGTAAAGAATCGTTGGTAATTAAAATTCTTATTTTGCAGTGTCATTATTTGTATTGAAATATTTGTTTCTTGTTTGAAGATCACGTTCATTCCGGAATATCGATAGGATATCAGCGTTGGAAATGCATACAGTGGGAGTAGTTTATGTTGGCTATGGGCAGACGAAAGAATCGGAAATTCTGGCGAATGTTTACGGATCGGAAAGATATGTCAAGTTTATAAGGTTAGATTAGACTCTTTTACATTTGCCTCGAATATCCTCTCAAGTTTGAATTTTCGAGAAACATAGGTGGTTCTACCCTGACAGTATACTGTTTGTTGATTGTTTTATGCTGATGTGTAGGGCAGTTTCAATGCTAGAAAGGAGAAAGTTGTAAAAATGCGGAGGGGTGGGAAGAGGGCGCGATCTCGAACTAGGACGTTTTCTATCCAGGCGAAGACACTAATCCGTAATGTGATCCCACCGTTCGTGTTACTACACCCAGTTTTAGCTTTGTCTATTATGCTATCGCCCAAGTCAATGTTTAAATCAATAACCTAATGTTAAATAATCAAATGCTTAAGTGGAAATAGTGCAAAACTAAGCCTGAGTCCTGATTATGGCGTACACTTTTCGCTTCTATTCCTGCCGTTGTACTGACGATCTCGGCCATATCTAAAATAAGATAATTGTTTAGAGTTGTATTCTATTTTTAGGATGCTCAGAATCGCAATTAACCAGGAGAACTAAAGTATTTTGTGCGGGCAACTGCTCGTAGATAGGTTTTAACCGACTTTAACAGGTAAGGAAGGGGGGGGGGGGGGGGGGGACGGCAATTTTCACCACGTCGGATATTTTTAGCTGAAAAAAATGAGAAGAATAAATCTACTTATAACTGTATTTGTTTTGGTGTGTCAGTTTATTTGTTTTGGTGTGTCAGTTTACACAGCGACCGTAAATAATTCATATTTCAAAGATTTTTATAAGAAAATTTTTCGATTAAGAATGTTGGGTGAAACGATATCGCTGGAGAATAATCCGGGTGGATTGATGCCGAGTGTTAATGGTCAGTTCACATACGCATGTACGGATGCTGTTTCGCGATTGGTTTTTCATATTGGTTGGCATTTCGAATTTTTCGAAGACATTTATTTATGGTTTCATTTTAAATCCTGTCGGTGCATGTGAGGTGTTGTCATGAACAAAAGCCGCTGGTTATTTGTTTGTTCCGGAAATCTTCAAATTGCTTCATTGAATAGTGTATAAGGTCGCTTAGAAGACACTGGACTTATAGGTTTTGTGATGTTTTAGGATTGCTACAGTGGAAGGAAATTTAATAGGAATTTTATAACACTTAATCGTGAGAATGCTTCCGAAGAGAATAAAAAGTATGCCCTTTTTGGAATTCAAGGGGTGGGGGGGGGGGGGGGGATATTTTTAGAGATTCATTTTAGCGCTCCAATAGGTTTGTTTAAACAGTGTTTGCCGAAGCGGCATTTACAGGGGTTAGACTTTGATTAAACGGTAACGCATCGTTTGAATTTTATTTAGATATGATATTTCTGTCGTCGTATTTCGTAGATTATAATATTCATGAAGGGAATAAATCAGATCAGTTAAATGAAAGAGGCTTTGAAAGATATTCACTTCTTTCCGCTTCTTTTTTATTTATTACTTCCGGAACAATATTCCAGGAATAGTTACGGAATAAATTTCAACTATTCGTTTTCAGCGACCTTGATGCCGAAAAGAGAGAACGATCAGAATTGTAATGAAAAAAAGAAATTCATCGGCAATGATTATGTTTCGGTGATTTTCAATGAAAGTGGTAAACCGTATCGTCTGGGCACTATCAGCGGAAAATTTGCATATGTGGCATTGGAGGTAATTTTTATTGGCCACTCTGTTTAATTATTCTTCAATTTTGTAAGTAGCAAACGATTATTTTGTTGTTTCGAACCAAAGTTTCGTCCGTTTTTTCCGTTATGAGCTCATTATAGGAGTTACTGGCATGTTTTGAGGATGGGGAGGGGGGGGGTGGCTTTTATTCCAGATGGTACGGTGGATCCGGAGTAGGTTTTTTTTAAAGTTTAATCGGATAAGCACTTAAGGATCTGCTGATTGAAAGTTGTGCATTTTCTATTTAAATATCTTGGTTTAGGAACTGATGGAAACAGCCCATAAAAAATGGGTGATTTAATGTTGAAAGGGGAATGTCATCTATTGGTGTTATAGAAGGTTAGTATAAATGCCGAATATGATCGTCATGGATAAGATTTGCAAAGAATAGAGTCGTTCGTGAGCGGTATCTGAATCAGGGACATTTGCATTTCCAGAGCATTGCTCGTTTAAGCCACTGAGCTGATGAGAAACTCGTGTGCTTCAAGAGAATGACTTTTGAGTAGCGTATTTTATGACTCTACAATATTGGCAGTTTTTCATTCATTTAGACCGTATTCGAGTTGATACGATCTTTATGGTTCTCACTCTCCAGAAACGCCATTTTGAATTTAGGCCTTTTTTTTATTATTTGAAAATGGCCTCCAACTCTTCTCTGAATGAGAATCTCCACACCTGAGTATAATTGGCCATGATTTCCCTTTATATCTAAGCCCATCTTCAAGTGTTACGAACGACATAGCACCAGGGGGCTTATATTTGAATATTGGTCAAATTTGAGAAGTTGTGGTAGCTGCAGATTCTGAGCTTATAAAAAAGGTACGGCAAAGTATTTTGACAGGTTGTGCCACAGGACGAATCGCATATGTTGGTAACTGTGCATGCCCGGCGAGAGATCGCCTCATGGTTGGCTATGTCACGTGCATTCCTACCTGATCAACGTGCCGCACTTCTGATTCGTAAACTTGTGCTAAGGGCACAATTATCGGTGAATGTCTGGAGGCGAGAGGAGGAGGAGAAAGGTCCACCGTATATTGGATTGACGGTTGAACGATTACGCGCTATCAGGGCGTTCGCACAAACAGCCACCAAACACACCTGAACGGAACGCTTATTGTTGGAAATATTTTATTGTGCTGTTCAGACTAATACAAAAGTTCATTTATTGTTTTCGCCTTTCTAACATAATACAGAGGATCGCTAAATATTTTGGGCTTTGGCTAAATGTGGAAGATCACTAGTTATTTTAGGCTTTGGCTGAATACAGAAGATCACTAATTATTTTGGGCTTTGGCTAACGTTATCTAACGAGGAACCCGATGGTTGGGTGTGATTTCTTAATGAAAGTGATAGTGAGGTTGAGATCTCCAGACCTATACATTTCGGTTGGATTAGGTTTAGTGCAAGTGGGTAAAAAGTGTGTGTATGTATGATTTTTCATTGTTAACCGCTTCGCCGGCACTTGATAAATCATCGGAGCTGTAGAAGAAATGCTTGTGGTAGCAAATAAGAATATAATGTGAGCTCCATACAACAACAACAAGCAGTGCTTTCGGTGGTCGAGATGAATTCGTGTAAAGGGACGGTGGAATTTACTCTTTGGTTTTTACCTGTGTTCATTAGCGCAGTTCTTTGTGCATTCAAGTGAGAATAAGTATAAAGAAGAAAGGAAGGGAGGGAGGAGGTGAAGTTCGATTACATGAGGGGTATGTATATGCTAAGTTTCAGTTTGTGTCTAGTCTAGAGGGGAGGCGTGTATGTCTGGTGTGCCCGTGTGTTTTTCGGTAGGGGAGGGGGGTGCTGCCTGTGCAACGCTTATTTCTAGGAGGAGAAGAGTGTGTGCGTGTGCATGTATATTTGTGTGGTGCGTCGTAGGTTTCTGTTTGTGAGCGGCATCGAGGGAGGAGCGAAACCTCATTTCTCATTTTGTCTGGCATGTGTTGGCGGGGGGAGGGGGGTGGTGCGAATGGTATGTGTGCCTGTTTACGTGTGTCTGTTCGTCTGTGAGTATCGATATGTGTCTGATCTATGTGTGCATCTGTGCTTCCATGCATGTACATTTATGCGTATCTCTGTGTAGGTGCTTGCTTGTGCACGTCTGCAACAGTATGCGTGTCCGTACGCACCTCTGTCTGTCAGCTTCCAAGTGCATCCCCGCGTGTCTGTATCTGTGTGTCCGTGTCTCTTTGTGTCCGTGCCCGTCTGTGTGTCCGCATCTGCATGTATCTCTATCTGTTTGTCTGTGTGTCTGTACCTAAGCCTAAGCCGAAGCCCCAGCTAGAGCCCAAGCCTGAGCATAGGCTCTAAGATAAACTTAAGCCCAAGCTAAAGGCTAAGCCTGAGCTTAAGCCTAAGCCT
>QEWY01000270.1:0-313824 GCA_006503575.1 Baylisascaris schroederi
TGGTTTCTTAAATGCCTAGTTTCTCTGCAGATCGTGTGAAAACCACCTTGCCTCTGACATGATCTGAACACGAAAGATTCTAATCTGCGGTCATCCGCACTTTCGCTGTGTCATCGAACTGGAATTATGGATTATGAAATCTGCCTGCCTTTTCGGGGAAAATAATGTAGTATATGGGGATGTTGTACTATATGTCATACACTTTCCTACGTAACTTTCTGATCTGCAGTTGTATAAGGGATAATTAGCGAACTGGTTATATTTGACAATTGTGATTCTTTTCGGGAATGAATCAGTTGACGGTAGCTTATATGATTGAATTTAGTCACTTTAACGTGACCTGATGACGAAACATTCTGGTCTGGTGTTGTACGCAGTAACGCTGCTCAACGGAACGATAAAATCTTAATCATGAATTGTGCTTGCATTTCAGAAATGTTACATTATTGCGTGATGACTCACTTATGATGACCTGATCATGAAGATGCATTCGCAGCTACGCTTGTTTGATCGGATTTGGTCGTTTAGTTCGCATAAGCGAAAATTCATATGTGAGATGCATGCGCTTTACATAGGTGATCGGTATTTTCAACGCTTCCAATTTATTTGACATACAATGTGTACTTCTATAAAGGACAGAAAAAGGCAGCGACACAATTAGTCATGAAACAAAAGTAGTTCGATAAACGCTTAATGGGACACCAGTGAGTGGTACAGCTTCGAAAGGTGAACGCAGTAGCCAATAAATGAGTTTTTTTTTTCTCTGGCGGAAGTCAGCTGTCTTTTTTTTCGTGTTCGGACCACGAATCGATTATGCCTTCTTTGGTGCGCGTATTGAATTCGATGTTGTGAGGGCGTTGTCCCACGAGCGTTTTCTTACTAAATATTTTAACACAGCGCTAGCAAACGAAATGCATTTCAATGCAAGAGACGGACAGCTTCCATTGTCGAGTGCCCTTGTTTAGTGCCACTCATCCCTCACTCTTCGGTTTCGTAGCTTTTCATCGGCACACCTTTGTCCAACTTTATTGTATCCAACCATGTCCCTAGAGTGCCACTCGATGGGGAGCAAGTTGGTTCCATATGACATCTGAATGTGGCGAGGATTATGTGACAGATGTGCTTCGCGTTTGCCGTTCATCGGACTATTGGACGACACTGATGTGACGTGGGCTGTGCGATCGGCCCGCCCATTGCGACGGATAACACTCTCAAATCGCTTGTTTCCGTCGTCGTTTGCATTATGCGTTTCCTAAAGCTCCTGTCTAGCTCCGATCTTGTGAATAAATGAGATCACAGGATACAAAAATGTCCACTACCCTATCAATAACAACAGTTGTATTATTAATGCTGATATCATCCATTTATGGGCAACTTTGTATAAGCTATTTGCCACAATACCGTATTCCTCTCGCACTTGGTACATTCCTTCCGGATCCCTATAAGACACAACTGAAAGGTTCGATTCATGTGGCGCTTGAGCACATCCATAATCAGTCATGTATTCTAAATGACTACTATTTGCATCTTATTCTCAAAGATACTGAGGTTATCTCTTCTTTTCTTTGCTAAATCCCCCTTTTTTTTACACAACCCTTCATGTTTGGCAGGATGACTCAGTTGCATGTAATCATTACTTTATCAGGTTTTACTCTGCACATTTGCACATATGCCTCATATGCATTTTGATTGAATAGTATCACATATAACCTATATTTGCATATACGTTCACCACTTTGCATACGTACAACTTCTTTTTTTTTTGAAGTTCATCACACCGGAAGCTAATACAATAGCTAAGCTCAAATAACCGTAATGTGCATCATTCCTATTTCCCTTTCAGCAGTTTTTAATGCTTTTCGAAATCTTTCTGCAGTGCAGAGTTTCTGCTCGTAACTGCAATTGTTTTGACATCTCTATAGACTGATATCTTTATAGGCTTGTGTTCAGAAGGTTGACAAAGAGAGTGATCTTCGTTGTTGGTGCTGAATCTATAGATGCTCGATTCCTTGGCTTAAAGCTAAATTCTCGTTCAGCTTTCACCTTTGGGTGAAATTTTGCATAATGCATTCTGCATGGTTTACCATTCGAAATGCTGCTGCCGGATTATGGGCAAAAGATCTGGGTCTGAGCATATTCTTTCTAAGTTCATAGAAGCGTTCTTCAAAGGCTCGTTTCACCATCTTTACTTAGTGATATTTGTGTAGACAAAGCGATTGCTTTCTATGCACATCAAAATTGAATTGTAAATCAAATTATGCCTAACAAATCGATCTGTCGCAAATAAAAATGATCCATTGTGCGGTTGCTGGTCGCATAGCATAGCGAGTACTTTCATTCTACTGCCGAAAAAAGTCGAGCTTGAACTCGTTGTTAGATAGTTTCGATGTGCCTAAAAGATAGTAAAGGCATATGGTGACTCTTCATCAGCAGAAAATTTCATGTAAATCTATCGTAATCCTTGTGGATAGTAGGGTTCTCTTTTTCATGCAATAAACGGCGCTTCACCTGTTTTTGCCAACCGATAAGTACCTAAAGACGCGCCATAGCGCATATTTTTTGCTGATAAATGATCTTTCATTTAATGCATAAACGCTTTCTATTCTCCCTTTCTTCTTTAATGCATTAAAAAAAAACTATGGATGAATAATAGTCAAGCTGAAATTTCTCTTGAATGAAATTCATCACTTAAGACAGCATTGCTACCACATTTCTATATTTCTTCACTTAAGAGTGAGAAGCGGGACCCAAATCACTCCTGAATTACTATAGATGGTCGTAAGCAGGAGCAACTGCATGCTACACTTTTAGAAAATTGTTATCGATACCGAATTCTTTCTATGTTTCATATCTCCTGGCTGAAGAGATATTTGGATGTCGCTTTTTGCTGATAAAAAGCACAACATTTAAAGGATTTTGATTGCAAAGCTAGAGATGAGTTGGACAAAGACGAATGGACAAAACATAATATTTGAGGTGACAATGTGCATAAAGAGCGCTAATCGGGGCAAGAAGCAGCAAGAAGAATTCGAAGAACGAACGAATGGAGGCGTTTTCCTTTTCAATTGAGTGGTCATCCTTAGAACTTATCAGATTGCTGCAAAACTTCATTACTGAACTTGAAATGGGCACATCAAAAGTGATTTTGAACGATTGAAAGTCACAATGCTGATTTTACCCTCTCCTCCCTCCATCCCTTCTTATCTAATGAAAATTTTCATTTTTTCAAAAAAAAAAACTTTTTTGACTATTAAATTATGTGTTTGCAAAGTCTAATGATGATCTCGATGTTTCTTTTAGGATGCATTCAATTTTAAAGAAAAGTTAAATTACTTCTACTGAAATCCACAAAAACGAGACTGAAAACGTCTGAGCACGAACAAGATTCATCTATGTCTTCTTCTGTATATATTAGATAGAAGTGCGTCAATCATTTCACAACACCATTTGACAACACGAATTTGCCACTCATGTACTATGTCTAGAATTCTGTTTCATTTGAATTTTTCTATTTTCTTTTACTTTTATTTATTTTCAAATTTATTCCTTAAATTGCCTTTCGGAAAATGAGTCAAACGAAGAATTTCATCAAAATCATTGTCAACATTAATATTGCTTCAATTATGATTTGCTTCTCACACTTTCGTATGGAATTTTTTTCCCATTTCTTGATCATTTTATTACACACTATGAACATGTGTATTATTTAAAAAGCAATATTATCTCAATATCTGTCCTATAGGTTTGCTCATATTTATTTACTATTGCACACTTGTTAGCATTCTCGTTAGCATTTATAGAAGAAAATTATTGCAGTATTTTTATCATACTGTTGTAAAATTGTAGATTTATTTATCAACATTATTAGCAATAGCATTTCTTGGCACTAAGATAAATCGACGCTTATTCGTTGTGTTTAGTGATTTTTTGCAGTTTTTCAATGAAATAGCAGATGTGTACATGAATAAGCTAATTGTTGGAACATTTTCTTTTTACGAAAATATAAATGAAGCATTTTCTGCTAGCGAGATAAACGAGTTGTGCAGTTTAAGATGATGTTTAGTCGGCCATTTCCTCGAAAATATATCTATGACGACGTTTTTAGTTGTCGTTTCTATTTTAGACTTTATGTTTTGCCTACTTTATTCTCTTTTCTAACGACAACCCATCAACGTTAATACGCTCTATTTCTACTATTAATGAGAATGAATATCTTTCTTGTCCATATTTCCTCACCTTCTCAAGTTGTAATAATTTTTTGTTGTGCGCTCGCTCTCTCCGTACTACACACTTGTTCCCGTTGCGTTATCTGAGACTACGAATGATGTCCACGCTTATTTGGAAGGGATTTGTTGTGGCCGTATGATCACCATAAATCTATGGCCATAACGTTGCTGAAGCTGCATGGTATAGGCACGTCGTCGAAGTTTCTAAGCTTTCCGTGCAGTAAAATGCAATCGAAAGTGCGTATCTCACCTTTGAGTTTTTGGTGGAGTGGAGTTATCATGGTTACGGAGATAAGGGCGTACTTTCAACTGAAATTGCCAACGCAAAACGGGGTCCATTCATTGCATGCCAAATGTTTGTATTTTCAGAGCCTGCGAACGGACTAAAAATTGAACTAAATAGAAAAGAAATGGCTTAAGCGTTAAAGGATTTTGGCAAACAAAAAATGAGCTGCAGTCTGAAATGCTGCTTTGACCTCAACGAACACAGCCATAGTTGGAATAATGGAATTTTTGTTGCCAAAATGTCGATAACTAATATAGACTCATGAAGCTGAGCGTTCACATGCATAAGGCTTCGTCAAGCAATTCAATGAGTAAGGTGCTAGCGTCTTCATCTTTGTAGATCCTCAATAATTAAAGGTCGTAACTGGTATGCCTAAACGCTGTTGCTAGCTATCAAAGACACTGAGCACATTGGTGATTTACATCGATTCCGCGCAAATTATGATAAATTGAGGCTTAAGTTGCTTACGCACCAAACAGTCAACAACATCGTTCCAAATCGTCACCACCATATCCCTCGGGAATGAATCGAAATTATCCGTGACTGCACCTCAAACTTTTGTTGATATCCTGATATGTGTTGTGCCTTGCGTATTGATGTGGAAGTCTGGACGCAAGAAAAATATTGAAAAAATTTCGAGTTCGATTATCGTCCGCATGACTTTGGACGCTCGAATTGCCTCTTTTTGTAGCCTTAGCTTAGTGCATCGTCCACACTGAGATCTAATTTTGGCATTGTCATCATAGCGTTCATGGAACGATGGTTTACGGAATCTGATCATTACTGATGAAAAATAGGAAATTTAAACGTTGAGCTTTCGAAGTTTGTTATTTGTGAACGTGGATCTGATGAGTTCACTTACTAGGTTTCTTTTTAAGGCTCCGCTACCGATGATTTTCATCACGCTTAATATTCCTAGATCTTATTCAAAGAGAAGAGATGAAATTTATTGAAGAAGCGTGGGTGTAAGAGAGAATAAAGGCCAAAAAAGGCTTAGTTCATATAGACTGATGAAACTTAGAAGATAGACTGAGTACTTTTAATGAAAAGAGTATCGAAATCGAAATCAAAGTCAACGATTTGCTAATGCATTGCTGTGTAGATCTATTCAAAAGCTTCGTAACACCACTCATATGTACACTTCTCATGCTACTTTGCCATTGAAAGGTGTGCTCTAATTATTTAATATAAGGCACTAGAAGTATTGTAGCATTCCCATGATCGTTAGTAAGATGCCTAATAGGTTAACGCAAAAGGATTGATGCGATAAAGTGAGTGACCGCGTAAGTCGTCAAAGATTCCTTCGAACGACCGTCAAGGGTACTACGTCGCAACGCGTCATTAAGTGAATTTTGCGTCGAAATTTGTTGACTTGTTAAAGCACATGGGCATCCCATAGTCGTTGGAAAAGATCTGATGCTCACTCCTTCAATGCACAATCAACGCGCCTCAGAGGAGCAATAATTAAAAGGCAGTAGCTTATTTTTCATTCATAAATCTTTTTCCTGATACGATTAATCTGCAGCACGATGTAAGCATAGCATTTCAGCGCTATTTCAGTGGAACCATAGCATAAAATGCTCTTTCCAGTTGGTTTTTTTTTTCGACGATTTGAAAATCAAAAACTCATGATCCTAGTATTCATGGATAATTTCTGCTATTATAAGGCTTTTAAGGATTGCATTTTCTCTTATGGAGATATGCGATTGCAAACGCTTTCCTTTGATTTGCTGAAGCAGTATATTTTGCTTCTAATAAAAATGCCCTTTATTTACAATAGATTTATTGAGAAAAGTGAGCGCTTATCGTATCGACTTGCTTTTATTTCTTGATCATTTTTAGCGAGGCGGTCATATGTTCTCAAGTGGCGCCGATTCACTAAAAACAGTGCCGTGGAATTTTTAAGCGGTGTTTGGGTGATCCACATTGCTTTAAATTCTTCCAGATTAAGTTCAACGATCCGAAAAACTTCAATAAAAGAGAATAAAATATAATCTTCATATTTTTTGACGCATTGAGGATTGCTGTCCCATTCCCATAAAATAGTAACAAAGTAGTAAAACTCATTGCAACAGCAACGAACGATGCATTTTACAGTGCAAGACTTCTGTGGGTATGAAAGCGCTCTTCGAACTAATGAACGCCGATCCACGTCCTTTCGCACTTTTCGGCGATGCATGTACGAACGTCAACGAGCCTGTCGCAATGGCATCCAAGTATTGGCACATATTGCACCTCTCCTATGCCGAAACGCACGCCAAATTCGCTACCGCCGACTCGCAAGAGGTCAACCTCGAAATCCATTTCTGTTTGTTTCCGTCATGGGTGGCGTGGATAAATGCAGTAAAATAAAATATGAGTGCACTACTGCGCAATTTGTCATTATTTATTAGCATCTGGGGAGGTTTCTTGCAGAAATTCATATCTTGCTAGCTTGTTTGGCAAGTTTTTCGATTTCGACGAAGAACCCTAAGGCAATCGACAAAAACGAACTGAGTTTGAGCCGCTGTTAACATACTCATAAGCAATTCCTCGCCTCTAAATTTCCTAAAGAATAGTTGATTTACTTTCTATCAAGTCCATTATAAACACACTTTTAAAGTAGGACCGATCGGAGTGGGAATATCATTTAGTGTGCCGTTTCCCTTATTTTTTTGTTTATGTGATGCCTTACAACTTTCGCAATTATATTTTAAAGAGACGGAGCTAAATTATGAGTTGTGTTCTGCTTATTAGCAATAAAGCTGTTGGATTTGCCTAAGAAAAAAAAAACTGCTTGAGAGAAGAAACTTTGTTTCAGATGTATCCGACGTTTTTTCGTGTTGTACCCGGTGATCGGAATATAAATGCAGCTCGTTGTCGCCTTATATTTCATTTCAATTGGACTCGTGTCGGCACTGTTAAGCAAAGCGATGAGCCTCGATTTGCACTAGTAATTGCTCGTTTCTTCTTCCTCTTTTTACTTTCCCTCTTTCAATAATGCAAAATAAGAAAAGTAATTGGAAAATGAGTGCTAATAGCACAATGCAAAATAAGCAGCTTAAAATCTGCTAGAGATATATCGAATAAATCCCATAGAGTTCAATTCAGTGCACATTAATAGCAATGCAATTAATATACTCACCATAGCTTATCTTAATTTTTTCAAATAATTAATCAAGCTTCAACATAATTATACGCTGGATATTCGAGTGTTAAAGTTGTGCACATATGTTCATATTGCTATCTGACATCAATGAGGAAATTTTAAAAGCAATAAGCTGAAATGATGTAATCTACTCACTCAATAATGATAAATTGTAATTGAACAAGACGACCGCACATCACTCGATTATATCTCGAAAATTTCGTTTAGTTATATTCGCTCGAAGTTAATTGCATAGGGAACCGCATCGGTCTCAACGTTGTCTTCTCTAAAGTGAGCATTTCACATCGACACGCTAAATGCCTTAAAATTGCTGCAAGAGAGTGTTTTTAAACGGTGCGCATATCTTGTTGATTGCATCTTGTAGGGGGTTGAGTTTAGCTTGCATAAACCTTTCAAATAGTCGTTATAATGATCAATTGATTCGTCGATTTCTTATTATAAGTGATAATGTGATGCATCCCGGAAAATATCTTTTAAAAACTATGTGTCAAATGAACCCCTCATACTGCTTCCAAGAAAAGCAATAAGTGAATGTTGAAGTATATACCTACATACCAAGTTCTTGACATTACATGTGGCAAGCTAAATTTAATGTAAAATTACACCATCCTCTACGTAAGGAGATCTTCAGTTGGGGCTATTAGCGCTTCTGGAAGAATAGTCGATCGATTTGAAGAAAATTTAAAAGCAATAGACGCTGTCCTATAGTACGTAAAGAAATGATAATGACTAATAAAATGATTTTTGCATGAGTAACCTTTATGCGATATAAAAAGTGGAATAGAAAAGAATCAAGGGGGTGAATGTGTGCGCGGGAGTAGGAGAAGAGAGGAAGAGTATTACGAACATGTTATATGTTTAGCTTTCAGCCACACGAGTCGCTCACCACAAAATTAGAGCATGGCTATGGCATTAAAGTGGTCTATACGGCCGGGATAACGCATGATGAGATCGAAAATATAGCACTTGAACTCGATGAACTCAAGGTTATCGCTCTATTCTTCTTGCGTCTATTTCACAATGAGCTATTCCTGAGCTTGCGAATTTTTGCGACATTTTTGCAAATATCAATCCGACTGAGTTTACAGATGATTTATTTCCTTGAAGAATCGAAATAAAATCTTGACTATATCGAGTCACATAAAATCCGAATATGTATTTTGCGAATACATCAATATTTTGGAAAAAAAAACATCCCAAAGTACGCAAGAAATGGTTTATTTTGGGATATGCTGATACCTAAGCCAAAGCCCATACTTAAACTCATGCTCAAGCTTAGGCCATGTGCTCATAATTAAGCCATACTTTCGCTTAAGCCAATGCACACCATCTAATTTAATGGCTCTTACCCTGTGGCTTAGCACTTAAGAATGCCGGACAAAGCGCATAACACGGAGTACGAAGCGCGTAATAGATTGCATGTGCATTTGCGCTTAGGCACCTTCACAATGGTAAAGGAACGAAATAAGATTGAAAAGAATCGAGAAAATAATTACTTCAAGGCAGTGAAAACAAAATCATTTCCCACCAAAGGAACTACCTGAAAATATCTGAAGTTCAACGCCACTTTACGAATAAATGTACTTGCATCTATCTTTATTATGCAAATATCTATCTATCTTTATTATGCAAATACCTTTGAATCTTGAATTCAGAAACGAGACGTACGCATTTTTCTGGGCGATTTTGAGGAGGTTCTTGCAAGTCGAATAATGTGTGAAGTATATCAAAAGGGAATCTACGGTGATAATTATGTGTGGATATTACCTGGGTATCATTATGGTTAGTTCGTTTGTTTACCTTTTGCATATTTCTTTGATTATGTTATATTTCATGGATATCTCTGCTCTTTGAAAGTGTTTGCCACCCACTTTAGCGCTAAGAAAAAGTGTACATAACTCAAGATCTATTAGTAAAGGAGAAGACCCTCTGTAAATTAGTTGTCGACTAATAACTTATAGCAATTAACATAGAACATGCGACATGAAGAATATAGTTTCATAAAATTTCAACAAAGGAAACGAGGAACTTTTTCGCTTGAAAACAAAAAAAAAGATTGGAAATGAAAACCAAGTAGCCGCACTGAGAGGAATCCTTTGAGGTGAATGGTGGAAGAATACTACTTCAACGAATTGTACATCTGAAGAGCTGTTTGCTGCGATCAATGGTCACTTTGCTCTCGAATTTGCGCCATACTCACCGCATCTTCAGCAAATCACCGTTGGCAATAAAGTATGGAAGCTGCTTTATCTCATGCTATAGTATCGTTGAAAGAAAAAACCAACAGCCCAATCGATAAAAATTTATCACCAATGATAAGCGGATGTTGCTTTTGACGAGAACAAAAATTGCATATTATGAAGAAATACGAATCTTTCAAATGAATAATCACCATGTTTGCTTCTATTGGCATAAATTGATTGACATTACCAGATGAATTATGTGGATTTATTACTAGTTTAATTAATTGAATCATGTGAAAATTGTTATACATTTTGAAAAACATTGTTGAGAAGCGTAAAATTTGATAATAGAAAGCGATGTGAACAAATTTACATTCTTTTGTTTTTTTATTATTATTCTCTCAATGCATTTGTTTCTTATTCGACTTTATTTTTCCCATAAAAATGCACGTTTCCGATGGGAAATTCATTATGTGATTTCTTTTTTTATGGTCAGAAGAGAATATATGAAAATGAAACGAATAAGTATGTATTAATGTTCACACTCACCACAAAATCATTAACTTACCCATTTTTAAATTCGATGTAACCAAAAATATTTGCGCAAGAATTTTTTTTTTTTCAAAACCCAATAAAGAATTCCCTCATAAACATGATGTTTAATGAAATTTTTAATGAGCAGTTTGTTTCAACATAGCAATTTCATCATAGAACATTCATTTTCGATATCAAGAGCAGCAGTTTCGTTACTGATTCATATTGCTATTAATGCCAAAGTTGAAATTCGATGTCCAAAATTCAGTTCGAATATTTGCAATAGATCAATGAACTGTGCCATTTTAGCTGTGTTCAAAAACATATCCATTGGAAAATGCACATGCCCTATCCATCATGCCTTAGGTAGACCAGTGGTTTCACTTCATTAGCTTCTTTCGGTGATGAGTTGAGACTATCGAACAGATATTCTAGACAAGTGAGCGTGCATCGATTCGTAAAGACAGTTTAGTAAAACGATTTTATAAGTGCAACTTTACAAATAGCATAAAAACAGTTTCCGAAAGTAGTTTCAACTTTCACAATGTTTGAGGGCTATTATAGACAGTGGGGGAAGTGAAAGAAGAACTGGAAGCATCATGCGGAAAACAATGCACACCAAACGTGCTAAGGGCATATGCTTATGATGGCCTTTGGACATTAGCAATAGCAGTGCACCGCCTTTCAATGAACTACCAACAGACCTATGGTACAATGTGGGACCCGCTAAGCGATAATGGTAACTGGAGTATCACTCATGCTAGACTTCTTCTCGAAATCAACAACACTTCATTCAACGGCGTTACGGTATTCAATCTGTATGCTCATCTAATAAAATTTTTTCTTTCGCAGAAAAAGTCATTTACTCCTAAAAAGTATATCTTTCTATAAAATATTTATAAAATAATTAAAACTGCTGTTGCGATCACTCTTCTATTTGTTCATTCATTATTATCTCAGCTAGTGCTCATAGTTTTTTCATGATTCTAGCAGAAAAAGAAAAAAATCTTACTCTCTTTGCACTTATCCACTTAAGTAAATCGCTATCTGAATCAATTTTAGAAATATTCATCAATATTAGTAAGGGAATTTTAGTGTAAAATTGTTAATGTATGGGTAAATCTTAAATGCGTTAAATCGAGCTACTTTCAACTTAGTCGTTGATGTGCATACATCTGAAATAACGCTCACTAAAGTATTGAGAATCTTTCAAGGGTCATGTGCGCTTTGAGAACAATGAACGTCTCGGCTTGGTACAAATCCTACAATGGTATAATGGCTCATATAGGAATGTGGGTCATTTCGATGGATCCAACGATGCGTTCACACTCAGTCCCATTTTGGAACGTAAAATCAGCTATAATATTCCTTTCATAATTCGTTGAATTCGTTTTCTCCTTTCTTTGCCACTATAGTAGATAATAAAGGGCAAGAAGTTTGCTCGTCATATTCTTTCTGGATCGGCTTAGCCATAATTTTATTTCCACTGATCAATTTTTGCCCGATATATTAAAATTTTTTATATCCTTGCTTATTCAATAACTCAAACACCATCGCGTTACATTTGAGTTTTTTTTTTTTACATCCGTTGGCTGCTAAAAAACAAAAACGTATAAGTTGTAAGCCGTCGTAATGCCATTGTAGAAATTATATTCAGGTTGGCGTGCCCCGCTTGATGCGACCATAGTGGTTCATCAACGTCAATATATCACCTATACGTTGTTTATTTTGATGTCGCTATTCGCAGCCGTTGGTGTGGCACTCGCATTTCTCTTTCTTTCTATCAACATTCGATATAGAAACCATAGGTATGAGTTCTGATTTCATAAATCCTACAGGGTATGTAAAATTAGAGCTCAGAAACTTTGAATATGCATTTACTAAATAGATGAAATTCTTTTCGGCTTATTTTAATTGAAAAAAATTCCATCAAAAAATTATTCTCTCTGAGATATTTGCTCAGTGATTCCGTTAATGAATTCACAATTCAAAAGATTCTTTTTAGATGCATTCATATTTGTTCTTTACTAGTCAATGTCTTACTTCAAATTGAATTTAGTATGGTATTGTTCTTGAAATTATTTATCATTTTCAGATTCATAAAGATGTCATCACCCAACATGAATAACCTAATAATTGCCGGATCGGTATGTACCTATATCAGTGTGGTACTACTTGGTCTCGATACGCGTATTGTTTCGCCGCAAGGATTCGTTACCATTTGCTATGTGCGTGAGGATTAAACTAAACAACGATAATATGCGTGAGTTAGCGTGAGAAAGGGTCACATTGCTAAGTTGGAGATCTCTAATTCGACTCAGATCCCGGTCCTACAAGCATGGAAAAAAGATTTTTTTGATGACATCTACCGTTTATAGCAACTGACTGAAAAACGATGATAGTAAACGATCGAAATTCCGTTCGTTAGGTAACCAACATGCGGTATTTCAGCTTTCACCAGGAATTCGATCCAAAGCGAATCCTTCTCGAAAACATTAGTCGGTCAAAAATTGAAGACAATCTATAAGAATCGAACCTCGTTTGCAGTCAAAAAGTGCAAGATAAGTGGGAATCTATGCGGCCGATAGAGGGCGACGTTCTGAAAAAAAAAAAAGCAGATTAAACATGAAAATATTGGAATCAAAATGAGGCAAGAACATGAAATTTTGGAACCATACGTTATTTTGTTCAGCAATGTGCTAGGAAGGAAAATATCATATAGCATCTCGTATATTTACTTGATGTTCCTCTGTGCACCAGAAAGCCGTAATAGTGCAAACAGTGCAGATCACTTGGGAAAAGTATACCATGCCCTACAATCTTACCACTAGCTTCCTCCCATCCCAACTCGGATAAGTCATCGAACCCATGAAGGTCGGACTCGAAGTACTGACATACTTCAAGCAAGTATTCTGATAGAAGCAGTAGTTTGTCTTACCTATTTGAAGTCTTTACGTCTACAGACCTAAAGTTTGATTTGCTTTTCAATAGCGAATGATCTGCTCGCCTAGCTAAGCAACACTGTATGTCTCAAAGCCTAGGCAGAAGGATGAAGATGACAACAAAGACGTGAAGACATTTTGCAGTGAATGTTTATTTCTTTCCTTCGTATCATAGTCATAGATTTTCGTATCCCATATGCATCGTTCAAAGACGGATCAGTATATCTTCGCTGCTGCAATGCACTATCTCATTTTAAGCTTCGTTGTTGGCTAGCCCACTATGCGCTTTGTAGAATGCAAAATAATATCACACTTTCTTTATTATTTTTGCATTTTTGATCAGCGTAAATTGCTCACACGTTTTAACTTAGCTCTTTATTCACCTATTGCTTATGTCTGTCTTTCCGCTCTACGAGTATCATCCCCTCTTGCATATCACCACCACTAGCATTGATATTACCCTTGTCAATTCGTCCGTCTGGCATATCTGTGGAAAACCTCTATATCTTCGCCTTTTTCAAGTACGTTTTCATGTCGACTATCGAAATGAGCCAAAATCGAAGGCACATTCGAGGCATGCTTATTCTTTGAGCACAGCTGTACTGCTCTTGTCATAACAATAGAGACTTCTGCAAAATGCGAAAATCCGAGCAAATAGAATGATGCATGAAATACGCCAGTCGCGTCAAAGAAAAAAATCCTAAATTGAGACAAATACATGATTCGGCAAAAGACTGAAATGATTGCTCCAATGACAGAAGGTGACAAAAAAAACAACGCGAAAGACGGCAGTTTCACATCAGACAAATAACCTTTCTCATGCGACTTCAACAAAAAAAAAAGCACAATCTCATGCGATAAACTTTGCTATGGATTGCATTAGATGATTATGAAAGGTATGTTGTGGTAGGAAATAATGGCAATATATAACTATACGTCAATCCGTCATGCATTTTTATGAACCCTTGCTGGTTTTCTCTATACACGAGACGACAGTAGCAGTTATAACACCTATATGCATTCAAAGGCAAAGAAATAAGAGATATTTTGGCTTCGAGAAATAAATACATGGAACTATCCAACAATATAATGATTATTCGATTTCACATTTACTTTTGATTCCATTCGATGGATTTTTTCTCTCTTTTTTTGGCGAATAGATTTATTTCATCGAGAAAAGAACACGAGGAATACAAGTAAAACACGGATGATCCAAGTATTTGGCTAAAGCGATTTAAAAAGTATTTTTGCCAATCACAACCGTTTCCAATATATTATATTAATAAATTATCAGGCGAAGACATGGGTATTATGCTTTGGCTTTACGTTAGCATTCGGTTCGATGTTTTCGAAAACATGGCGTGTTCATTCGATTTTCACCAACATACGTATGAATAAGAAGGCGATAAAAGACTATAAGCTGTTCTTCTTCGTTGGTCTCATCGCATTGTTGGATATGCTTACACTCGCTCTATGGGCCTTCATTTCACCATTCTCATTTTCCGTCATTCAACTCGCCACCATTGTTCGTCTATATAAATTTATTTTTTTCTATTATTGGAGCCATACAAGTGTGCATATTTAATGCATGGATAGCAATTAGCAATACTAATCGCTACTGAGGAATAACTGTTTTCTGAATGAAAACGATCGGCAAATGAATAAAAGTACCTTATAGCGATGAATAGAAATTTAAGACTTTTGAAATTTCATCTTATATCAGCTCGATTTAAAAAAATAAATAAATAAAAAAGATAAAATATCCAACTAGAAAAATAATCGTTTAATTGTTTGCTTGTTTTTTAAACTTTCTGGTAAAAAGTTAATGACGTCATTACTGCTAATCTATTGCAGTCGAAAATTGCCACTATCTCTTACTTTCTGAGTAGATAATATTGATGAGTGTTGCAGTATATGGAGAACAAAGTGATTGCTCCCGAGATAGAGCGCTGCCACAGTGACGAATCGGTTGTCTTCGAAGCGATCATATTCGGCATCAAAGGCCTTCTGATGGTCATGCTTCTGTTGTTGACATACCGACTGATCTAGCTTAAGCCTCTTAAGTGTTCACAAATATGAATTAGCCATTAACATGTTTTATTTCTACTTCTACTGTCTATATTCATATATGCACCTTCTTTTGATTCGTATGCATTACTTTTCTTCACCGTTTTCGATTCATTGATATATGGATAGCAAATGGGATACTGAGCCAATCAGTAGTAAGCTCGGAGAGATTGAATTTTGCAAACGTCATAGAAGGGAAAAAACGAAGCTAACGACTGGCTATTCAGGCAGTAAAAGACCGTATGAAAAGCTTAAAACGAACATCTAACAAACTAGATATTAAATTCGTTCATTGTAGAAATATTTTATTTTTTTGTATATTGGCATAGGCAAATTGCAACTTAATGAGATATAAAAAAAGGTTCTTAACGATATTATGCTTACGGATATGAAGCATGTGTTTCATAAAAATTAAACTTATCTTTCAACCTATAAGGCCATCATTACGGCTAGTTGCTTCCACCTTGAAGAGTTTGCTTTAATAATGCGCTCATATAAAGCGAAATATTTGTATACCGCTGAAAAATATGCTCTACATCTTCAAATCGATTGTAAACATTTCTTATCTAGCGAGCAATATTTTATTTCTAGATTCTTGGCTGCTTTCTTGCGTGGGAAACGCGTCACGTCAACGTTGCTGCACTCAATGATAGTAAATATATCGGCATGTCAGTGTATAACGTCGTCGTTATGTGCACTTTGGGACTTTCTTTGGCATTCATCCTTCAGGCACTTCTTGAATCTTTATATCGACTCATCTATCCTCTCTACTTTCTTCATCGTACTTTTTCTTCTCCTATTTCTACATAGCCTTTTCTTGAGTGAAAATATTTTTTGTTGTTGAATTTCAATTGAAATTTTATCACCTAAAAAAAAACACTTAACTAATACCCTTCTTATAATCGTCTATTGGGGATCTAGTTGAATCTCATGAAATCTGCTCAAACATGCCTATAATTGGCTATCACTTACGCAATTTCATTATAGGATCGAGTTGATGAAGCGTACGCATTGACAAGCTTCTTTATTATCTTCTGCACAACACTTACTTTATGTCTCGTTTTTGTGCCAAAGGTATTGTTATTATCGCTTTAATTGTTTATATCGTTTATATATTTTTGCATATATATTAGCAAATGTTAGTCATTATTCACTCCATTGAATTACAGGTTGTATTGACTTCACATTTCTTAATATGGATCACTCAATTTAAAATAGGTGAGATCAATACGAGACAACGCTGATTTGCTAATAGGTTTGCTCTAACATAACCAGCTAATTAAGCGTTGCCTATACCTTCCGCAATACGGAACTTACTATAATAGAAGCTTACTGTAATAGTAGATATCAACATATATTGCAATACTGTTCATTGTTCTATGGCCGAAATTTCAGGAAAATATATTCATTTTAGTGTATAGTATATATCAGAACTTTGCATTTTTTCTACTTTTAGGTAGTGGAACTTATTCGCAATCCAAGCGGTTCAGAGCCACGCTATCGAAAAGGTCTAATGAAGTCGGTAGTGGGCCATAAAACACAACAATTTGTGCGGCAAGTGTCTGTGTATGTTGTACTTCGTCGATAGACTAACTAATAACGCTTTTAGTCGACGAAAAAATTTCGTTTTGAAATTTCCATCATTGTTTATTGCAAAATGAATGAATCCTCAAAAGAGATAATAGGATTGTGGCCACTTTTGCACGCAATTCTTTTCATGAGTGGCTCTTTTGCCATAGATGTTTAATTTGCACACAACTCTTCATGGGCCTATTGAAGCAATAAACTGTTGTTTACACTTAGCAGAGTTATAGTAGGGCATTATTGTAGAATGAAGTTGCACTGCCTTTCATTTCTTAACAATATAAATGCGAATTTCGATGACATAAATCATAGCACAAATTTCAGGAAGGTGACAACAAATGAACGAGAACGATTAGAGCGAATGGAGGAGGACAATCAAATGTGGCGACGTTTCCTCCTTGAGGCTTGTACACATTTTGTTGCCAATCCAAAAAAATGTATAATGAATGGGGAGAATAAAGAAAAAAAGAATACTTTTTTCATTTACGCATATAAGAAGAGTGAAGGATGCTTGAGTTGATAGTAGTGATAAGTTTGCACAAAGTGGACGCGTTAAAGATGAACAGTTGATTCTATTCACATTCTAAGTGAAAGTGTTTGTGCATTGATATGTAACCAATATTTCATTCGTCTCTTCTTTTTAAACCTTTTTATAGGCAAATTCTTGTTCCGATTTTACTCCGTAAGGGTATCTATCATTATCTATCATGCTCTCATGAATTAGTAATCAGATTTTTTCATTATCAGAAGTGATTGAAAGTGATATAATTGATATTTCGTAAAAATCACTGAAATATTTGCGTATTTTTACTAAATTTTTCAACAGACTATCTTATCGCTAGTGAAACAAAATCGAAATATTCAAGAAGCCAATAAAACAAAATTTCTTCATCAGTTGAGGAAAAAAAAAGCGAAAACACCAAAATTGACCGCCTCAATCTTGAGTTGATTTTAAATCAAGAATAACTATTTCAAAAAAAAAAAAAAAACTCATCAGTTGAAAAAATAACCTAAATTCTTATGGGGCATTATTTATGCGCTCATTTGTTCGTTCAATGTGATAAAATTTCAGAAAACCAATCAACTATGGGATTTAACTGAAAAATTGAGAGAAATCGATGAAATGAATGCTGAGGATGCAAAGGGTTTGTTATTTGCTTGCATACTGCTAAATTACTATGAATAATATTGTTCACGGATAACACCACAAGCGCTCGTTTATTGCTTACCTTAATCGATATTAATAACGATATGATATCACATGACGGATATTTCGTTAAGGCAGTACAGAGGGAGAGAGAAAGAGAGAGAGACAAAGAGAGAGAGGCAAAGAGAGAGAGGCAAAGAGAGAGAGACAAAGAGAGAGGGACAAAGAGAGAGAGACAAAGAGAGAGGCAAAGAGAGAGAGAAGATGCTTCACGAATGCTACTTAATACTGCGTATGCCATTTTTTAATCAGTCATCGTCGTTCGTTCTTCTGTTTTCATCATTTCCTTCTATGATAATGCTAACACAAGCAAGTGTTCAAAGAGTATGCATGAGTAATTAAAATCAATTCCGGCAAATAGCCATTAACCACTTTACGTCTTTTGAGAGTTGTTTGCATGAATGCGATGACTAATAGTGACCAGTGACCAGTGACCAGTGACCAATGACCAATGTTCAGCTAATCAACACAACCGATAAAGACCTAACATGAACGCTGTAATAATGATTTATTATATATGCAATACATATCATCTATATATGCGGTATATCTTTGAGAGTTTTCGAAATCGATAGAATTATATAGCGCAAATCTTGAAAGTTTTTTTGTTTTAGTTAGCTAGGAAGGTTTTTTTTTCGAAAATATTTTTGAGTGTTATATAAAGAAATCTTTCGATTAAGAATCAACGATTTGGATTGATTGCTTTTAAAATTCATAAAACTATGTTTGCCTACTAATGTTTCTGCCGATTTTCAGTTGTGCTTCCATAGGAATAAGGATCCATCCAAGAAAGCGATCACTGATGAGAAAAAATCCCCCAAAATGTTCTGCTTTAATTCTGACAGATGCTGATAAGAGCGAAAAATTCAATGAGATTTTTTTTTAAATGAGAAGTGACATGTGAATAAGAACAGGCGATAATATTTCACTCAAAATATGCTTAATAAGCTAATTAATATGATAAAAAGATTAAACACTCAACAATTAGATTAAAGAAGATGCTAAAAGAAAATTTTATTAATGCTGCTAGTGAAGATAAGAAACAAACATATATCGTTTAGCTATTTTTAACGAAGAAAATTGTTACCTAGAATGAAGAAGATTCTTCTCCGAATAGCCATATTTAGCAATTTGAGTAGTAAATGTTGCACGAACAGTGGGATCAAGTTGAGAAATTGAAACACATATTTCAGCGAGTCCACGATGTTCACAATCAATTCTATAGGCACAAAATCGATCGAAATATTCTCGTTTACGGCCATTGTTGAGTGCAACCAAGTAGTACTCACTATAACACATCTGCAATAGATATTATTTAGACAGTTGAGAGAAATGCTTTATTTTCTTCTTTCTCTTTTTATTTATTTAGATTCATCTTTTATAGGATTGTGCATATTTCCCATAAAGTTATTTTACAGCCGTTGACACAAATCAACACGCCGAACCTTTTACACCTTTTTATGAGCGCTACTCTCTCTTCTTTCCCTCTCTCTCTTCCTTTCTCTATCGTAAGTATACCATTTTATGCCACACAGAGCACAGGAAGGCCTCAAATTGAATGAAATAGACTGGAAACGATAATGGAATGAAGTGGAAAATCGAGTGGAAAATTTTTTTTCGCAGTAGCCATGCTGCTTTATTCGGTGCAACTAATAGTTATTACAGATTACACCGCTTAAGGAGTTTAATTACTGCTTGCATAAATTGCTTATTTCCAGTACTCACTAGTTTTGCTAATTTTTACACACGTATAATTTTTTACAAATTTTATAGAGATTTGATTTCTTCGATAGCTTTTTCAGTTAGTTCCTTGACTGTCCTACAAGAAGTTTAGCTGAAATTTTTTTGAACCCCATCGTTCGCAATTTCATTGGTTTTTGCCTTATTTGATTTCTACTTGATAGGTGAAAAGATGCCTGCATTTTCTGAGGCTATCAATTATTTGAATATTTGTGTTTATGATTTCATTGCAATGTCTGGGTGTTCTTTTTATAAACCATCTTTATTTAGGTATGAACAATCAGATTATATATTTTGCAGCATTCTTTCGTTGTCTTATTGAAATCTTGACGAGATATCAGTGATCTGTTTGATATAAGATCTTGATATGTAGTTTCATTTCTTATAGTTATCTGAATGCTGTCCTCAAAGGTTATATAGTTTAGTAAAGTTTTACATCTTTTCTACGAGATCCGCTGATATGTTAGTAATGTTTTGAGCTTAGTTGTACTTCTTATGCATCTTTCTGAGATAAATCTATCAATTTTTGCGATGCCTTCAAATTGCATTCTGGATTGGCGAACTCTTCGTAAATTGGTTATGTATTTTCCCATCATTTAACAATCTGCTGTCTGAATTGCATGCGACATTATTTCTGAATTGGATAATATATAGATAAGGCTAGAGATAATACTCCACTTTGTGGAATCTCAATTCTGAAATCCTTTTATCTTGGGATATTATCCTTTTGCATGAGATTTATTTCATTCTTCTTTCAGGCGTTGCATAAGCAATTTTAAAGTTCGTTTTTGAGCTGAAATCATCCATTGTTTTGTTGTTTTTTTGCGGCGCTAAGCAGTGATTTATTAATGATTGAATAAATCTTGTACCATGAATAAAACCTGAAATGAATAAATCCAATTGTAGGATATGAAGCTAATTTATTTTTTCTATTTTTTTTATTTTTTTATTTTTTCGATTCTGGTGTCGTGTAGATTCTATTCGTAATTTCATCTAATCGAATAGCGCTTATGGAAGCGTAAATATCTATTCGATAGCAATGCTTATTTCCTCATAGACAAATCCTTCAAAAAATTTACAGACATTGACCTAGTAAAATAACTGAGCTATAATTTGAAAGCACGGGAATGTTCCCGTTTTTCTTCTACTTTGCATCGCCGAGATAGTTTTGGCCTCTATTTAGGCTGGATGCATTTGTCTTTCGCAATTATGAAATCCTTCGTTCACCTACCTTCTCTGATATTCATTTAGCATGCTGGCAACAATTTTTCTTAAGGTTTTCTTTTAATGCGCTTTCTCGAGGCTATTTGCATATGTTGATCTGAGTATCTGATTTCGTTCTTTCATCTAGCCTCTTATCACTGCTTCAAGTACTTGCCATATTTTTCTTTTCTTCGTATAATAGAAATAATAGGAATACTTTAGTGCTTGAACGTTGTTTTGTTGGAAATAGTGTTGATTATGTAGTGTTTGATCAAAAATTGTGTTAATTTATGACTAATGTGTTGTTTGTGTAAGTTACAGGTTATGAGTTCAACTCTAAAATAATTAACTAGTTGATTTTGGTATTGAGGGGTAAAGTTTGACCACAATTTTTGGCGCTTGGTTTTCCACGCGATTTGTTCAAATTCAGATGCACATGTTTAAAATTCACATGCAATACGAAGCAAATGTTCATAAAGCGGATCAGCATTGACCACTCAAAACCTTCAAAATCCTATTGATTTAATAAGAGTAATTGCACTGATGGCTGAAGAACATTCGCTCATGAGAAAATCGTTTTGTTTTACTTTCAATAGGATCGACAGCGAAAATAGCGAAAATTATCCAATAAAATAGCGAAAAGGTGTTCAACAAAATATAGGAGAAAAATGAGCTTTTTTATTCGTCGTTTAAATTCTCTATTCTATAGGATATATTTTTCTTCGTTATTTTTTTTTTCTATTGCTGTTGATTTAATGGATACATCATTTTTCCTTTTCATTAATCTTATTGAAATGTTGTCTGATTTTTTTTTTCTAATTTATTTATAAGGCAATTCATACGGTGTCAATTCTTTGTGGATTTGCAATTTTGCTTGCAAGATTTATTGGAAAAAGTTTTCGTTAACATATGATCGACAATATATTAGAGAGTATCCGATTGTCGCTGGAAATAATTTCTATGGGGTGATTTGTTTTTATTCGTTGTACTCGATGCATTAAAGCATTTTCATTGGTTTCTATTGAAATATTGACCATCAACTTGTTGTGTTTTGCGTTATTTTTTCTTTTATTAACGCTTTGAGAACAAATATATTCAAAGGCTACCGTTTTTTTTTCATCCTAAATTCTTCAAATACCGCGAAAACTCTTCTTATATTTTGACTTTTAAGAGTCGACCACTAATTGTGCAAGTAAACAAACGAAATTATCCACCAAATGAATTTTCGCCATAATCAAACGTTTTTTTTATTGACGTAAACTACAATTGAACACTTTCTTTTCATAGTTACCTCACTTCTGATGCATAAAAATATCGTTCATTGAAAGCATAGAGTGAATATGAAATGGATTGATCGATAATGCTCAAAGAATTATTGATTAGATTTAATGTGAGATGTTTAAAGGGGATCTAATAGCCTAATCACAGTTTGTCACACGGTCATCGTGGTGAGCAATTCTTTTTCGATTCAAATATTAAGTCATATCGATATGTGGGCACTCAATTGAGAGGGGAATACCCTCTATTCCCGTCGATATACCGTTGCTGCTGCCTAGTTTATTTATCTTTGCAATATCAGTAGAAAGTATGGATTTCGTCACCAATCATGACTAAGAGTGATAAGTTTAATTCGATAAGGTAAGGTAACTTAAGTCAAGCATGGTTATCAATAGTTGAAAGGCTGGACCACACATGATATAAGTTACGCATAAAGGTTGTTAAGCAATTTTGCAACATTTCCATCACTATCTTTACCACTCGAATTGATGATAATGTGATTGAATGAAAATGCAAAACTGTAAGAATTTTCACTTAACTACTAAGAAAGATCGCCCCCAAGAGTATAAGAATTTTTACTAAATTATTATAAAAGGTTACTTTTTTATAAATTAGTTACGATTATTTAGATAATTTTTGAAGAAAATAAAGACAAAAAGCTTCAAAAGAAACGTGTATACGATTTAAAACAGATAAAAGTCTTGTATTGATAAAATGCCGCAAGCTTGTTAAGGATTTCGCTTCAAATAGCTCCTTGGGGAATTAGCTCCCGCTATGACAATATAGTCCAAATATGCGTAAACATTAAGGGATCGACTTCTAGTCATATATTTAAGCATATCCCGGCTTATTTCCAGCGGAATAAAAATTTCACACGTCCGAAAAATATGAACAGAAGTTCATATTTTTATTTTATGAACAGAAGTTCTATATTATTCAATAAATCTCCCCTCTCTTGTTGTACCGTAAAATTAACACTACAGTATTTATAAAAATATTTAAAGGATCATACGATAAAGGCATTTTTAGCCATTAGATGTTTGTAACGAAGGGTGATGGGAATTTATAAATCTATATCTTACATATGAATATGAGCTTACATTTCTTTCTATAGCAGACGGTACGTTTAATAATGAGTAATTTCGACTGAGATATAAATCAGATTTACGCGTACTTAATTACGCTCTTTGACAGTTTTTATTCTTTTCCAATAATGTTTTTTTTTCTTTTTCTTTTTTAAAAAGTTTCCAGTACAAGACGCACTTTGTTGCAGAATGCAACTCAGAATATATAAATTCCACTATGATTTTCGCAATCTTCGAAACAAATTAGTGTGCTAAAATATGAGCAATACAAGCTATCAGAAAGAAACCTTCTTCATTTCGTTCAATTCTAACAGTTAGTGCAATAGTTCTGATTCCTAAAATTCCCCAGTACTCGCAAGAGCAGATTTTATTGCTGCTCAATCAAATAACTTCATATTTAAAAAAAAAAAAAGTTGATTTAGAATGAAATTCTTCAAAAGAGATTGCATCTATTCTATCAAATCGATATACACTTAACGTAATAAACATTTTTATCGCTTCGTAATGAATTCATTAGCAGTTACGCTGTCTAATGAGTAATGCTAAATTGGTTAGAGAGAGCATAGATTATGCTTGCGATATTACGCTAAATTTCATACTTTTTCTCATTGCATAAGCATATTTTAGTGATAAACATCCATCATAACTTCAATTATTAATCGATTCAAATCTATGTGGGAATGAATTTAAATCAACGAGAAATGATCAATAATGCACTTATCTAATAAACAAATCAATTAGTGGTCCTAATGCTGTCTGTCAAAAATTACGCCACATAGAAATACTCAATATGAGTGGAAATCTGAGTTGAGAGGTTTGTGAAGGTGTAATTAATTGAAAGAAAAATTTTATAGAGAAATTTCACCGAAAAAGAAAGAAGACAAAATCAAACAGTTAAAATAAATAGTCGAATTATGCTCAAATATAATCGCTGCATATTTTATATCTAATCGGCTTTTCGATAAACTGCTATACCTGAATACTTGCGTGTGAAGATACTTGCACCTTGCTTGAATATTACATTTTGAGCTGGAAAGTTTCGCACCTACTTTTTTTTTTTTCGCTTGAGACAATGTGAAGCACAAATATCATAGCTCATAAGTCTCTCCTTATCGCAGTACTTTCGACTGCTAAAAGGTGGAGTTGGTTGATGACGATCGATAAGGATTATAATCAAAGAGCCCAAAAAATTTTTCAGTTAGAAATTGTAATGGGCGCTATCGCTTCTTTAAATGTTGAGATTAAAATCTATAACGATAACGAGTGAAAACTTCGAAGGCGTTGAAAGGAAAAGAGCATTGAAGCATATTAATATGATTTAGCACCACATCAATAGGCATTACGAGTTGTGCTCTTATTCGTCGAATACACTCATTACTCAATGCAAAACGCTTTAATAGGCGAATATGCTTTTTAACGATGACTACATCGATATAACGTTCCCACTGTTCATTTCATTAGACAATTATTACCCACTTAGTTAGTGCCAATAACTACATAATATTACTGCTAATAATATCGATGCATTACTTTAAAACTTTGATTTGTAAAAAGTTGAACTAGTGCTAAGATGGAAATTATTTAAAAATAAACGATAGAGGATGTAAGAGTAGGTGCACTGATATGTACGATCAATGCACTCCTCTCATTTGTTTAATCAATCAATTTGGGAAAATGTGAACGAAAAATAAAATACGAGAATTATTAGCTTCATAATTTGAATGAATCGATCACTACCCCTTTCTTTGCAAATCTTCGAAAAAATTTCGATCTTCTACGATTATTCAACGGGTGCATGATGAAAATCCTAGCGATGTAAATATATGCAACTTTTTTTAACATTCTTAAATGCCTAAAGCTATTTTCGATCAAATTGATGGATCATGGCTCAGAGATTATTCTATGATATGCTTTATATCTATGAAATTTTGTGACACTAACTTCGATAGCGTTCGTTTTGAAAATACCACACAGACAAACACATACACACATACATATTGATATATGAGTAGACATGAAGTCGCCGTAATTCACTTTTTGCAGAAGCACATACACTTAACAAAGAGAAGAACCAAATGAGAAGAGAGATTCCTAAATTCCCAAGAAAACGTTTAATTTCTGCCCTTAAGATTTATATGCAAGCTTCATTAGACACTTTATTGTGTGACCGCTAATAAAAACGTTTTCCTTGTTTTTTAGTATTGCCTCTGTTTCCATAGTGTGGGAGCTTGACTTTAGGCTCATTACTCAAGATTATATCGAAACTAATTTTAGTAATTATTTTCAAGAATTACATTGTCATCTAATGCCATAGCAAATTCCATTTTCAGCGAAATATTGTGGGAATTGTTGAATGTATAATTGATGCAGTCGTAATTCCTTTAAACGTACTCTTGCAATCGAAATATAATGAAGCTTACCTTTTTATCGTAATCGCACTCTCGAGGATTCAAAGGGCGTTGTGAGGTCGAATCAAAGCATCTCAGATGGTGAACACAACATGGAAAACAAATAAAAATTATTATAATAATCGCTATTGGATGGGACATATAATAACACTTTCAGGTGACACAGCACCAAGCGGCTCGCAGTGCAACCAAGCCGAACCGCGCCTCATGCTCTTAGCAAACAGGTAAGTCCGCCCTCGTAATAGCTTTTCAGTTAGACTCCACCCCATCGATTACATTTTTAAAAAAGCCGAATATCTCACCTTATAAGATTCTCATCTTAAAATGATTCAATTCTCAAGAATTCACTTTGAGCGATGCGTGATATCCTTCGATTTTGTTCCATTCTACTTTTATAGACAATAAGAAACGTCTATATAATTGTCCAAATTCAACTACCCTCACGCAATGATGTTTTATAAGTTATTTTAGAAGTAGTATTGAAATGAAGTTTTTTTTTTTCTTTCACTATGTGCAGCATTCGATGAGGATGAACTATTTCTGATCCCCTCATTCACTTTTTTTGTTTGACCTATCGACTTTGGATTTCGTTGCTGAGGATAGCATCTCATTCCATACTTTTATCTCTACTATCTCTTTCATTGAAAACATTTCACAGCTTGAAATTAACGTCCAAATCGCCGTTTGAGAACATTCGAAAAAAAAGTGGAGAAACTTATGAACTAGTTGGCACGACATCTTTTAGCATTTTCCGGCTCAAGTTTTGTCTTCTCGAGTTACATAGATAAAAATTGCGCATTTGCACAGACATAGTAGTATACATTCATATAAATACAGTAATCACCTTCGTTCATGAAAATACGGTAACTTGAATCAATCCTCTCTCTTTCTTCGACTCCCGTGTTCATCATTCATCAACCACCTCAATATGAAAATATGAAAAGCTTTCGAGGTAAGTGAAGTTTTCCCAGTAGTCGCGTTAAACGTGTCTAATGCAGCGTTATATCGAAAAGAAGCGGAACGATTAGCTCGGCTTATAAGTGATTTGCAGTAACAAATTATACAGCTAAAAGCGAAATTTCCCTTAGTGAGAATAAATTTGAATTTGGCTTTTATCCAAATCGCTTTTACGAATATTCACCTAAAGTAGATGCACTTCAGACTTATCGAAGCTTTCCAGCGCCATTCTATTGTTTAGAATATTTTTCTTAGTATTTGCTAAATGAACGATGCAAATAATTTTCGCTTCATAAAGCATCAATTGAAAATATATTACAGCATGAATAATACTAACCCATCGAGTTTCATATTTTACCTTTTTCATCTTTTTTTTATTTTATTTTCCCTTATTTGCTTATTATTGTGTTTTTTTTTAAACAATTTTTCTCATTTTTACTCATAAATTTATTTTAGTGGTGAATGTAATGGCGTACAAAACGTAGAAAGAGGAGGAGGAGTAAAAAGATCAACAGAAAAGAAAGGTGTTCATTTATTTATTTCTTCAATGAAGAAAAAAAAAATTTTTTTTTAAAGATGTATTGCCTTTTATTAAAAGAGTTTTTATGCATTGCATTCATTATTGCCTTCATAAATAGAAATGATAGCTTTAACAACGCTATATCTATTAAAGCTCCAAATATAAATATCCCCCCCCCCCTCCCCAACATTATTGCCCCATTTTAAAAAATTACAGTAAAACGTATATATAAACCCTGAGAGATTGACATCTTTTCGCATTGTTCTCATAAGATAATACTTTCATAAGTAAACATATCAATTGCAATGTTAAAATACCTATATTATCGTTCCTAATTTCTTAGATGACGAATAAAATTGGTGAAAGCGAGATGAATTACGATAGCGATGAGATTGACTCTTTAAAAAAAACATCGATTGGATAAATCAAGTATTAAATTTGCCTATTAAAAGTAAATATAAAGTAATGCTTTAATTTGTCGGTTAGATAGAAGTGAAAGCATCAAGATATAATATTCCTAGCAAACAATGCATCCAGAATAAAGGTAAAATATATTAAATATTACAACTAAAAACATATAGGATTTGTTTTATTTCTAAGTAACGTTGTAAACGATATGAAGAATGATGAAGATTGTTGCTTCGTTGTTTAAAATCTGGAATTGTTGTTGCTTCCGCTTGATATATATTCTTTTAAATCAAAAAGTTTTCCAGTGTTTTAATATAATCTTTTCCGTCTTTAATAGCTCTAAACCTTTCAGAAGCGGTAAGGATGTAAGATCATTTAATCACCTCTCTTCGTTTGTTTCATTCCTTCGTTATATCCTCTGTTAGCATAGTGCCAAGTGCATAGATGTGTGTGTAATTGCAGTGGCATGTGCTCTAGAAATATAGATTCAACTATAATAGTTTACTAGTTTGTGCTTCCTAACCGAAAGAGCATCGAATAATGATCTGATGTATGTTGGCAATAAAATATTCATCCCCAATGTCGAACAGAAGATTCCTTGCAAGAACAACACATTTATTCAACATCGATGAATGAATGTGATTGCGTCTCGACACGAAGAGAATATTCAGTGGAAACGCATGATCGTGGAAGAATGGACAATCAACACGGGAAAACTTCTATTGCATATTTGGACGCCATGAATTGGAAAGTAACTATCATACCTACGAACAAACAAAAAAAAAAAAACTACCCATAATTCCATCACTCAATCACCTATCATTTAGAGTCTATCGAAGAAGATATCATATCGGCCTAAACTCCTTTCTTGAGTGCTTGAATGCGTGTTGAGATGCTAACTATGTAGAGATAAAGATGCTTGATGTAGATGCTTTTGTTTAGCATGCTTAACGATGGTTCGGAGTCGTAGAGAGATAGCATGGCCATGGAACGATCCAGAGCAACCGACCACCATGCTATAACCATATTGGTATCGTTTGCCTATCATGAGCTAGTTTTTATGCATTTTTGCTTTATAGTTAGTTCTCTAGCCTATTCACCTTAATCCATTTCCAATCTGTGTTATAAAATACCTTTGAGTTTCTTTGTTAATGTGCTTGAAGCTGATTTTGTAATTTACTATTTCTGCTCAGAAAATATCTTATAAAAATATATTATTTTATTACAGGATACTTCAACTATCTTATAGCTAATCTCTACAAAAATAATTTCATCTGAAGTGTTATGTATGCATATTCAATTATATTTACTACTGTTTACTATTTGAATTAAATGTAATAACGATAAAATGCGTCAGTTTTAAGTGAAATGTCAAATTTCTATTGTTAAAAAATTATAAGATAGATGACTACATAGAAATACAAAGTTGTGCAAAAAAATAAATAAATAAATAAATAAAAACAGAGATTTCCAGCTATTTTAGTAGCACTTCAGACGGTTTATCGTTGCGCCTCGAGACACTCTAACTTATCTTTTCTGCGATTCTTTCATATGGATTTGCCACTTAAATACGTTGTTGCGCATTCACTTCATTTAGAACGCATTTTTTTCTTCTTTGTGTATTAAGGATATGATATGATACTATTCAATACTTTCATTATTATCAAATACGAATAGTGATCAGATTGTTTAATCGATTTCAGGATTGCAGTCAATGCGAATAACACAAATGAATTTACGATCTCAACGTAGTACGAGTATTCCGCTTATTGATTCATTTCATCGCATCAAATAACACTTCTTTATATTTCCGTTGTGTGACGTTTCGAGATTTTATTGATGGAAATAAGAATATGCGAAGATCTTCATCGTTTGACACAATTCAACAACTATTAATCACTTCAAATTTATAACTTATCGAAAAAACGAATAGCAAAATGGCGTCAGCGATTTAGCTAAGCAAATCGTTTCACAATCGAAATTGCTGCAATTTAGCGGTGAATATTTTGGAATGAAGTTAATTTTTTTTAGAAAAATGAAATTTCCATTCAAAAAGTTTTAAAAAATGCACATATAGAGACGGGCGATAGTAATAAGTTCTATCGATATTACAAGTTAAAACTTTCGGTTAATTAAGATAAGAAATATACGACAGATTATCCTATTTCATTCCACTCAGCCTGGTCTTTTTTTCTTCTCTATTCTTATTTTATTCTAATCTGTTCCATTCTATTTTATTCTGTCCACATCCCCTACTTGTCTTCACTTTATGGCTAATATTACTGATGTTAATAGAAAGCAACAGTAAAGCTGATTGTGAACTGTTGGATACAGTAACTTCCGATATCGCTGAAGGTGATATACTATTATTATCTTCTTTGAATGGTTACCGATATATGATTTAAAACGTAAATATATATACTATTATTAAGATATTAGTGAGGTTTTAAAGTAAGCGAGAGTGAAAAGCAATGCAGAGAAGAACAATTCAGTTGAAGCCTCAGAAATGGTCGAAGATGGTCGGCTGATCCTCATTCAGGGAAGCATTCTTTTGCTAATCGACTATCTCGGAGGCCGTCGAATCAGTGCTTACTTAGTTAATTATCAACCAAATGCCTATTACCGTTGATTTTGCTCTCGATCGTTCCTTATTCAACACCTTGAAATTATATATTTCTAGTGGCACCTTTTTCGACTCATGTAAACCTCTAAGATGTTGGCTGATAATATCACAGCAAGAATATTTCCTGAAAATGTCGATGAATTTCGCAATGTCTGATTTCGTGTGAAGAATAAAACTAATGACCCCGACGTGATTTGAACACGCAACCTTCTGATCTGGAGTCAGACGCGCTACCGTTGCGCCACGGAGTCACAACATAACGCGCTCACCATCAACATTCTATTCTAAACTTTCAAAGGATTATGCCTAAGACAGCTTTAACATTTAACATCTACACGTCTGCAAGAATCGGCAAAAATCGGCTTTCGGTTAAGTTCAAAGTAATCGAACACCTCACCTTTTATGATCTTTCCCAAAGTTTCCTCTTAGATCCCGGTCCCCTGTGCCGCTATTGAAATTTCCCATCTCCTGCAGTTATCATTATAACCATCAAGAAGTTGAAATTATTTTAACATCTGAAATATGAAAGTCTCTCCAGTGGATGGAAGTGGTGGAAAAGGTGTGAAGTGGTTTGGAGCGAGGATGGAGGAAGATATCCATGACAACGGTGGCATGTTGTGGTGCTCTGATGTATCCTAGAAAAAAGTTTACTTGGTCAAAGTTCAAGTTTATGACGGCCAACGATCATCGTTTTTATCGAGTCTTATTTCCACATAGTTTATCACGCAGATCCATAAGCATGTCGTTTCGATGATGTGTTTAACATATTTGTTGAGTGTTGCCATACATCATTTTCTGAGGGTGGAAAAAAAGACACAAAAACACCAAACACACCTATAAACACACCTGAATAATTCTTGCAAACAACTTTCACACCCTCTTAACAAATCGCATTCTATTATTCACTGAGCATCGATATATTGTTAGAGCTTTCCTTTTCATCATTTGTATCTTCTCTTGTGCACTAACATATGAAAACAACGCGTCGATTATTGATGTCTGCGAAACGGAAATCAAACTGCTATCGATGATGATTCAATGAAACGTTTCTTTCTCTTTCAACATAATAATGTAATCATTTAGATACAGCTATACGTAGAATAAACATCTACTAAAAAAACTAGAAAAACGCACTACAGCCAGTCGGCTGGCACTACGTGCGCTTTTAAATCTTTCCCTATGTGATCAATCACTAATACAAATTATCAACAAAAAAAAAAAACGTAGAAAGTTGCCTAGGAATTTTAAATGATTCGATCGTTTATACAAATTTTCGACGGAAGACACCTTATTCTATGATGATCTTGTCGGTGTAAATAAAAACTTGTGTCGGTGTATAATAAAACCTTATCGATGTTAGTTGCATATAAATTTTTAGCACCTTTAAAAACCTACAGCTCTTTTCGATATTGTTAGGTCAACATGAAATATGCCATAGAAGATTCGCTGTGGTGTACACCACACCTGACAGATCCCATAATACCAGCTGAAATTACCGAACAGACAAATAAACAAACACACATGCAGACACAACAACATCGCTAAAAACGTGCTGCTGTAAAAAAAAAAAAATTGCTGTAAACTGATACAATAAAAAAAAAACTGATATTAAAAAAAACGAATTCCTTAATTCTTTTTTTTTGACGCTAACTTATCATCCATCCATCGTAAAGGATTGCAATCAAAACAATGATGGAATCTAAAAAAGATATCCAACTATTTATTGTGATATAAAATTCAAAAGAAAAAAAACACTTATATGTGCACTACTTCCCCCCCCCCTTGTCTCTAATCACACCCACTAACCCCCCCCCCCTTACCTTTATAAACCTCCTCCATTCCACTCTATGAGCCGCTGCGCATATCGCGTGATTTCCCTGCGGGAATCATTGAGCCATCAATATGCGCACGCACGCCTCAGATGCGTTGCGTAGTCGTGTTAGAAATCGTTTTGTGGTGCGCCATTCATGACGAGGTCGACAATACCTTCGTTCACGTGGTGCGGACGGGTTGTTTAGCGGGCAACTGCTAGGTGGTATGCACTGCTTGCACTCTCTACATTGTAGGTTAGAGGGGGGAGGGGGGGGAGGGGGTAACTTTAACTCTTTCTAGTTAATGGATGGAAAGGTAGTGGTCAATTCGATTACGGGTACCTCAACCACTAACAAGTCGAGACATTAGCACCCCCACCCCCTCCTCCCACCCCACCCATTAAGTTATTTGCAGCGTTTCCATAGATAAAATGAGGGTGCCTAAAATCCCACACTTCTGGAGTGCCTAAATCGGTGGACTAGTACCTCGCAAGTAGTTCGCGTTACCTCGTTGAAAGGTTTTAGTGCAATTGCAACAGGAAAGTATGATTTCATTCCACAATTGTTTTTCAACTTATTTCACTACTTCAGAGAAACTTATCGACTATAACCCCAAACTTGTGGTACGTTTGATTTGTTGAGGGCACACCTATAGTTTCGATTACACCTCTGCCACAAACTTATTGAGAAGCTCAATGGTTTTTTTTTTTTGAGAGAGAGAGAGAGAGAGAGATCCTTATCGAAATCCTCGTCTAAGAGATTCTGCTGCTTGCAACTATATGGGCGATAAGTTTTGATTAGTGTATTTATCCACCTCGGCGCTATGCGGTCGGGTTAAATCTGTAGTTGACGTCGATCAGGAGTAAAATCGACATCTAGATGATGGCAGGTTTATTCCGGACTTTGCGCTGTGTTGGTATTAACCTTCACCGTGTGTTATAGTCCGTTTTATTGACACTATATGATGTTGTTCGATGATATGGTTTGTGCGTCCGCTTGTAATCTTCCTTCTTTTATTAGAGCAGAATATTGTGGATAGCTTTAGTTTCGAGGATCGTTTCAGTATTAGCAAGCGTGGTAGCCCGTACAAGTAAAACTGACAAAAGCGCCATTCGACGGTACCATTGGATGTTTCTTTCCAACTTAAACAAAAGATGGCAGTTTAACCCTTTCGACATTAAACGATAGGCGTTGTATATAGTCAAAAGCAATTGAAAATTCTCCAGACGGCCAGAAATATATCGATCGGCGCTTCTGTATGTGGATAAGATCGCATACATTTTTATTTTTTTTCTTTCTAATCGTTGTTAGATTAGATTCGAGTTGTTCGTCGTGTAACAATGCTGAATGGCAATACGATGTTTTAAAGGTTGCTTTATTCAGGTGCTTACGGTATAGCCATACTCATTCGTTAAAATTGTTCCGTCACCGGGTGGTGAAAGTGGTGCGTGGCGAACGCATCTCTCGCTAACGATGAATAAATCGTTCGAAAAATTCTATCGTCATTTCGAACGACCACCGTTTGCACCCACCTACTGCCCTACCGAGGAGGAATTCGCCGATCCTATCACATATATTGCTAAAATCAAACCCGAAGCGGAAAAATATGGTGTTGTTAAAATTAAACCACCATCGGTAGGTTTTCGCCGGTTCGCTTATTTAATTCAAAGCATTTTGTCGTTTCTCACATCTTCAACGAATTTCGCTATTGATAATTTCATCGATGAATGATCTTTCATAGGGAATTTCCTCTGAGCTCTAAATGCGTTGCAATAAGTAGCTTAGTTTTATTTCATTCACAGGGAATGTTCTTCATATTCGATTGCTACCTTATATGATATAAAATTCTTATCGTATTGTTCGCATTTATATAACATGCTCATTTAAGTAAACCCACACTCATTTATTTCTTTGGAAATAAATGTTTTTCTCTGCTATCAAAAAGATTCATCATAGTCGTAAAATTACCGACAAAATTTCATATTTATAGATGTAGTGCTTCAAAGATTAGATTATTGCCTTCTTAAAGATTGGAACATCGTCGAGTATCAGCTATGCAGCATCTCGAGTAAAGCAATTGCCAACTATAAGGTTTTGTTGCATTATGCAAATGAGATTGAGTTTTATGCATCATTTTCATATGTCTTGTTGAAAGATGTTGTTAAAATTCCAACAGAAATTTTTTTTTTCAGTCATTTCATCCACCATTCGCAATCGACAGTGAACATTTCGAATTTACGCCACGTGTGCAAAAATTGAATCAAATCGAAGCATTAGTACGAGCGAAACTCATCTTCGATACGGAAATTGCTAACTTTTGGCATCTAAAAGGACAACCATTACATATGCCTTCGATTGATAACAAATACGTCGATTTATTTCGTCTCTCAACGGTTTCTCTTTTTTCTTTTTCTTTTTTTTTTTTATGATCTACTCGGATTTGATACTATAGCATTGATGTGATTAAGTGCATATATTTGAAATATATAAATCTTTGATTGCTTTATGGCATTATTTTTTTTTCGTGGTAGTTTCTTTCCGTTATGGTGGCAAATTGTTTTTTTGTAAAAATAGTAATGAAACGCTCAGAAATATCAAAACAGTAAAAAAAAATTGTTAGGCATATTTTATGAAATGCATCACTTTAGATTTTTTTTTTAAGTAGTTAGTTGCAGCACTTATTTCTATCGATGCCTTGGCAGTTTACCTCTTCATTAGAATGTGTTTAAAGTTTACGGTGATCATTCTAGTGATACTGTAAACTACCGTAATGTCGAGTAAAGTAATTATTCCTGAGATATTGAAGCTCACTATCAGCTGATGGTCATAGTATTTAGCATTTAGTGGTTATGGCGTTTCAGCAATATTTTTGTTAGCCGATTCAAATGATTAAGTAGTAAGTTTTCAGCGTTTATAATAGGTTAATAGGAAAAGGGGACCAATTATGCCGTATTTAAACGCCGAAATTTAGCCGTTTCACTTTGTGGGATCGGTGATCGTTGATAGCTGCATAACACTTGGAAGTGGCAATTATTTTGGTAAAATCTATAGTATTATGGAATTTTTTGTTCTTTTCTCCTCTGTCAAATGTGTATGGAATTTCCAAGTTTTAGCTAGTTGCAATGTGAAATATACCAGGCCAATATTAATTACTAAATTTATAACGATTGGAATTACCTACTTAAGTTTATTTCTTTACAAAAAATTGATTTATTCTACTGAAATCATATGAATAGCTTGACGAAAACATAAGCGATTAGTTATATCCTCTGAAGCAATAGTGTTTTTATTCGATCACATCGTCAGAAAATTTTACTTTTAGGCAGTGGCACAAGCAGGCGGTACTATAACTGTTTGCAATCACAAGAAATGGCCACAAATTGCAAAACAATTAGGATTCAAAAATCATCCCGGAACAAGAATCCGCGATATTTACACAAAATGGGTGGCCCCTTTTGAGGATGCTCTTTTGGTAAGCTCCTTTTTTTTTGATTCAACCAAATGAATAGCATAGCGCGGAGTTCGTAACGGTTCACATTTTCCCGATGGGAATCAAATTGGGGTTTGTTGAAAACGATTGCTAATTTGATTATTATGAATTCGATCATTTTGAAATACTTTGGAAAGTTTTTAAGAAAGCTTTGCTAAGCGTATAATCATTTTTTTCTTTCTTTCTTTCTAAAGTATAGGGAATTATAACTATTGCTTTCGTTCATGCAGCTGAAATCTATACGAGTTTGATCATCATTGATACTTGCAAAGATGATCATAAACAACGAAATTCCTCTCAGGAAGTCTACAAGATCGATGAAGAAAATGAGAGCCGTGTTGAGGAATGTGTGAAGTCAATGCAAGGAAGGCGACGTGTGCCCGAACCTCGAACCAAATTTTGCAGAAGAAAAGAAAATAAAATCGATCGATCCAATGGATGAAGTTATGTGCAAGAAATGCGGTCGTGGTGATGACGAAAATTGCTTATTGCTATGCGAAGATTGTGATTACGCATTACACACCTATTGTTGTGAGCCACCGTTGAACGCCGTACCCAAAGGTATTATCTTTTATTTCATTGAGACGAATTTCACTTCGAGATTCGTTATCCTGAAATATTATGGAATGAAGGAATGGGAGGATAGAGGAGTCAAAATGGGTACAGGTGAATCTAGGTTGAATTATGGCGTGGAATTTTGGAGTGAATTGATATGATATAATTATTAGTATTGAATAATGAATTCGGTGGATTCAGCTAAGAGAGGATAGTATCCATGCTTACAGTATTGCTATTCCTTTTTAGAAATGGTAGCGCCTGGGAGTTATTTTGCCAAATGACGTCATCTTCTCACCTAATTTCCACGTTGTTGCGTGGTTAATCTTTCTAGATTTCAGTATGTTTGAAAAGTAAACGGTGGAAAATTTGAGTTGATCTAATTAAATTAAACGAAGCTTTATTTAATATCGATTATTAGATGGTGACCTAATTGAGTATCTATTCTTTTTTTGAGAGAGAGAGAGGGTTAGGTGGAGAGTTGTTGCAGAGTTGTGTAATCGAAAATATCGAACTGCATATTTTAGTTTGAATTTTCTATGCTTAAAAGATTGCTTATTAGTTAAGCGTTGTTTCTTCTTATAGCGTATTTATATCTTAATAGGAAAATTTGGGATTACGATGGATCGATGAGTATATTTGAGTTTCACTGTAAAAACTAATCGATCAGTAGTGCACAAAATTAAGTATACAAATGAAGATGAATAGTATATTGTTTCGATGTAATTCTTTTAAGGGGAATGGCGATGTCAAAAATGTGTCATTGCGGCAATAAAAGAAATTGCCGATAGTTTCGGCTTCCACGATTCGCAAGTTAAATACAATCTGCTAACGTTCGCTGAATATGCGAATGAATGGAAGCGAAATTATTTTCATCAGAATCCAATGGTTTGTTATTATTCGATAAAATTCATAGAAATGCATTGCATCGACTAATTTTGCTTGCATCATTTGTATAATCCCAGTGTTACGTATAGTGTTGCGTCGATATTCGATATAGCCCACGTAGTGATGTGAGGGTGTAGGGTACCTGTTTTAGACCTCTACCCTTCGCAGGTTCTTTCTCTTACGATATCCGACCAGATGCTATGTAATCTGGCAACAAGACAAGAAGTTAAGGTTTTTATTAACCCTTAAATTCAACAACAATAAGGTGGAGAAGATAATATAACGGCAGGCGGAGTCACTCCGACAGAGCCTTGGCTCGAATAGTACCACCTACGGGCGAACAAGCAGCGGGCACTGCTCACGCCCGAGCCATTTCGCAGCCTAATTATGCATCGCTATGGTCGAAAGCGACCTTCATAAGGACGATACGTCACGTGAAAAGCTAGAAGCATACTGATCAGTGTAATCAAATATATTGCCCTTTTATACGCACCGAACCTCGCCTCAAGGCATTTGTAGAGGGTTTGCTCTACCTTATGTTATCGCTGCTCTACTGTACTCGAAAGCAGTTGATCTACAATTTTTTGATCCTCTTATAGTGCCACCCGACTGTCTTTGCTTTCATTTATAAACATTAGATGAAGTGTTGTTGGTAGTGCTGTTCTTCTTTCTGAGCGTTTCTTTTGAAAGGTTGAAGCGTTTTCTACTAGGATGCTAGATGCTTGAGCAGACTGAACTTTCATCATAGAGCTGATGCTGAAATATATAATAGTCGGATCCTTCTCTCTTCTTTCTTAATCTCTCCTCCTGCTTCCTCAATAGTCTATAATAGATAAGGGTTTTATGTAATGTTTATCTTTAAGGATGTGCCTTGTGAAGTGGTAGAGAACGAATTCTGGAAGAAGGTAATTGACTTGGAGAACACAATAGCTGTTAAATATGGTGCTGATTTATTAGCTACTAAAGTGAGTTGATTTTGATTTTCACAAATTTTATTAATGCGGTTATACTTTCGTTTTATGACGAAGAGGTCGGATTTTCCTATTATGAGATCTCAAAATTCTAATGGCAGTTTCTCTTCCGGTCAATGAAAATTTTTAAGCTCCGATTTTTGAAGCCTCCTTCCTTCTGGTTCGTATACTGATTGTTGCCTTTCACAGCGGCTTTTATGCTCACTTTAGGGCCAAATATTTGGTGTTTTTCGCCAATTAGAACGGCTGAAGAAGGCTTATTTTGGCTACATGGTGGCATTCTGTCCTCTTTAGCGTTGAGTCGTTACAATTGTTTTACCTTCAAAACAGACCTTAACAACTAGGCATTATTCGCTTGTTTTCTTTTTAGGGCTTATATGAGTGCAATATCAGTTATTATCTTTTGAAATCGTTATTTTCAATCCAAATGATTGTGGAAATTTAGTAATGCTCATAAGGTTATATAAGAAGTTGGATTTTGTTGGTCATTACAGGTCGGAAGTGGCTTCCCTATGCCAGGCAAAGATTTTAGTGGTCGTTCGGATGCAAAAGAAAGAGAATATTATGCAAAACATCCATGGAATCTGAATAATATGCCGATCTTAAAGGAATCTGTACTCAGCCATATTGAATCTGGAATATCGGGCAAGCTTTTTGCTTATGTAATCGAAAATATCGAACTGCATATTTTAGTTTGAATTTTCTATGCTTAAAAGATTGCTTATTAGTTAAGCGTTGTTTCTTCTTATAGCGTATTTATATCTTAATAGGAAAATTTGGGATTACGATGGATCGATGAGTATATTTGAGTTTCACTGTAAAAACTAATCGATCAGTAGTGCACAAAATTAAGTATACAAATGAAGATGAATAGTATATTGTTTCGATGTAATTCTTTTAAGGGGAATGGCGATGTCAAAAATGTGTCATTGCGGCAATAAAAGAAATTGCCGATAGTTTCGGCTTCCACGATTCGCAAGTTAAATACAATCTGCTAACGTTCGCTGAATATGCGAATGAATGGAAGCGAAATTATTTTCATCAGAATCCAATGGTTTGTTATTATTCGATAAAATTCATAGAAATGCATTGCATCGACTAATTTTGCTTGCATCATTTGTATAATCCCAGTGTTACGTATAGTGTTGCGTCGATATTCGATATAGCCCACGTAGTGATGTGAGGGTGTAGGGTACCTGTTTTAGACCTCTACCCTTCGCAGGTTCTTTCTCTTACGATATCCGACCAGATGCTATGTAATCTGGCAACAAGACAAGAAGTTAAGGTTTTTATTAACCCTTAAATTCAACAACAATAAGGTGGAGAAGATAATATAACGGCAGGCGGAGTCACTCCGACAGAGCCTTGGCTCGAATAGTACCACCTACGGGCGAACAAGCAGCGGGCACTCCTCACACCCGAGCCATTTCGCAGCCTAATTATGCACCGCTATGGTCGAAAGCGACCTTCATGAGGACCATACCTCACGTGAAAAGCTAAAAACATACTGATCAGTGTAATCAAATATATTGCCCTTTTATACGCACCGAACCTCGCCTCAAGGCATTTGTAGAGGGTTTGCTCTACCTTATGTTATCGCTGCTCTACTGTACTCGAAAGCAGTTGATCTACAATTTTTTGATCCTCTTATAGTGCCACCCGACTGTCTTTGCTTTCATTTATAAACATTAGATGAAGTGTTGTTGGTAGTGCTGTTCTTCTTTCTGAGCGTTTCTTTTGAAAGGTTGAAGCGTTTTCTACTAGGATGCTAGATGCTTGAGCAGACTGAACTTTCATCATAGAGCTGATGCTGAAATATATAATAGTCGGATCCTTCTCTCTTCTTTCTTAATCTCTCCTCCTGCTTCCTCAATAGTCTATAATAGATAAGGGTTTTATGTAATGTTTATCTTTAAGGATGTGCCTTGTGAAGTGGTAGAGAACGAATTCTGGAAGAAGGTAATTGACTTGGAGAACACAATAGCTGTTAAATATGGTGCTGATTTATTAGCTACTAAAGTGAGTTGATTTTGATTTTCACAAATTTTATTAATGCGGTTATACTTTCGTTTTATGACGAAGAGGTCGGATTTTCCTATTATGAGATCTCAAAATTCTAATGGCAGTTTCTCTTCCGGTCAATGAAAATTTTTAAGCTCCGATTTTTGAAGCCTCCTTCCTTCTGGTTCGTATACTGATTGTTGCCTTTCACAGCGGCTTTTATGCTCACTTTAGGGCCAAATATTTGGTGTTTTTCGCCAATTAGAACGGCTGAAGAAGGCTTATTTTGGCTACATGGTGGCATTCTGTCCTCTTTAGCGTTGAGTCGTTACAATTGTTTTACCTTCAAAACAGACCTTAACAACTAGGCATTATTCGCTTGTTTTCTTTTTAGGGCTTATATGAGTGCAATATCAGTTATTATCTTTTGAAATCGTTATTTTCAATCCAAATGATTGTGGAAATTTAGTAATGCTCATAAGGTTATATAAGAAGTTGGATTTTGTTGGTCATTACAGGTCGGAAGTGGCTTCCCTATGCCAGGCAAAGATTTTAGTGGTCGTTCGGATGCAAAAGAAAGAGAATATTATGCAAAACATCCATGGAATCTGAATAATATGCCGATCTTAAAGGAATCTGTACTCAGCCATATTGAATCTGGAATATCGGGCAAGCTTTTTGCTTAACTTTTTTGTGTGTTTCTTTGAAGGTTGCCTGAATGGAACCCAGTGCAGAAGAGTCCTAACTAGCAATGCTAAACAGAAGAAAATATTATGAAGGCATTTTTATGCTTCAATGAAGTTGGCTTAATTGTTTATATGATAGAAGTTGGGTTGTGTAGTCCACGCGAGCGAAGGCCGCATATTATTGAAGATTGATAATCGTTACACATTAGTAGAAATGTCATGCGTTGTGAAAATAGTTCATCCTTTACTCATCATAAGATATATTCAGTTCATTGAGATCGCATTCTCAACTTAAGCGGTAGCCATATCGTGCAAAAATGTTATTAGATAGAAGGATGAATTCAGGTATGATGGTACCGTGGGTCTATATTGGAATGTGCTTCAGCGCATTTTGTTGGCACACCGAAGATCATTGGACCTATAGTGTTAACTATATGCATTGGTGAGTGGTATTCTTTTATCTGTATTGTCTTTTTTTTAAAAAAGCACTATTTTAGGGGAGAGCGTAAGATCTGGTATGGAGTGTCTGGGCTCGACGGAGCTCATTTCGATGATGTGGTGAAGGGATTAGTGCCAGATCTCTTCGAAAAGCAGCCGGATCTGCTGCACCATATGACAACTACCGTCAATCCAGCTGTTCTACTTCACAAGGTTCTTTGTTTTCTTCGATTATATATGTGAATGTCATCAAATGGCACGTCGATGCAAAAAAAGCTTTCATGGCACGTCGATAGAAGAGGATTTCAATGGGAATTTTATATATTAGAACATGTTTGGTGCTTAACTGAAGTGATGGTCTCTATTTCCAACTTATGCATCCTCGATTCCGACGATTATATCGCTTATGTTCAAGTGTTTGAGGTTATGAAGGGTATTTTACAGGGCGTTAATGTGTACACTGTGCATCAGGAGCCTGGTGAATTCGTTATAACTTTTCCACGCTCTTATCATGCCGGCTATAATGAAGGATTAAATTGCGCTGAAGCTGTCAATTTTGCACCGGCCGATTGGGTGAGTGAATTTTCTTTTAAACATATTATAACCTCGTTCGTTACTATTAATGGTTTAACGACTTTCTGGATCCGTCAAAGAAACTCATGACGAACTTTTCTTCTTTATTTATTTATTTTTTTTGATTTTCGTTTTCGACTGATATATTCTTCCTCGAAAGTATTCCTGAATTATCTAATTTTATATAATTCATTTCCTATGGGTTTCTGTTTTGTTTCTTTTTTATCTCTTATGAGTGAGTTGAAAGCGTTTCAGGGCCGATTTTGTTTCAGTAATACCTACCGCTCCCATCTATCCGTATGTCTAACGTTCGCCACTATGGGCGTTATCAGATCTTAACTTTATTTGACTTGGCTTCGCTTAACGTCTAAATCCATTGTTCTTAAAATAAATAACTCTTTATGAAACTTGATGAGTCTCAACAATGTTTGTATCTATCGCTCCACTATGCAATAGAAATTTTTTGATCGTTGGATATTACAGCTTCGAAAGGGTTGGTTGTGTACATTCGACTATGCTCGAGTGCGACGTAATTGTGTGTTTTCCTATGAGGAGCTGATTGTAAGGATGGCAAAGAGTGCTGATCAGTTGAGTATCGGAATGTGTGTGGCAGCCTATGAACAGATGCACGAAATCTGTAGCCGTGAGGCTCGATTAAGGCAAAATGTTGCCGATATGGGCATTGTTAAGTAAGTTTTCTTCAAATGTCTATACATTATGTTGATTCAGTTAATTGTGTTCCAGTGCTACTTGAGACTGAACATGAAAACGATTATATCTGTGACTGTCACTAAGCTAGATAAGTAATTTTTATCCTTTTCACATTTATTTACTGCTTTCATGGGAATATTTTTTATAGAACGGCTCAAGAAGACTATGAGCTGATAGCGGATGATCTACGTAGTTGTGCGGTATGCAAGACAACACTCTTTATGTCGGGTCTGCAATGTAAACACGGACGACTTGTGTGTCTGGAGCATGCCGATAGACTTTGCTCGAAATGTACGCCATCGGATCTTATTCTTAAGTAAGTTAGATGACTTTATGTTTTCAACTAATTGAGAAATGAAGAAAGTCATCGTAGTGATAGATCAGCTATTGCTTTTTTTTTTACTGTTTTTATTTATGCTGCTTTGGTATTCATAGAATAATGCCACCAAGTCGACTTAATTGGCTTTCGTTAAAATTGAAGGTTCTTTGTCTTGATCCATTCCAGACAGAGTATCTTTGTTTCGGATCGCCCTAAAATATGTCATTGTAGGTAGAGAGAGATAGACAACTCAGTGATATTTACTCGCCTTTGGTCGAGTGCATAAACCCAAATTTAGTTCCACGTGGGAAGTTAGATTCTAATGAATCATTTCAAACTACTGTTGTAGAATTTCAATATTCGTGATTTACCAGAACCTCGAATAGTGGAGCACTTTGCAGTGTTTTATTGCACTGAATGAATCGTGAAATGTTTTTATTCTTGAAGATATCGCTACACATTGGACGAGTTGGCACCTCTATTGAAGAGTTTAGAGGGCAATACGAATGCGTTTGCTGATTGGAGGAATAAGCTGAGCGATTTGCTTGAAGCACACAACGATCATAAACCTAGTATGTTTTATTTCATTTTTCAGTTAAATATTTATTTCGAATTAGAGTTTAATTGCTTCTGTTCATATCAGTTAAGAGTAATATTCATGAAGTATTCTAAATGTGTACGGTCTTCATATTTTTTATCGATTAAAAAAGAGCGTATTTAATATTAATTGACTAATTGCTTGATTAAAACTTTGAATTCAATTTATACTTAGTTAGTTGGAATTCCAGTTCGTTTTTGATTTAGATGAAGGTTTTATATATTCATGTCCTTCCCCTCCCTCCCACCTTCTCTCTCCTTTAGGCAGCATCTGTCATATTTAAAATTCTTATTTCAATCGTCTGTCAGTAATGTAGAAGCGTTTTCACCATGGTCCTGTTTTTAATCGCTGCATTTTGAGTTTCCCATTCATGTCTTTTTTTTTTGAACTGGTTCGCAACTTCCATACTTTCATTTCTTTTTTATTTGTTGTGATTGTTTTTGAACGTTTGCGCACTTTTCATTAATTTACTGCAGTGAAATATTGCTACTATTTTTATATTTATTGCTGTTGTTCTTGTTGTTGCTATTATTATTATGTTATTGTTATATTATTATCACTATTATTATTATTATTATTATTACTCCGATCTCCCCCTCGTTGTTATTTGAACTTCACCTGAAACAGCTGCTTGCAGCAATAGAAGACATAAAATCGATGATAGAGGTTGCTCGATCAAAGCGTTTCCCACAATGCGACGTGCTTGAGCGCGCACTGTCGACCATCAAACACTGTGAACAAGTGGCTCATGCGGCTAGTGTAATGCTCAACCGCAAAATTCGTACTCGGTTTGTTTCTACATTTATTTAGTTTTCTATTTGCTTCACCCTTACTTCGTTTGCAAGGCTATAAATGCTAGAATTTTAGTAGATCGCAGTAATTTTCACCAAATAGGCAGGGTCAGACGATTTGGGGTCAAATACTGCAGCAGTTCCTTTAATGAATGAATAACTCGTTTTTTATTTCCTGCTAGGGAGTGATTGGAAAAAAAGAGAGTTGTTTCACACCTGTATTGTTGCTTTCGGCCATGAGTCTATTGTCGCCTAAATGAATGATTATGGAAGAGTCAATCAGATGAGGATTGATCTTTGGTCTTTTCCCATCGAAGAGTTTCATGTGACTGCGCACCTCTGGCGCTTTTTCAACAGTTGAATAAGTCTTTTTCAGTTATGCATTTCAAAGAGTCTTCTCTTCATAGATTGTGTTTAAGGTCTCTTCTTAAAGATATTATATGCCGATTTAAGGAGCAAAGGTAGATTTTCGAGTGGAGAACGAACAGAAATGGCTGACATTGAAAATATGAGAGCATCTGTTCAGACATTACCTTGTATGATGCCCGAACTTGAAACTAACATCAAGGTGTGTTTTTTTTTTATTTATTTTTTATTTTTTGCTAATGCGATAAGTGCTTTTTTCTGGAAAGTACATTCATTGGTAGTTAATCTTGGCATAGTTGCCTTAGACTTCCTAGATAAGAAATTTGCTAAATATTTTGACGAATATTCATTGTAGCAAACGTTCTTTTATAGTGTATATCGTCGATTTATTTTTAATTTATTGAGATATCGATTGCTTTGCAATAGCTTTATTTCTCGATTGTTGCCATATTATTATTTCTTTGTCATTTTCATATGGAATAAGACTCAGCGATTGAATGAATTTCTCAGGAGTATATAGAACGAGTGGAGAAATGGCGCAATGAAGCGGCGAACTTACTGTCTGGCGGCAGTACCGAAAATGGCGTTGCGTTGATCGACTCTCTACAGAGGATACTCGACGAGGCCGATGACTTCAATATAAGTTTACCTGAATTGGCACCTCTTGAACAAGTAGGTTGTCATGTATTACTAGGCGTTATTAGAAGTTTCATTCTACTACAACCTTTTTGTCTGGTGGAGCTGGAGGAAAAAGTGGACTGATTTAAGAGGAAGTAAGCAATTGTAATTTGCATCGTCATTTCATTCGATTATTGCTCTTAATTAGCTATGGATTCACTATTACAAACTTTTTTCACACATGAATGATCGGCTGTTTGCGTAACTTTGAATATGATTTCATTTTCTATATTCGTTTTTTTTAAACGTACTTATCACCTGCGCATCGATCCTGATCCCTGAGGCCTTATGTTGAGGTGTATCCCAATTGGTAGCTGAGCCAAACATGAAGATTTATGAAATGAGTGATTGTTGTGATGGCAAGAACAAGAAAAAAAAATTTTTTGAGAACGAGGAAAAAATATTTTCAACTGTATTAGAAGTTTTGCTGGAAAATTCTGTGAACCCTTGATTTGATATAACACCGGCAGAGTAGTAAGTAGACTGCATAGCTAGGACGAACAATTCAGAATTCTTTTCTCTTCCTCGACGGATGCACTTTAAAAAGTAGCAATCATTAAATGATCGTTTCCGATACATATATTTTTTGAGCGTTCTTTGGATTGCATTTTTTTAATGGATTTAAGTTCCCATGCCCTTCTCTTTTATCTGAAATGGAATTCCTGAGAGACCCTCTTCTAATGATTGCAGCTCGATAACCATTCTGTTATGGCGAGAATTAAAATTTTTACGGAAGCACTGAAGGCAAGCGGATGGAAAGTTATAAGCCATTGCAGTATGCATATGGGAGTTGCAGTGAACCTCTTAGATTTTCAGTTGTTGTGCTGCAAATGCGATCGTTGTAATTTCACTTGTAAATACCGTTATTCACCTATTCACCCCCTCCCCCCTCTTTGCACTTCTTTCTGAATATTTGCAATTGAAGAGTTCGAGTACGTGCATCGTTTTGCATAATCGCGTTTATGTCATTATTTTTGCTTTTAGATGCTTAGCCGCAATCAGTGGATGCTTTGCGCTGAGAAATTGCTCAATTGGGATCGTGAAACGAAAAAATCGGAAAGGGAATCTGAGGACGAAAGCGACGATGATGAGTATTGCTGCAGAGGTAGATGGAGGTTGCAGAAGTTGATGTCGATTGTGAATGAAGGATCGCGTATCATGGAACATTTGGTTCGTTTATCTTAATGAGTCGACTTTGATTTGATTTACGAGAGCCAACATGAGTCCATCTTTACTTTTGTGTGAAAATGAGCTTTTTGAGGTAAATAAGGTTTTTTACTGGATGGATTTTATTGCGATGGTGGGATTTCCACCTGGAAAAAGGGTGCTTACTGTGGTTTAATAGGTCTCTGTTTATGTCTCTACCTTATAACAGTAATATTACCAGCCATAAAAAATATCTTTATTTCTTCTTGTCTTAGCAAAAAATATGACTTTTTAAGGCAGAAACGGTATTGTCGGAGAGGTGCAACGAGGGAATCGATTTGGAGGAAGTGGAACGCATCTGGGCACCATTACAGAAGAGTGATTGGATGAGTGAGACGAATATCGACCATTTGAGATCTGAAGTTGTTAAAGCTCGTCGCTTGAATAGATTCTTCCAGAAAGCTAAAGGTAAATCCAACATCATCTTTCTAAAATATTCATTCGTCGAAATGTTGTCCGCTGATAAATTAAATTGAGCGCACCCGTTGCATTTTCCTCCATTGGTGTCAAGGTATTGCAATAAGGGGTGAAACAAACGCGGAGGAAATTTCATTAGGGCAGTTTTGCAGAAATAAGCCGGGGTAATTCTGGAATGGTTCTCAGAAGCTGGACTCTGTCCGTAATATTGTTGGAGAGGTATTTGGGTAATTCTTCTCTTCCCCTCCCCCCGGCTCCCTCCCCTCCTTCTTTCCTTCTCCCTCACTTTTAATCCTTTCTATCCTGCTCTATCTCATCACATATTTTCTGTCTAATAAGATGGCATCAGCTTGTTTCTTTGAGCATGAGTAGTTTTATTTCAAGCGTTGTTAGAGGTAATACATTTTTGCTGCAGAAGGAGAATGTACTCTGAAAGAATTGGAGGATACGCAAGTCGAATGTGCGAACTCATTGTTTATGCGCGGTTCGCGATTGCATACGGAGCTAACCGACATGCAAACTAATCTCGAAATGTTTTGCGAGCGAGTGAGGCAAATGTTTGCACGCTCACCATCCTACTACTCTTTGGTTGAGGTGGATCTATTTTTCCCTTTTTGTTTTCACTCTTGAATAGTTCCCATATGGTTGATTTACTCAAGGAAGAAATTACTTTATGAATAATTCGCGAGAGGAACGGATAAACTATGGCCAACTGCAACCTCCTCGTTCCCCAGTTTCAATTCGTAAAATTGATCTGAATCTCTGAACCTCAATTCATTTTGCTCTACATTTTTTAGAATGTAGTTATGTTCGATAAGTGAAGCAAGGAGGATCACAAACGTAAGGGACAAATATTCAAGTAGGAAATTGTGTGGAACCTATCTTTTGGATCGTCGAGTATTCTCTAGCATAAAACTATATATGTGGCCGTTATTTTTCTTAGGTCTAATGGAACAGAAAATTGTTGTAAATAGTTCGAGCGAATAGATATATAGCATCTGATCTTGATGTTCCTTAAACGAAGAATTAAGGATCTTGTTAACGCGGTTGAAATAGTTCGGTGGATATGTGTGCGATCAATGCGATTTGAGCAGGTGTAGATTGATGTTTGAAATTTTTGTAATGTTAAAGGTGTTGGCTGGACGTGATGATCTGGCGGCACTTATAGAAGGTTCGCCCTCACCGTTAGTTAGATTCTCTGCTCGTACACTCCATGATGATTGGTCTACAATCAATCAGTTTGAATCCACCGAGCAGCTGGTGCGTTTTGCTGTTCTTGTTTCTCTTGCGATGCATAAAATAATATAACTGTTCATATAGTGCGACGTATTGCAGTAGGAAGTTGAAGAGGGCGAGAGAGTGCCAAATTATAAAAATCGGTCACACTGAATTATGGTTCAGAATTAAGAGTTGGATTTTCATTTAGAAACATTAAACTCATTGAAAATGATGTGTTGTTTTAAGGGTAGTTCATTATAACATTTGATCGTATTATACATTCACCGGAACTATGTGACGATACTTTAAAGAACTGACTGAACTTGCTTCCATTCTTCAGGGGTCTCAAATTCAACGGACATAATTTGCTGGTCGCTTAATTAGTGAATCCCTTCTAGCCGTAAAGCTGAACTTCGAAATTCTTGAGGCTGTCACGCATTTTGCGGCAAGGAAAACATCCAACGTTTCTTGAATCAAGCTGTTCTTCGTATCAAACCTAGGATCCATTTAGCAAAATTGCCCAGTATGTTTCTTACTAAACTTCGTAGTTTATATCATTTGAACTACTTCAAATTTGAGTATAACATTTGACGATTTTAGAAGGAGCATTTGAGTCGCGTGCATGAGCAACAAAGGCGTCTTATGACAGTGTTGAGGCGTGCGAATGATTTGCGTTCTCTAAAGGAGACATGCTGTTGCAGCTCAGAAAAAGAAGATCGTGATGGATCTATCACTTGCTTGTTATGTCACTCAAAATTCCATGGTTAATGTTTTTATCGTCATTTGTTAGTGATATTTATTTACCTCTTCCTGTAACTTATGTGATTTCACGCTGATGGATCCCTCAAGAAGGAGAATCAGCAAAGCGAAACTTGGATTGGTTTTTTTTGGTTTGTTGATATGAAATTGGTATGTTGTAAAGACCGCTGTCTAACATTTTTAGCGAGTGGTGTAACTTTATTCCCACAAAGTCATTATGGCTTTCTGATATGTTCTAGCATTGAGGTAATGGTAAGCTTCTATTAATATTGATTGAAATATTTCAGCAAGTTGTGCACAATGGGATGCTTATTTGTCACGTCTTCCGGTTGGCTATTACCTCTGCGTACGTTGTGTACGGGGTCGACGTCCATTGTTTGAGGATGTGCGGTGTGCAATAGCGAAGGCTCCGCCATCGCTCGAGAAGACACTCGTTATGCATTTGTTGGAGAGATGCTCGAAAGATTATGAAGAGGCACTCGAAACAGCCACTAACGTTTCGCAATCGACGTCGAATCCAGATGAACAACTTATGCAAAAGTTTGCATTTACATATATTTAAATATTCAGTTTATCGCGTTGACTAACGTTTATTCCTTTCTTTTATTTCGCAGATTTTGTTTTTGAACCTCGTAAAACGAGCACCTAAAAACTGTTATGCTAAAATTTTCTCCAGAAAAAGTTTGCAATTAGGCATTTAAGTTTTGCATATAATTTTTTGGAAATGAAACATAAAACTGAATGGCATCGTCGAATCTCATCTACTTAGAACCGACGAGAAAGTTGATGCTTGCGTGTTATCGGTGGGAAAAAAATAATCCAAATTAGTTGCGTGAAACGAATATTTAAATAATGTTTATTTACAGATTGGATGATTGCATAATCTCTGTTCTTTGTGCTGAGGTTATGGATATGGATTCATGGTCACGTATTGCACAAACTCTACCCATTGTGCGTACAGTTTGTGATGCTGAGAGGACGATATATGAACAAATTCGAGTACGGCCGGTTACTGCTGAGTCACCTGTCGTACTCTTCGCAGGAGGTATGAATATGAAGAAAACGAAACGACCCAGTAACTCATCGTTGACATCACAAAAACATCGTAAACGTATCAGGAATGTCTATCACAACGATAAGGAACAGTGCTCGGCCGAGAATTGTCTCAAACCATATAGTGAGTGAATGTTTTTCGCTCTAATCGTTGAAGTTTTGCAGACGTACTATGATTGTGCTACGAGTTAAAGTTGATCCCATAATCTGCCCTATTCTAATTTTGAGATATCCTTTCGTAAACGGAAACGAGAACGCATTTCTGATAGAGACCATTAAGCGCTAATCTTCTTTTCATTTCGATATGTTGATTGGCATGTTGCTATGGTTGAACTAAGTATTAAAGATCCGATAACGATTAATACAACGATTAACCGATAACGATTAAAGATTAATACAGAAAAGTTATGTTCTTACAATTTGATGAACGGAACAAATATTTGTCATCAACAGTGTAATGTGGTATAGAATGGTTGAGGCCATTTCGAAAGTGAAACTCGGATCGTAATGGGTAACACTGTGATGAGCAGAATAAGATTGCTAAAATGCGAAATGCACTATGTCATAAAAATAATCGTTTTTTTTTTAAATATTTGCATTACTTAACTTTATTAGCAAAAATATGGTGGTCTTGCAATGGTGACAAAAGAAACGTCACTTTCTTTTTATTGGTTCCCGAATCGGAAACTATCGTTTTTAAATGGTCATTATTTTGAGGTGAGCACGTACGTTGGATACAATGTGAATCAGGCTGTTCGCGATGGTATCACTACGTATGTGTTGGTCAGTCGGTCGGTCAAGCAGAACACATCACTTCTTACTGCTGTTATAAGTGCTCCATTAAAGCACGACCACAGCCGCCCACTAGCACATAATTATACCCCAGAATGCCTTCTGAAATCACCTCTTAGGGAAGCTTGTTCGTCGTTAGGCACCGTTTGTTGATAGCTTAATTTTGCTTTACTAATTCAGTTGCTTTTAGGTGGGAGCAATAGAAAGGCTCACAACTTTTGAATAATTGTAACCTTGTCGATCAACTGTTTAACATGTCTAGCAACAAAAATTTTTACATGAGGAGCACTGCCTTAGCTCCTCTCTCTCCCAGCTCCTCTCTCTCTCTGAAATGTCAGCAGTTAGGAAGGATGATGGGTAAAGGTAGGATATGATGGTAGTAGGCGCATATTTGTTGGTAATGGAATCACTTTTAGCTTTAAATATGAAATAACTCTTTCATGTTGAGTTCTCTTCAGCACTCATATTGTTTCCTTCTTTTGTCGGCGTTTCTTTCATATGATTTCTCTGTATACTTTTCATATATTAAATCTTGCCCTTATTTATTTTCTCGTCTCTAATAAATTTTATCTCCATCAAAAACCTTTTTATTTTCATTGATTCTTTTGCATTATTTTGCTGTTGTGTGCGCGTCTGTTAACCTTGAATTTTCTCCGCATCTTTAATATCTCCAATGTTTATAATGTTCATCATTTACTGTGTTCTTCAATTATCACGAAAGGCGGAATCTTTAAAGATATATAATTTTTTATAGGCTATAGGACGGAAAAAGGATAAATGTTGAATATATTTTTATTCATATCAGTTTTATATTTTTAAACTTTTTCATTTAATCACTATTATATTTTTCATTTCTTATGTTTTTTTAATCTTATTTCATAGTGAGCTTTGTTATGGAACTACTGCTTCAGGCTTTATTCTTGTTTTCTTTTCTTTTTTTTGTTTTTTGTTTTTTTTTTCATGAAACATTCGATTGCGCCATGATATTTACTAATGAATATATTCGGCGTTTCTGCAAGTTTCTACCCATTATGGCATAATAGATGTATCAACCAACTGATCATTAGTTTTATCATCGTAACCGAATAGCTGCAACTTTTTTTCTATGCAGTAATAAATTAGAAATTACGATTTATTTGTGCAAAATTCGATAAAACGATGATGCAAACGAATGTTATTGTATNTTTTTTAAAGAAAAATCATTCAGAACGTGAAATTAATAATATTCTTCTTGAGATGATTCATATCCATTTGCATTGTTTAGATAAACAGATATCATTATAGAAGTAAAATTTAACGAAAAAACAAATGCATAAAAGCTGGTTACATTTTAGCTGGTTTAGGATTTAAAATATAGTTATAAAATAGATATAAAACCTCATATAATAATTATTTGTGGTAGAAAAAAAAAAAGCATTTTAGTGCATGGCATCTGTGTCAGCATTATGTATCGTTTCACTATTGCGATTCTACATATTATCTTTTTTACATCTAATAAATGGTGATTCTCATCTCATAGTTCATAATTGCTTTCTTCTATTTTATTAGGTTATTACTATTTTTTTTTATTACTCTCATTATTCGTCAAATTTATTTAAATAATATGGAAAAAGTTTCTATTGAATTAATGTCAAAGAAGAGGACGCATTATCTCATTCATGTGAGGATGTTTTTTTTAAAATTAATATGACACTTCCATATTCGTTTTTATTTACACATTTGTAATATTTTTTAGTGAAAATTGTCGATATATGGAATGTTATTGGTTTTCACTGTGTATATTCATAACATAACAATGCTTTATATTTCAGTAAACTTCCATCCGGAAATATATATTCATTAAAGTTAATAGAAATTTTTGTGTTAATGCATCGAGATTTACGATGTATATATCATTTATTCAATGCTGAGAGGAAAACACAAAAATTCATCTCTGACAACCGTCGTTGAGCGCTTCTCAAGCAGACACTATTCGTCGGTCAGGAAGGTGCGGGAAATTGAGCAAGTCTAGAAAAGCTCTTGAAGAAAAGAGAGCTGGATGGGGAGGGGGAGTGGGGGGGTGAGGGAGGGAGGGAATAAGCATTCAAGAATGGCTTAAGTGGATGATGCATATACTCATCTCCACTTTTTCCATAACGTGTTACTTCAGGTATATGCAAATTAATGCAGTAGAAATTGTTGAGAAAAAATAAACAACAATTGAGTTGGACGTCATAAACACATCAATACGGTGGTAAGAAGAACGACGCCGATAGTGCATTTTATAGGAAGGTGATGTGAAGTTGACGACGTATTCATCTCGAATTCTTCAATAGTTTCAACGATCCAATCGAAATAAGCTGCCACTTTTGTGTATACTCCTGGAAGGAAATTTATTTCATGATGTGAACCTAACGCAGGATTTCCGATTCGAATGTTCGCAAAAGTGTATCTGCCTAGAAAGCAATCGTAATGTAGTGGCATTGATATGTTGAAATTTAGCTTTCGCATTAGTTAAGAGTAGTGGTTTTCATATAAGGAATTTTGACGGATTTGTCAATTTGTTCGCCATTTTGTCATATTTGTCTGATCATATTTTGTCATATAAGAAAAATTTTGCATTGTTTAAGGATTTTCATATTGTGAATTTATTTATTTAGTCATTATTAAGACGAATAATTGAATAGATAATTGAATTCATAGACGAATAATAGTTATTTCCTTTTTTCTTTTTTCCTAAATGATTAAGACGAATAATAATTCATAGATAATTGAATAATTTCCTTATATTCCTAAATGATTAGTGGAGTTCAGTGAAATCCGTTCTATATTTGTCGTAACACAGTGAATATCACAATAAATAGTTGAATTGAATGCAAAAAAAAAAATAGGCAAAACATTACAGATTTAGCCATCTGAAGCATTCATTACCTGGATATGTTCCTTGATCGAGAAGTGCATCCTCAGAATTAGCACCAAATGAGGTGATTCCAACGATATACCAACGACCATCCATCCCTTCCACTTGCAATGGACCACCACTATCTCCCTGAAATTCTCTTTGTTTCGCAAACTATTTGCCTACTTATCCTGCTATCTTTTTGAAATCTCATCCTCTTCTTTTCTGCATTATTTCGATGTTGCTGTTGACTTAGTGTCGACGTTGAAATCGCCGTTAGCATTCAATTTATCGCATAAATAATAATTGACTATTTCATTTAATTCATCACTATTTACTGAATATGAGGCTATTACTATTATTTTTTATCACTGTACCCATCCATTTTTCTTGTAGTGAAAGACTCGATGACTTTTCTTGTAGTGAAAGACTCAAAATTGACACAACTATGCATCCATTCTTTCTTATAGTAATTGAAATAAAGCATCAGAGATGTAAATCTTGCTCGAAAGAATTACTTACTAGTTGAGATATTCACGATTACTTTAAACAGTCTATAATTTATGTCCTTTAATAGTACATAATAGGATAGTATCACATTATTACCATTGACCCAATAAATTGTAGCATACGGTCAATCATCTTTTTATACCGTAACAGTGGAGATGAAAATTTATAAGAATTGTGTAAGCATTTTGCTTCTAAAAAAATTTTTTTTTCGGGAAATACTGTGATACTCACAGGTGCGGTGCCTCTGAGAAGTGAACCAGCACAGAGTTGCTTATCGGTGATAACTGTTGTCCCAGCCGTTATTGCACTCCATTTTTGGCTAAAATCAAGCATTATGTGTTGTTGTTGCATTTACTTTCATCCAGCCTTCTTCCGCTATCAAATGTTTACAGTAAAATGTTTGAGGCGAAAATTATTTATAGGGAATACGATTGCCACTCTCAGAAAGGCATCGATAAAAAGATAACCACAAAATTTCAGATCGAATATAAAGAGTATACAGTTGATTCCTAGATAACAAAGAGACTAGCGGCCCGACCCTCCGGACCACCTCTTCCTTCATGCTCGCAGTCAAAAACTCGCTTAGGATTTTAAATACTGAAAAATTAAGCTACGTCTATTGTTAAATGGAGCGCTTACCAATAGTATTGACGATCGACTAGCACATTTTCTAAAGTGAGGGAAATAAACTGTAAAATTAAAACACTTGATTTTATATTTTTTATGAAGTTCTTTTATGAGTTTTTTTTTTCTCTCAAATCCTCGCAGATCTCTACGAGATTTTTCAATTTCTTTTGATGTAATTCCCGCGCCTCCAAGAATATTTATTGAAATAAATTGATTTATAGATAGACGCTTAGGATTGAAACTCACATTTTTCAACGATCAACTGAATATAAAATTGTAAACTAAGGTTACAATCTACCAGCGGATATATTTCTTTAATTTACTGCCTCACTCATTCCTCCAAAAATAACAGTTCCATTCGTTGGAGAGTTTATTTCATAATCTCACTAATTACCAACAATATTGCCCACCACTTGAAAGTCATATAGTTCCCATGTTTAAAATTCTTAAATTCTTTATCCTACCAGTGAATAAAATACAATGGATGAGTAAATTTCATAGTTTCATAAGCATCAACAATTTAAACTAAAATAGCATATTTATATTAGTGAAAAGAATTGAAGTTAACTTTTTTACGCGCAACTTCTTTCGTCGATTATTGGCAATGAAGTTTGCATGAGAGTATTACTTGTCCTCATCGCCCATCGCTTTCCACTATTCGCTTTATCTGCAAATATCTTGTCAAAGAATCATTTTTTTTTCTTTGAAGAGATTGCAAAATAAAAAGTAGAAATCGAAATCATATCACCGAAACTATTCCTTCATCTTATTTTACTCACTAATATTATAAATCCTTCAATATAGCAATATTTATACGATTAGCACTACGAATCAACGAATGCCTCATATCGGCGGAATTCTATTTCAATTTTCTAATAGGTATTTTTTATTTTAGCTCATTCATCGATTTCTTCAGCCAGTGGAACTTTTCTAAAGATATCTATCTTTCTGCTACATATTAGCAGTCTAATCGCTTTCGATTTTTTACACTCATGGAAACGCTAGGAAAATACAGAAAATAGGATAATATACATTCAAGCATAGTGAAATATTTAAAAGCATAAAGAACATTTGAATAGTAAAGCGAAAGAACAAATTGGCGAATATATTGGGTGAAATAGATCACAGTTAAAATTATACTGGATCAAAGCAAAAAGTCAAACTTACCGATCGTAACGCCAAATCCAGTCACATATGCGATCGTATCCTTTCGAATCAATAACGAATCGTCACGAGGTACACAAATTGGCGAAATCATCGACGATAACTTCACTCTTTTTGTCGTCTGTTGAAGAAAATTTCTTCAATATTATTTCATTGATAAAGATGAAGATATAATAAAGTCAACGATTGAAATAAATTTTTCTTAAGCTTACTGCTAATTGAATAAGCTTAGCAATTGTCATTCGATCAGAAAAGTATTTTATGAGGAAACTTAAAGTATTTAGTGACCATTCTTTGCGGGTATTTAGTGGTCACTTCTTTCACACAAACGCAATCACCCACAAACATACACATAGACAAGCACTTGAGCATATGTATAGCTTTAGCTTGACGCACATACATATACCCACCCACGCATAAACACAGATGGAACACTCTTAAATGTGGTTTGCAAATTGCAGAAGCGTGTTTGAGAATGAGCGAAACTGAACATAACCACCTGAATTAATGCGATATCATTGAAAGCGGTGAAAGGACTATAGTCAGGATGAATAATATGCGCTCCAATCATATATATATCTTGTAGATCACTTACTGAAGTGGTTCCCAACGCCACAAATGTTTCCGTATATTGAAATCTGAATTCGTATTTTAATTTATAGTCCTATAAGGAGAATGCTTCCTCCAGCTATCTTTTATGCAGCAAAGAGAATCCAACTTACATTAAGTGGGATACAATTCATAAAATATTCAACAACTACAATATTACAATAGAATGTAAAAGAAATGCAAATATCAAACATTTTGCCAACAAAATTAACGCAATTAATGGAATCGAAATATTTCATTGAATAGAAAATAATGATTCTTTTACTAAGCAGAATTTGAATTAATTTCAGAATGACGAATTGAGAGAGAAGAAGTAATTTGGTTGAAAAAAAAATGGTTGGAAATGGTTGAAAATGGTTGAATGGTTGAAAATGGTTGAAATGGTTGAAAATGGTTGAAATGGTTAAGTAAACTAACTGAACACAATGTGCAGCAGTGAGTAACCATCGATCAGTGATGAGGCTTGCACCACACATAAGACCAATTCCTTTCTTATCGTATGTCATGAACAGTGCTTGCCACGGCCATGATCTGAAATACTCATCCATTGATCTTTGATCCTTCGAGCCAGAAATGTTCACCTTAAAGATTTGAAGAGATTGAAACTCTTGAAAATATTCGAATACAGTAGTTTGTTTCGTGAGTGCTGTCTTCTATTTAATTGCTTTACATGATGTCATATATAGATAGTAATAAGATTGAATAAAACAGGTATAGTAGATACCTTTATGATATTCCATTCCTTATGGTGAAAAGTTTTTGAATACGGTACTGAGGATTTCTGCTATTCACAAATACGATAAATAAAAATACTCTAGTTTGATTCTTATCGAAAAATGAAAATAATCATTTCTTTTTTATTAATGAAAAGAAGAAAATTATTCCATTTTTATTGAAAAGAAAATTATTCACTTTAAATGGAAAGATAAAATCAGCTAAATAAAATGCAAAAAGAGTTATATTACTGACTTTGTTTATGGCACTGATTTGTCACTTACATTCGTATTATTGGGAAGCTTTCTACAATTCTTTGGAAATGCGTTGTAAAGGAAATGAAAAGACCGGAAGAAAACATCATTTAAACGTTTCGTTGGAGATACACTAACGTTTGCTCTACCCTCCTCTCCTCTCCCTCCCTTCCCCCTCTCCCTCCCTCCCCCCTCTCCCTCCACTTACCACTTCCTCTTCCCTCTCCACTCCAGATTTGTGCCATCTTTGACCCTGACAGCCTCAGCCCTGAGGGTCGAGGCACACTAATGGTTGCCAGAAAAACCCCCAGGCCATCTCGGGGATAATAATAATGATCCTTCCAAAGCTTCGGCGCCCGCGTTCCAAGACCATCTAAAGAGCCTCGAAGCTCTGAGCTCATCGAGATTTAGGCTACCTCTCTCAGAGACTAAAAATTTTCTCAGCATTCATTCAATCGTCAAGCAAAATTCTTATTTTTAAGCAAAATGTTCGATTGTTGGCTTGCAGGAACTCTATTCAGTTATCGATCAAGCTTTACATCTTTATTACATATTCGATTGCTTAACGAAAGCGCAATAAAGAAGCAAAAGTAAAGATGCAAACATACGTTGATGTGGATTCATCGCCACCAACTATCCTTAGAAGTGGATTAAAGCCTTTCTTTAGACCACATTCTTGACAATAGCAATGCAACAATAATAAAAATGTTGCAATTAGCAGCTTTAACATTGTCTACACTTAAATATATCACCTGAAATTTCGTTAGCATATTATATGGCGTTATTCAACAAAATAGCAGCATTACCTAAATTCTACTGAAAATACGAATTGTTGCTTGCAGATTAAATCGAACAAAGAGGGAGAGATTGTTAAATTGTGCCTATAATGAGCTTAAAATTCGGCATTGTATCGGAAATTGAATAGTTAGGCATTTGATTTATTCATGATCGATTCATCATTGCAGAAATGGCAGCAATTTGTGAAATTTTTGATAAAAAGTAATGACGAATTCATCGTTAAAAAGAAATAAATTTAAAAGAAAAGATTATGAGCTAATTTCAAAATCTATTAATAAAATCAAATTTCGATAAAGGAACATCATAATTTTCGACTATAAACGATAAAAAGAAGAGAAATATTTTGCGAAAAGCTCAATGTTGAAATATGTGAGCAAAATCATCAATGTTTATGCATTACGATCGAAGGCACGCCACTTTACCCAACGAACACCAACGCTATCTTATCAGATCGCTAACACACTCTCATACTTTCATGATGCATCAATCGCTCTTTCAAGGCATTCATATTTAATTCTTGTAATTTCGAATTATTTATTTAAAATGCAATTTATATGAGCATAAAATCATTGCGCAATGATGTGCTTTATTGCTCCAACTCATCATCTTAACCGTTACTTCAAGCTCCAAATCGTCTCGGAGCTTTTCAACTCTAGATTGCGGCTCCGCCTTGGTGCATACACTTTAACAGCTCTTTTCGTTGCCGATCATAATTGCTGAATGTTTGGTTTGCCGACTTCTAACGACAAAACATTAGATTTCAGAGCGTCGAATATTTTTAATTTTTTGATCACTGTCAGAAAATTTAAGCCAGTTCGATCTCTAATTGCAAAATACGACCTTTGCGAGGCAATTCGAGTCTTAATGAAAGCTGCAAAATTATCAACTCTGCTCCAAGCTAAGGGCATGCTGTTTTGGTGATCGAAGTTTTTATTACTTATTTCATTACCTTAGTTAGGGTTCTATTCCTCTCCGAGAACTTCTTCATTGTGGATAAAGGTAAAAAAAAAATTCAGGTCTTTGAATTACACATCAAAAGATATGAATATACTATTGTTTCATAATTTCCGAACTTAACAAAGCGATAATCGAATCGTTGAACAACAAAAGTTTTTATTGCAGTTGTTCATAGCATAAGCAAAGTATTCTAAGTGGAAAAAAATTGCTTCACTTTAGGTGAATGAGTCAATAAATACTTGAAAGAAAATTTCATTTGCGATTCTCTAAAAGCGCCTATCGATACTTCGATTACCTTTCTTCATACCTATAGATGAATAAATAAACAAATAAATAAATGAATAAATAAATATATATACATGTATCAGTCATTAGATGATTTGCACGCATATGCGTTCGTGCATTTTCTTGTTGTGAAGTATAAATAAACTTTTTACGTAAAAAAAAACAATGTCATTTCAAGTATGTATGAAAACGTGGAAAATGCGAAAGTAATCTCATCTGAACGACACGTGAATGTCATATTGCGGCTTTATTTACCATTCTTTACTGTAGATTAACACTAAATGATAGATAATCACAGTTGAGTATTTATAGTAAATTTGCTAGAGAGTAATCGCTTTATTATCATCTTATATCGACAGATGAAATTTGTAACTTTAGCTTCAATTATTGGGCACTTCAAGAGAAAGTGCGAATGTTGAAAGTGATCAGCTATAAAGATGAGAATATAGAGATTTAGATTGTACTTCTTTTTAATTCTTTAAACAATTCCAAATCGTCAGGAATTTTATAAGTATGACGAATTAGATCGTCACAATCAATGCCACTCACTTCTCTTATCGTTTTTTACATCTTTTAAAACGATTAACAAGTAAAACGAAATATTATTGCGTGGAATGGGAGGAAGCGAAAGTGATGAAGGAGTAGACTTTTTGATTGTAGAGCTTCAATTTTAACATCATTAATGATTAAAAAAAAAACTTCAGATTTTTGTGACTCTTCATAGGGTTGTTACGATACTAATTGCATTTATGTGTCGATTAAAGAATAGAAATGCCTAACTTGAGTACTTTTTCGAGGCATTAATTAAGATATATCTTCATCATATAAAACAAAGGCAATCCGAAGGAGGCTATAAATATTCCTCTTTGAATCACTCTAAAGGAGGCTATAAGTTCGTCATTTGTCGTGCACATATGAGCACACATATGTCTATGCATACATATATACTAATTTATTTTCTACTTCACACCCCATTTAGATGCATTAATATGTTTCTTTTGAAATAAATCGAGCTGAAAATTTCTCAACGTTCGATGATTAGTGATTTCAACTTGAATTATTTGAATTGGCGTTTTAGATTTTAGCATTAGATTCTACTCTTGATTTCTTTGAATGCTTGCAATAAAATGCTATGCTAAAAATACTACTCGAAATTACTCATTTATTAGAAATATAAGATAAAATTGCTATTGCTTATAATCATCAAATATATTCTCGCTTCTTCTCATTTGCTATAAAAAATACTACGAATTAATTGTTGCTAAAAAAATTATCGATGTAAAAGTGGTAGAATATAACTTTAATAGTATGAAAGATTCTATCGCATAACGTATTTCACTTTCTATTCATCGAAATTGGAATGTTTCATTCGTATTCCGCATAATGAATGAGAAAATGCTCAGCATTGAGTGTCGATCGTTTTGTTGAATTTAATCCTTCCATCAATTTAGCTAACTTGCATCCAGATATGTTCGTTTCGAATGTTCAAATTGCAGCAATGCGGGTGGCAATCGATTCGTGACTAGCAAACTCTATGGTGTCTATGTTTTGCATCCCAATGCTTTATGTCTCAATGTACTTTCTACTCACTCATCAATATCCACCCAAAGTTATTTGCAATGTTTTCAAAGATTCTTTTTGAGAATGAATATTCCCAATATGATTGACAATTGCAATTAATCTTATCTTTAAATAGATACAAGCTAATATTGAATTAGTTAATGATGCAAATTTTCTCGTATGAGATCTCCTTCAGCAAATACAATAACGTTAGCTTTATTTCTTTTGGTAAATGCGCATCTATAATCAACAATAATATATTCCAACGAATTCAATAACGTATCATGAAGAGTGTTCGGCGATCGTGCAACGTCGATACTTCTTCTTAGATAATCTTTAAATTATTTCATCTCAAATGAGCAATTTTTATATGTTCCATTTTCATATGTAATTCCTCGTCTTTGATCTCTAATTTAAAAGAGTTTTTTTTTTTTTTTAATCGCTGAAATGTCCTTAGTACAACAAATATTTCAAGCAGCCATATGGATGTTTTTAATCATTTTATGGATTATGCAATATAGTTGCTTAGAATGCCGGAGAGATATTAAAGTGCTGATTTGAATTACGCAAAGAAAAACAACATTTTTGATATTATCTCATGGTTTAGATTTCATGAAAGATTACAATGATTTCCAAAGATCATCAAATTAGAGAGAGAGATAAATAAGTGATTCGACTTCCCTTTTTATTTCGAGACTGTATTCAGTTGAAAATTCAATCGAAATTCGAGAAAACATCTTCCACTCAATTGCCATCGTTAGGATCTTTGTTCGTCAATCACTACGAGAAGAAGTCGGTAAGAAAGCTTTTCTTATGCTATGTACTTGGTATTTGTTGATGCAACTCGTGAACAGCAGTAAATTTCATAAATGCACTAAAAGAAGATCACTTCGCTTTTTGTGCTCTACTTTGCAATTTTTTTCTTTCAGAGATTACCTCAAAATTGAGGAATTTCTATGAAGTTTCCTTTGAATTTCAGAGCTATTTATTCCGTTGCTCACAATGCTGAATATATCATCCCAATCAATAAATAGTATTTTATTTTAAGCGGCATTATTGTTTTGTTTTTTTTAAATTGTATTGTGGGAACGTTGCACCTTTGCGTACTAAATATGTATGTGCGTCTTTTCAGTTGAAACAGATAAGCGTCATCTGTCTATGAAGTACAATTGCCGAATTTATTTATTTATTTATTTATTTATTTTTGATGTTCTCGAAGTACAACGTTCATTGGAAGTTGTATATAGGCGAAAAAATAAATCATTGACGTAAAGTGAGTACTTTTCAACAGTTTCGTTCTGTTCTACGAAGTTTTTCACGAGTAGTCGTCGTGGTGACGGTCGCTATTGAGTAAGGCAATTTGTGAGAATATCGTTTCTTAGAAAGGCATGTGATGAACACAAGAAATAGGACTCTTTTTTTTCGGGCAGTTAATATGGGCTGAGGTATGACATTGAAATGCAAATCACCTTTAACAAAATAGACGGTAGTACGTTCTTATCGTTTTCTTACAATATTGCCTTCTTGTAGTGTAGCACTGGTAAGTATTATAGGTAGAAAGTCTTTCCGGATACTGTTTTACCATATTTCTTTTGTTGGCACATTTGCCTTATAAATTACACCAACGCCAATCGACATCAATAATATTTGCAATTGTAAAGATTGTCGAAAGTGAGTGAATGATGTCGCCAATTTAATCGAGGAAATACATTGCTAAAAGTTGAACATAAATAAGTGATTTTTTGGTAGCTTTTCTAAACCTTTAAAGATAATTATTAATGAAGGAGATCACTTCTAATACTTCAAACGGTTTTTCCAAACTTATGCGCCACAAAAAAAAATCCCCTCCGATGGGCAAAGTTCTTCGCCTGTATTCGAGCAAACCTCGTGCACATATTGATGTGTTTAGCAGTTAGAAAAGTGCATTCAATTTGCCGATGACGTAAGTATTGGAGTGTTCAGTTAGCAGCTAGCTGGTTGGGAAGGCCCCCTTTGCCTTCCACGTTGCTCGTTCCCACCACCGATGATTGGTGTAAATCGATTGAAGAGAGTGAACTAAGCAAATGGCTGTCGCTATACAAGCGTCAGCAAGTTCCGCCCCCTGCATCTTTCTATATTTCCACAGCGATGGGATACCCCCCCTTTCACATTGCACGTCGACAAGTGTTTGCCGTTCATTAAAAGAATGGCACGGCTGTTCAAAAGTAATCGAGCGATGCTTGTTGCTATCGTTGCATGGCCAGCTATCGTCGGATTTGTGCTCATCCTCTCGTCATCCGTATCCGCTCATTTAATCGCACTAAAAATCTTCCAGTATATTATACTTTTATCGATTTTATTCTTTCTATCTCGATGTGAAAACCTATCAGTAATGTGTAGTATAATAAATGGGTGCTTTTAGGTGTTAATATTATTGGTTAGCCATAAAAAATTAGAAGCTACTTACCCATCTAACTCTAATTTTATTATCGAATAAATGAAGAAACGATTCTAGAATGTAAAAAGATCGAGATGTGATCGCATATAGCTTCTAAAATGAATCACTCATTTATATGGCTCTCTAGAGAGCGTTTTATGCTCAATATTGGGATGTCTAGACATACGTAATCATGAATAACAGTCAATAGAAAGGTATTCCCATTGCATGCTTATCGAATAGTCCATCGATTGATACGCGATGCTTTAGATTGGAATATCGATACAACGTTTAATTCATCTTTTACGGTATACCTTCATACCATTGATACTAAATCATTCTTTAGTGCATTTATCGTTTCTCCTTCTATTAAACAATAAAATCAAGGACGTCAATTTTGAAAATACCACTTACTTAAATAGTTTGATTATTTATAAAAATTTTCAGTAATGAGGAAATAGGATTGTGTGGAAACGTCATTACTGAAATTATCAATTGAATAAAAACTCTTCATCAACAACTTAGAGATTGTTTTATTTCTGGAATGTTTTTCTTTTGTTTGGAGAAACTTTTTAATATTTTATTCTTATTGCTTAACAGATTGATTAAAAAAAAATCAAACGCGAAAGATTTATAGTGAATATATGCTAATGAAATATGTCTAAAACAACGTCGTCATTGATTTATTATGTGAATTGTTCGGTAATATTTATGAATGTCATCCAATTGGTATGCAAATTTCCTTTTTTTAAATGCAAATTTCAATGAAATTTACATAAACAATGAAAATTCCAATGAAAAATTATTCGGCAAATTCCAATGAAGATTAATATGCAAATTTTCATCATACATTTCATATTTATAGAAAAGGCAATATTAATTTGCAGCACTTGCACAAAAAAAACGAACATCAAAGACATTAAAGTTATATGGAAAATGCTTTTTGTTACTTTTTAACCGTCAGAAGCATTCCTAAACACAAAATTTATTAACTTTCGACGTTTATATTATTTCGAGAAATTCCACACTTAGGAAGCCGTATTGATGAATTTTTCAACTGAGAGTGGACACTTCAATTTTATAACTCATTTTATGCATTACGTTCTTAGTTATTCTACTCGAAGTTTAATTGGAAAAATTTTGAAAAGTGTTATATATTTTAACTTGCTGCGCTTGAATTTATTGGAATTTTTCGTAGAACATTTGAAAATTGCGCCGCAGAATCTAAAAATCCCATTGAAAAAATGTCCTCCCATCTCAATTCATGTAAATATTCATCTTTGATAATTTCAACTCATAATCTAGAGGAGATAAAATAACGAAAATTATGCGCTTGGTAAAGTAGAGAACCGACCAATTAATTACTTCTTTAGTTTAGTTGAATTTCCATTGTGTTTCGAACATTAATTCCAATAAAACTAGCATATTCAAACTACTGAACATTTGCATTCAACTTTTTTTTTTCGCAAGAAAATTTGCATAAAAAAGACATCGAGAATATAGGCGATTTTCGCACAATTCCTTAATGCTCTCTACATATTTTCTTGTCAGGCAGGTTTTTCACATCTTGTCAGGCGGGTCTTTTATTATGTTTTATTATTCTTTCTTTTCTTCAATCTTCTTGATGATTTTGTTACCTCTATTCATATTGTTTAGCAATGATCATATATTTTAATCAGCACTTTATATATCATTAATATCTAGAAAAAAAAATTAAATGTTTGAAATTAAATTTTTTTATTCGTTAGCTGATTGTCATGTTTCAACTTAGAGTGACCAATTCGTCAACAGGTTTTATCATTGGAGATTTCTTAACGTGATGACATTGGAGTTAATTTCATTGATGGACGTTTAACAGTGATACTGTCACTCTAAGATGATGAGTAAGCTGGCCTCGCTTGCAGAGTTGAATTTTAAAAATTCTTTGCATCCATTGCTCGAAAACATGCACTGAAGAAGTTTTTTTTTAGCGATTTCAGTATTTTTTGAGCTTTCTCGTTGTGGTCATTCCGCGACCATTTCCGCGACTCCGCGACCATATTTGGTCACTCCGCGACCATATTTGGTCACTCCGCGACCATTTGGTCACTCCGCGACCATATGGTCACTCCGCGAGCATTTGGTCACTCCACGACCATTTGGTCACTCTAGGCATAACACTATTACTGCAACAAATTTTATCCGACTTGCAATAAAGTGTGAAGAAATGCCAAGCTTAGCGTAGCAATTAAATGGTCATTTGGTCATTGCCACGCAAAACTCAACATCAAGCGATGTTGTGGCTGAAATGTGATACTTTCTCATTGCACTAAAAAGGAATGCAAACTTTTTTATTGCATTAAACCACGACTTTAGTATAATTCTATATTAGTGTTTAATCTAAAATACTCTCTATTTTAATATTAGTATTGTTAAATAGTATTGTGATCGGCATGTATTTGTGCTAGGCATTAGCGTGTTGTGTTTTGATTTTTACACTTATTTCATTTGAAACAACCACATGATAAGCAACGTGATGAGTGATATCACTGATAATAAATTACAATTGGAAAGTATGATAAACTCGCCCATACCTATTCGACCGTATAGTTTTTGTCGTCTTTTTGAAAAGGTTTATGACTACTCCATGCTGCAATAAGAGAGTCCCCTAATCATTAACGTCTCCTTGCATCAACAGTCGATTTTTCAACAATTAACTTTTGTAGATAGATGCCTTTTATTAAGTCTAAACATTGCGCTAATGCTAATAATCTCTTCATCACCACTGAAAAGATTTTAAACAGAATATAGCTGCAATAGGCAACGCGCAAAGCGTTTAACGGCGGAAATGTCGTGTTGTGACGTCATGTTTAGCAAATGGTTAGCTACTCTTGAAATTACTTACGCACATCGATTACTTCTCAATCGATGAAAGTTTGTATAAAGGGTGGAATAGTAGTATCTCCCATCCGTGCAGCCTGCTTATCGTAATACAACCGAATTTTGCCTTACAACTATTATACATCATCCTCAACTGTGTTTTATTCCACTTGCTGATTTAATGATTCCCTCACATCTGTCTAACACCTTATTCTACTCTGAGCTCATTGATCATTCGCAATTGTTTGTGTTAAGCGATGAGTGGCATCCGACGATTTCAACTATGATCTCTCTCTGCCTCCCCTCCCCTTCCCCTCCACTTCCGGTAAAGAAATGAATTACCTATCGTCAAGTATAGACCCGTCAAGTATAGACCCCCCCCCCCCCGTTCACTGCTTTTTATGTGATTTGCTAGCGCTCTTATTGTGATAATATGTTATCAGTTGAAGAGGTGGTTGTGTTTTTTTTGCTTCGTTAGCATCGTTGACGATACGTCTTTTGACATCCGAGACATTCCCTATTTGGATTTTTTTTTTTTTTTTGTGTGTAAATAAGTTGACATCATCTTGTTCCAAGAGAGAGAGAGGTGTTTCTTGTTTTTGCCTGAAAGGAAATGTATTTTTGGAGTTTCCTACAGTTTGCTTCAAATTTCTTATGGTCTAATATAGTGTTTATAAAACAAAAGAAAATATAAAAGAGGTCATAGATGTAGTGGCGGTCATAATTGGTCTATGCATTATGACAATCTGACCAGGCTACCTTCATTGAGGGAATCAAATGCATGGATGGTTTGCATCGTACATGAATAATTTTCCTATAGCTTAAGATAGAGCAAATATGCAGCTTGTGATACGAATATTCATTGAGGGAGTATATCGATTGGTGTTTATATGAGGTGTTCCGCTATATTTTGATGTTATGCATCACTCGAAATAATCAATTTTAGCATTATTATTTATAGAAGAGAGCAGAGAAGACTGAGGGTATAGGTGGGTAATGCAGCGAGCTGGGCTTCTTACTCGAATCCCGGCACCAGCCTATTTCGGGTTGCGGGCATCATGTCGTGCCAAAACGACTACCTTTTTTGCCGGTAAAGTCGACCCATCTACAAATACGCGTACCCCACTCACGGTCTCTCGTGTCAGCGCATCGGACGCTGTTGCTCTCAAGGTATATATATATAGTCTTTATGATCGTGTTGCATCCATTTTAATGTTCGTGTAAGATATGTTCGCAATGCACTCTCAACATATTTCATTCATGGATTGAGCTGTTGAGGTCAACGGATCTCAAGTCAACATATTTAATCCATGCATAATCTATTCATGCTGGTCAGCATTGGGCTAAATTGAATGCAAAATTATTTTTAAGCGTAATAAGTATTTGATTTTTTGTGCTATTCGATAGGCAATATTATCAGAAACAAATAGTTGAGGGATATGTTCATAAAATATGAGATTACCTCAGATCTGTTAGGAAAATAGGCTAGCAGATAGAGACCACTTCATCCATTGCTATTTAGGCAGAACCGTTTATGAATGGAACGTCGAGTATCTACATTGAGCAGATGTATGATCAATGGCGAACTGATCCATCTTCAGTTCATTCATCTTGGGCCGCATATTTCCAAAATGTTGAAAAAGGTTTTAATGTTGTTGTTTACGTATTTTATGTCAGCTTTTTTTTTCCAGTCGTATTTGTGATTTTCTATCATTCATTCTGGGCGATGAAAAGATTTGATGAAGATTAAAGAGGAAGAGAAATCATTTGAAGAATATTTCGTGTTTATCACAGTTGAGAGTATTTTCTTAAAACATATTTAGCTGCGTCATTAAGAAGGAGTATATGAAATTAAAACCGATCGTAATCGGCAATGATTTTTCTATGAGGTGAGGGAGTTAATACTTCGACTAATTATTAGTTGAAAATCTTTTGTTGTGTGTGAAGAAAAATGGTGTTTTGTTTATTTTTATTTTTTTCTGTAATTAACGAGGAGAGTGAAAACAATGAGTGATTGTTGAGTGGCATATCATTGGCATCATGAATTATACTTTGCCTCTTTCAAGTTTCTTCGATATCAGCATATACTGTAATAATACTGTAATAATGCTCATATATAGGATTAGCACCTGGGCAAGCTTACCAACCACCGCCGACCCTTGTGAGCTCCACTATGACATCTCCGGTTGCTATTGGTGCGGCGGTGGGCGCAGTGGCACCATCAGCAGGTGCTTCCATAAAGGATATAACTGACCATCTTAAAGTGCAGCTGCTCATCAGAAGCTATCAGGTTTTTCATTTGAGTTTTCGACGATTATGCAGATTTGATAGCAATTTTAACTCTTTCAAACATATGCAATAAATTAGATCATCAATCCATTAGCTATGAGTTTATGAGTTCATCTCTGTTGTTTGTTTGTTTTTTTTTTCTATAATATTTATTGCATATCTCAAATCGTTAGAAAGTTAGAGAAAGCGAAAGTTTTAATTCATTGATAAATTTGAATATATTCAACGGCGTTAATTATTAAACTTAATAGTTTGTAGACTCGTGGGCATAATATCGCCGATCTTGACCCTTTGGGTATAAATAGTGCAGCACTTGATGATACAATGCCACCGGAATTGGAACCACAATTCTATGGGCTCACTGAACAGGATATGGATAGAGAATTCATTTTGCCCATGTCGACGTTCATCGGTGGTGATAAACCATCGCTCACTCTTCGAGAAATCGTAAACCGTCTCAAGGTTTGTGTTTCTCTTTACTTGCTGTATCTTTTTTCTTTTTTTTTTTTCACTGATCCAAACATATTTTAACTCTAAATGAGCCGTTTTTTCATAGATGGTTGTTATAGCACAGAAAGATTTTCCGGAACTGAGTATAAGAAACAGATGTTTAATCGATAGGTCAAAGGTTACTATAACTAAATTGTTAGGTAACAGTGAACCAATCTTCGAGACTTTAATGAAAATATGAAAGGTCGATGTTGTTGAATGTCTGAAAGAAATAAAGAAGATAGCCGTTCTCAGAAATATTCGTCAGAAACACGTCGGTTAGTTTCTCATCGCGAACTGCCACTAGTTTTGATTTTCTTTGACAAGAGGAGGCTGTAAATTCCAAACTTTTCTTGAATGAGGAGCGTTGCGATAGATTAATAACGAATTCAAACTCTCTCCATATGAAAGCAGTGTGGAATTTTTTTTGGAGAAATCTATTGGTGGGCTTGATAAATCCATATTTGTACGTCACTGAGAAACTCATATTTTTCACTTAGTAAAGATGGAATTGCGGTAAAAAATTCAGATATAATAAAATCACTTGATCACTTGATATGAGGCACCGAAGGAGGATTTTGCAGCGGTGAAATAATAAAATAGATGAAATTATTTCAGCAAATTTATTGTACGCATACGGGTGTAGAATATATGCATTTAACGAATTATGAACAATTGGATTGGGTACGACGACGATTCGAAGTGCCTCGCGCCGCTGAGTTGAATCACGAGCAAAAGAAGACACTCCTTAAACGACTTATCCGCTCCACGAAATTCGAAGAATTCCTCGCCAAAAAGGTAATCGATTACATCTGCATATCCCTTATTCTTTTCTCTCTTGCTTTCTTCTTCTTTTTCTTTTTCTTCGTTTCTCATTAGCTGTGCATTATTCTTTTAGGTATAGAAACACCAAATTAGTGTGTACATGGATAAACTAGGTCGATACTTAAGCATTGGAGTGTGCAAAATCACTCAGCTGATGTTGAGGGGAAGGAGATTTGGTATAATAATTTCAGTGAAACTAAATGTTTAATTCGTATCCCTCATACATAAACCATGGATTTATAGCTTTCACACTTATGTATGACCACCATAACATTCAAAGAAGACTTCAGAATTGATGAATTTCAAAAGGCATGTTTAAGGGGTCTGCATTATATTCAGGTTTCGTTCTCTTTCGATGTATGTTTTGGAATTAACAATCGCCGTCATAGTTTAGGCTAATGTGCTTTTAAATTATAATTTACATACTTATTTAGAGAGTTTTATTGTTGTTGTTGGGGTTCCAGCTGAAGTGAATGGATTTAAGGGCCTTTCAATAAGGAGTGAAGAGGAGAGAGTAAAAGGCCGCACAGCAATTTAATTTCTTTCTTCATTCACGCTGTTGAACATTTATCGTGAATTGGAAGGAAAATATAATATTTAGTGGCCAAGCGAGAAAAGATTTGGCCTGGATGGTTGCGAGGTTCTCATGCCGGCTATCAAGCAGCTTATCGATCATGCCAGTTCATCGGGTGTCGACTCCATTGTTATTGGAATGCCACATAGGTGAGGTTCACAACCTTCTAACATTACTGTTTCTTACCTCAGGACCTTAGTTATGGCATCGGATATGTTATTGACGTGGCTCAATCCTGCATCGATCTAACTTTTTTGCAGAGGGCGCCTGAATATTCTTGCAAACGTGTGCCGTCAGCCATTGCCAACGATTTTGTCTCAGTTCTCGACACTTGAGCCGGCCGATGAGGGATCGGGTGATGTGAAGTACCATCTCGGTGTATGCATAGAACGATTTAATAGAGAATCACAGCGTAACGTCAAAATCGCTGTCGTTGCCAACCCATCTCATCTCGAAGGTTGACCTTTGACCTTTTTTTTCTTTCATAATTCATTACTTGTTCTCTTTGCAGTTGTGGCTAACATTATACACAATTATCTCTCTCCTTCCACCTCTTCCCCTTACCATATGATTACCCTTTAAAATGTAGGCTGTATCATTCGATTACGATATTGTGCACCAATACGTCTTCAGGAATGCTGTTAGGTGCATTTTCCTATTTTTAATTCTGACATCAGCTATCACTTCTGTGGAATCCGGCAAGCTTTCGTTTTTCTTCTTCGCTGTCGCTGTGCTTTGCGTTTTACCTTATGGTCCTTCATTCTCCCACTTGCAAGGGAGGAGAGTGTTGTTTCTGTTTATACCTTGTTCAGTCTCACAACAGGGCTAAATGAGGTAAAAGGAGGAGAAGGAAAATGTTTGGGACAGGTGTGGTTTAACGCCCAATTCGACTGAATGAGATGCGGTCTTATGGGATGCGATAGTGATTTGATATTCAGTACTATGTGGCGGCATTTAATAGGCATCAGGTTGCTATATGAAAGGTTTTGCTTCATTGTAGATTGTGTTGGATTGAGGCATTTTGGCAACTTATTATGTTTCAGCTTGTGATCCTGTGGTGATGGGTAAAGTGAGGGCCGAGCTGTTTTACGGTGGAGATATGAAGGCAGACCGCACGATGGCGATTGTAATGCATGGCGATGCTGCACTTTGTGGCGAAGGTGTTGTAATGGAGACATTCAACCTGAATGATCTTAACGCATACACTGTGCGCGGCTGCATACATGTTGTCGTTAACAACCAGGTCGTTTTTCAATTAAAATAATTGCCTTCAGAAATGATGTTTGCATAGTGTTCGTACAGTATAAATGTTAATATTTAATACAGGCATGATAGTAAGGTAAGTGATTGCCACTAACTAAATTTAAAAAACAGATAGGCATCTTCGAGATGTCATTGATTTTCTCACTTATGAGCTCAGGTATTTTTCCTTCAGGGGGATCGGACGTTGATGGCTTTGACAATTGATGCAAGTTGATACAGGCAGTTGATACAAGCATTGACAATTCTGTTTGTTGCATACTCGATGCTTAAAAGTATGAGGGGAAAAAATTTTACAGATTGGTTTCACCACCGATCCACGTGCATCACGGTCGTCGCCGTATTGTACGGATATCGGGCGTGTTATTGGATGTCCCATTTTCCACGTAAACAGCGATGATCCCGAGGCTGTGATATATGTGTGCAATGTTGCATCAGAATGGCGTCGGACCTTCAAAAAGGTATCACTCTTATTTATCGGTGATTTGTCGCCTTTGATATATTATCGGTTTATTTCTAGGCAATATACACTCACTGTTAGTGGTCTTTTACATATGGCGATCATAGATCTTCAACGACGTTTCGCTTGGCATTAAACCGATCTAGTTTCATATAAGTGATCTGTGAATAGCTCACGAGGTTATTAGTGTTTGTGGAAGTTGGAAGAAATGGTTAGAGTGAGATTCGAAGCGAGAGGAAGTGAAACCTGAATGAGAGCACAAGAACTTGACAACAAGGTAGATCGTATCGAATTGAATGTAAAAATCTATCATTAATATGTTTAAGAATGTGCATCCCATCAATGAGCTAAGTTATGGGATCATTCCAAATGTGATAGTGGAATCGTTTCAGGATGTGATAATCGACTTAGTATGCTATCGACGTCAAGGTCACAACGAGCTCGATGAACCAATGTTTACGCAGCCGTTAATGTACCAACGAATTAAGCAAACGAAACCTGTGCTAAGTGTTTATCAAAAGCAAGTTGTCAAAGAGGGTATCGCTAGCGATCAATTCGTTAAGGTCGTTCATTAAGTGAAATCCGATCATCTTATTTACCGTTCAATATAGTCGAGAATTTTGCAAAAATTTTTCGCACTTGTGGTGGTCATTTTTCATGTTGGTGGTCAATACGGGGTTTTTCTTCTTCTTTTTTTTTCATAAATATATGCACAGAGCTGTTTTCCAGCGTTATTTTCATTGTACTTATTATACGATACTCCTTATATGGACGCAATAACTACCTCTACGTAAGGAATATACCATGAATATACCAACTACCATGAAACTACGCGAATTTTTATTAGTTTCGACTATGAACGAGTAGAATATTTGATAGATTTTTTATTTGTAGGATGAAGTTGCGAAATATAACGCGATCTTGGAAGAAGCATATGAAAGTGCACAAAAAGTGACCTATTTGCGGAATCGAGATTGGCTCGATTCACCATGGGATGATTTCTTCAAGAAACGTGATCCATTGAAAATACCTGCCACTGGAATTGATAAGGAACAGATCGAACTCATCATCAATAAATTCTCATCCACTCCTGAAGGTCGGTTTCCTTCTTATTCCTTTTATCCATCGAAAATGATTCATCCGAATTTTGCAAGAGACTGGTAATTAGATTCACAAATTCAATGATAAATATTTTTCAGGATTCAATCTTCATAGAGGTTTAGACAGAACGCTGAAAGGTCGACAGCAAATGCATAAAGAAAGCAGCTATGATTGGGCTTGCGGAGAGGCACTTGCTTTCGGATCACTTCTTCTTGAAGGTCACCCTCTTATTATGCTTTTGTTTATAGTATTTCGAATCCGATTGCTGCAGAAACCGTCACTGAACTTAGCGAATAGAAAATGATGAATTATTAGGCTCGAATGCACGGTTTTTAAATCTCTGGTAAATTTTTTATAACGTAAAACTTGACGTCACGGCACTATAGTCATCTTTCATATCATCACAGCTGTGGGGGAAGTTTTATCACAGAATGCGGCGGTATTATTTGAATGGGAAACAACCTTGAATTTCTCATTCTCCTTAAACTCGAGTTGTGAAAATGTTGTTGAAATGAGGTATGTTTACAATGTAGTGTTAAATAATAGGTGCACTGACCACTGACCATGCGTTATGGTTCTTGAGATTCACTGGTTTTCCAACTTTTTTCACGGATAATATTAGCCACAAAGAGTTAGCACATCCTACTTGACTGCAAACATTCTGTTTGAAATGTCCCACTGGCTGACTTTCCCTTCGTGATTAGGTAGTCTTCCTCTTCAGAGGAGGGAAATGAGTTTTACAAATGGAATAGTGATCACTTTCCCTAGTCAGTGTCCATCGCTTCAATTATGATAGAGTATTTGCCGTGGTTGCGACTTGCTTTGGCCAATTGTGAATTGGTTTTGTCTGAAGGGAATTTACGAAGGCTTTTATATATCATCCAGTTACCTTATTTTTGCAATTCTTTTGCATATAGTTTTGCCCATACTACGTTTTGCCTTTATGATTAGCTGTAGGGATCGATTACAAATTTTGAGCATTTTATATGGAACTATTACTCTCATTCTTCATATCCACTTTATTTAATTCTATCCGCTTTGCTCGATTTCATATATTTGCCAAGAGAGTGGCAATTTTTTTTTTTTTGAGAAATTATATTTTCCACAATTCGAGTGTTATTTTTATTTCAGCAAGCAGAGTATACAGTATGCAATTCATCGTTATCCGAATTTGCGATTCTCGGTTTTGAGTTAGGCTACTCGATGGTCGATCCTAATTCATTGGTCGTTTGGGAGGCACAATTCGGTGATTTTGCTAATAACGCACAGTGCATCATCGATCAGTTCATTTGCTCTGGTTAGCATTCCTTGTTTTTCTTTTAGTTCATACTTCATTGTGATGGTTGAAATCCGTTCACTCGTTTATTTAAATGTATTATTCGTAGACTTCTACGTTATATCCTTCGAAATTGGCAGAAACAGGCATCGCGCTGTAATGTTATGTCATGTGTTCACCTTCGCATCCTCTATGTTACTGCCATCCAGAAAAGTGTACTATGTTCCAGAAACATATCGATATTACATATTCTTCCGTTCCCGTTATGGGATATAGATTGATTATTACCCTAAGATTTTTTGCGAAAGTAACATATTATTGTGTATAGAAAAGAGGGATTGCAGTGCATGTTAAGATCTTTTCTTGATTTTCTTACATTTTATGATGTGATGCTTCTAGGTCAATCGAAGTGGATCCGTCAGTCTGGTGTTGTGCTTTCGTTACCGCATGGCTATGAAGGCATGGGCCCAGAACATAGTAGTGCCCGTGTGGAGCGATACCTGCAGCTTTGCAATGAAGATGATGAAGTCAATCCTGAGGTGAATTTTCTTTTCTTTTTTTTTTTAACTTAACAACAGTGGGTTATGGAAAATAATGCATGAGAGTTTAACTTAAGCAATATGCATTTACTTACAACTGCATTCGGACATAAGCGGGACTTAGTAAAGAAGTAGGAGGGGGCAGAAATGTTTGTTTTATTGGGTGCAATTTTTCATTATTTACGCAGAATCGCTTTTAGAAGATGGCATTTGGACCGACGTTTGAGGCGCAGCAATTACATGATACAAATTGGATCGTAACCAATTGCACGACCCCGGCAAACCTCTTCCACGTTTACAGGCGACAGATTACCATGCCTTTCAGGTTGGTTATTGCATTTAGCGAGAGGAATTAGAAGGCCACCACTTATCATGTTCACTGCTTTAGAAAGGAGAGGTTGAAGAAGTAGAAAATAGTTTGGATCTATATGCCTTGTAATTGATGGCGATAAATTTCTTATAAGCGCTATAGTGATTTTCTAAGTTTGAAAGAGGATATTTCTTTCATTTCTGTTATCTCTAGACGGTGATCTAAGGGGATACATCTATGCTGTTTATGTGAAAATCATTAGCCTAATTGAAATGTCTAGGTGGAAAGTTTACGTTTGAGGAAATGTGAATATATTGAGGATGAAGAAAAAATTTTCGTGGAATTGCAAATCTTGGTAGAAGAGGTTGTTGGCAATCGATGGATGGTTAGTTATTCAAAGTGATATAAAATTGAAGGAAACCGTTAGTGCAGTTTGCGCCGAAATCTTTGTTGCGTCATCCAATGGCACGATCTCCATTGGAAGATTTCTTGCCGGGCACTAAATTCAAGCGTGCATTGCCTGAAAATGGAGAAGCCGTTAATACACCCGATAAAGTCAATCGCCTTGTCTTCTGTACTGGTTGGTTGTTGTCGTTTTAGCGCCGAGTCTAAAAGATCCGTTGTGATTTCTTCAAGGAGGTCGATTTCGAAAATCTGTCTACTCGTATGCCGTTACTGTGAATTGCTGCTTTTTGCAGTTATAAGTTAACCGGTTTTTGAGCTGTTTCGGGAGCTTTCATATAACTCGTTTTGTATCCGACTAATAATGGCAGAAGCAAAAAGGATTGGTGCAGCAAGATTTCCGATGAATAACTTAGAAAGTTTTCTAAAATTTGGAGTTGTTGAAATTTCCAAGAAAGAGATTCAACACTAGATATTTAGGAGGATGCAGTTGTTTTGTTTTTTTCTATAAATCAATGCTCACAATCTCTTTTTATGGCTAAAGCTAATCTTTGTCGAATGGATATGCAATGAAAAATGTCAACGTAATAATGCAACAACTGAAAGGTCTTTTAGCAAGATCTGCAGCGTTTTCTTTCACAGAATTCTTAGACAAATCTTTTGCTTCCTATATATCTTTTTACTTTTCAATCTGCATCGCTTTCTTTAGAAGTACTTTAGTATGACTTCTATTTTATTATTTTATGTATGAGTGGGGTTGTTTTCAGGCAAAGTCTATTACGATTTGGTAGCGGCTCGTAAGCATCTGAATCTCGAACCTCAGGTTGCCATTTGCCGCATTGAGCAGATTAGCCCATTCCCCTACGATATTGTCATGGAAGAATGTCTGCACTATAAGGGTGCCGAGCTTGTTTGGGCACAGGAGGAACATAAGAACATGGGCGCTTGGGCGTTTGTGCAACCGAGATTCAACTCGCTTCTCGCTAAGTTCGTTGTTGTTAGTTATTGCAGGCAACATAGGACAATCAAGTACGCCGGTAGACAACCATCATCATCTCCAGCCACTGGTAACAAATACACGCATGTCACCGAGCAGAAGGATCTACTTGCAACCACACTTAACGTGCGTAAGTCGGACCTCGAGAACTTCAAGGGTTGAGGGTACGATGCGTCTTGGCAACCCTTCATCATTCTATGAGAGTGTTGAATTTGTGTTGCTATCTGCTGTCATCGGCCGTTCACAGCAATGTTTTATCTTTTTTTGCGTATTTATGTGCAGATGGGTGGGTATTTATGCGCGTAATTTCCCATGTAACTTTGGCTTTCAGCAAGGAAGAATAGTATTGCAGTTTTGTTTCTGCGTTGAAGCAGTTTGTTTATCAGGGTGAAGAGGATAGGTTGAGGGATGGTGGATGCTATATATAAGTTATAAAAACTTCTGCGTGACCATTTTAGTTCAACGTTTTGAAGCAGTGAAAGGGCTCAAGCATCTGCAGATCTTGCTTTTTGATTCTTCTGTAGGCAGGAGCTTTTCTAGGGCTGTCGCTTTGCTTCCGCTCTTTTTTCTTTTTATGCAGCGTTTCTCTTTTATGTACTTCTTTACTGGCGTTAAAGATGAATTTCAATTGTACGAGATACCGGTGGGCTGATTTCTAATAAACTTCTTCAAATATATTGTTCTTAGCTGCTTTAATTGGTTTTTCTCAAGTTTCGAGGTCATGAGGGATAAAGCTGGTGTGGGAAAGTATGCTACATGCAAAGATAACGATACCCTCCGTGAGTGGCGTTGAGGTGAACCCCTGTTGACGAATCGCATATGGTCTTCGGTATCAACAATAAGTAAATCGAGAACCACTGAGCAGTAAGTAATCTACAAACCAGCACCGAAAAACTGAGTAGTGCTAGTTTGTCTGGAAAGTGAGAAAAAACTTTACTAGATTCTGTCCCTTCGATTACTTTTTTTTTATATTTACCACTTGTTTCGCATATCTGCCTACTGCTCAAAGTATTAAAGAAGCTGTAAAATGCTTTTGTGCGGCACTTCCTTTGCAGGTATGTGCACATTGTGAATTTAATTGTCAAGAAACTGAGAGAATTTTCAACTGTAGAGGCGCAGTGGAAATGGGAAATGCCTCGAGAATAGTTTCCATGTGGTAAAGAACAAAATTTGAGAGCTTGATATCGATGGATTGCAGGCGGCATCCTAGAGATCATCTAGGAGTATGGGCGTATTCGGCTAATCTCGGCTGGCAAGCATAGAAAGTGAAGTGTGCCAGCTGTTCTCATATTCAAGTGTTCTTTGATTTTAAGCGTAAGCAAAACGTAAGGGTAACGAGGAGCATGGCTATTCATCGCGAAATGAACAAGATATATATATATATATATATATATATATATATATATATATAAAATTGGCTGTCGATTGGGAGATAATCGTATATTTTCAATGAGATATAAAACCATTGCCGTTGCTCCACCCTTCCCTGCTTTCCCCTTCCCATCCCACAAGTTTGGCGCCCAATACCACTGTTTTATGATCATGAAGATGCGTATGGTTGACAGTGCATTCGTTGTCGCTTAAAACGCATGCTTAAAAGACTTTCCATGGAACTCCTATCACGTTGGAATGATAGCTTTAAAAAAAAAGTGGCATTCGCTGATCTTTTATTTATTTCATAACCGCTTAAATGCCTATCACTGCGATGAGTAATCTCTTTCCCATGTAGGATTCATGCAAACGAAGATCAATCATCTCATGCAGTTGATTTCGATTCTGAAAATACAGATTATATCTAGGCAATCCAAGCAGATAACGCACTCAAGTAGTACGAAACTCAGTGCCACAAAGAAAATAAAATTTCTTTGTGGCACTGAATGTGCAGCAGTGAGAATGTGAATGCAAATCATCTCTCGAGTTCTATGAGTTAGATGTGGCTCACAATTGCGAAAGCATGACCTTAGTTGCTTGACCTCTCTGAGCTTATTATGGTTTATAGTCGAAGGAGTACGAAATTAATAGCTCGAGTTGTTTAAACCTATTGAGCATTACTCACTTCTGCGTGAATTTGACACTATCTTTTCGAGTTCTGGTGATTAGGTTTAGTTCACATTCACATCAACGCGATACTACTAGTTGTCCGAGCATGGTCATGATACAAGTCTCTCAAATTTTATCAGTTACTTATGGTTCACGTCCAAAAGAGTGCGACACTAGTTGCTCAACTTCTCTAAGTTTCCCCGTTACAGCTGCTGAATCGAAATGCTTGATGCCGCAAAATTTGCATACGAATTGCATTCTCAAAATTGATATTTCAAAGAATTTCAACAATGATAGAGAATAAAAATTATTATTTCTCCATAATTTACATATATAGGCATATTCAATAGCATTAGTGAATTAAACATTATAATGTCTCATTAATTGTCGTTCCTAATCTAAACGTTCTGTATAGCATTCCTTCTTTTAGAGTTGTTACATATATGTCATATTAAAAAAGAGTATTTGGAAATTTGTATATTCAAAAACGATTGAAATTCAAAATATTTACCCTATCAAATTACTATGGCGATTGTTCAATAGGCTTCGACTTATCCGATGATCCCGACAGAATGCAGCCCATATTGATAGTACATCTTGAAGTGGTTCATCCTATCATGAGCTAGTACTCATCGAGTGGGTGTATTTGACTCTTTCGTAATATCTGATTTCATAGTATCGCAATCGTTAAGAAAGAATAGAACTTCGAAGAAAGGATTAAATTTCTGCGTATCACCGAAAGAACATTATGGAAATGTACAGTAATTTAGTATAATACAGTAATCCCTTAGGTTGAAGTTGGGGGTATAAATGCAATCTCAGCCGGTAATATCCACAAACAAACATGACACAAATGAAGTAAACGTCAGAGTGTTGAACTGACATTGCACTTTGGCATCCTCCTCTTTGTGCTATACGGATCGATAGAGCATCGGAAGCGAATTTAAATCTTTTTCAAGAATTCAATCACAATAAGACATTTGATAAGCATAGAAAGAAACTGGAATTTTCATAGTTTCATAGTTGATATCGATTTTTAGCCTTACCAATTTCGACCAAAAAATAATTTGGCCAAATTTTGACCAATTTGACCAAATTTTGACCAATTTGACCAAATCTTTTCGGAGATGGAAGGATTGACTGTGCATATCGCTAGGTGATATAAAATCACATTCATATATTTAATCTCATCACTCCATTGATATGCTTGTAAAATTTAGCTTTAATTCAGTAGGAAATTAAAATCTCAAACTTTTTACAATTGTCAATAAGAAAGCATTTTAAATTATTTAAGGTTACTTTTTATTTTTTTTATATTACTTCGTCGAAATTCCCAACGGCTCTCTATTCTCCCACTTCTTGCGTTCCTTTTATAGACGCCACTAGTGACTATCTTGGATTTTCGGCATTCTGGACAATAGCAAAGTGCATACAATTGAGCAGTTATTCATTCATGTTGAGCGCATTGATTGCACGTATATGGGCAATAAGATTTCATTATATGAGCGAAAGAAGTTCGTTCACAATATTCCTCGAAATGTGCGCAATCGGCAAAATGATCCTCACAAGCTGAAATTAAATATTTCACTTTCAAGTGACAGCATGCTGTCACAATATTGCAACGTTATAATACTGAATAATAAAGTGCAAAGCGCAATGCAACACGTTGCAATACAAACAGATGCAATGCAATGCAACTTCGCTACTAATCTTTTAGCATTTTAATTTCCTTGCAAGTAATGAACTTTTGCAATCGACGTTTTGTGAGAAAGCAACCATCTCGAAATAAATGCAAAACTATGAAAATGAACAAATAGAAATCAGTGAATTGGGTCTTTTATAGCTAATATGAAGCATTAAAGATGAATTTACCCTGTGGCGTTTCACTGCTTGAACGTGTTGATGGTGATGCTGTTAATGGCCTCGTAATCTTCTTCTTCTTTATATGGCATCTATATAGCTTATTGATCTAAATCAATGATATTCTTTCGATTGCTTATAGTGTGGAATTTTTTTCAACATGCCTATGAGATAATCCATTGATATGTTACAAAACAATACAACTTTTCGTGAAAAAAAAGCTTTTTCTAGGCACATCTTTTTTAAGGATACTATGAATTTCACCTATTGCGATCGTATTTTCGCTTCTTTAAAGTGAAAAAATTTTAACCTTAGTAATATCTTATCAGCAATTTTTAGAAATTGATAAGAGATAATATGAAATTTTTTGCTATTTATATCTATTTGCGCTACTCGAAACGATTCTATATTATTGTTTGAACGATGAAGCAATTTTCATTCTCAAGAGAGCAGCAAAAGAAAAATAGGCACTTTTTTGACGTCGGTAACACTCAACTCGAGTGCGGTACCAATGATCGTAGTGAATTGCTCATCAACTGCTTCCATAGTGTTACGTCCGTTCTTACTGAATGCTACCGAGTCATAATGCATAATTGATCTGAAAAAAATACTTGAAATTTGACTTAAATTAGCATCTCGTAAAAAAAAAATGCGGCACAAGTTTAATGTCAAAAAACTATTAGCAACTGTGCCTTGCATACTCCTTGCTAGACATGAATAAAATGAAAAATCCTTCATATAACAAGTGCAATTTTATCATGCAAGGCATAAATAACCATAAAACGCAACAGAATGGGCCCTTTTTTTTGGCGATGGCAATATTATTTTAGTGACACTCGATGCACCTTTCGAACATATTTAACTGTTAAATGCATTGTGTGCAAGTTTGAAAGTGATGACGATATATGAGAATAAAATGTGAAATGAGCTGACTCCATTGTATAAACAATGAAAAATGAAACCTGTAATCGTATTCTTCTCCTTGTAGATCTTGAAGAGCGGCAGAAATTTTATCGAATTGAGAATGCATTCCCGGTAAAATATTCTCCCATCGAATGTGAATATGTTCATCACGATCTTCAAAAAAAAACCAAACAATCATACTTTCATTCTTACCAAAATCAAAGGCGAAGACAATTACGTCTTAGAGAAAAATTTTTCCTCCGATAAAGGATATTAGGTGAGATGCAAAGAACGACTTGTATTTGCTTTCTTTATCTGCGTTTTAGTCTCTAATTGTGGTCTAATCCCCACTTTGCTAATCATTTATCAATTACCTCAAATTGGTTTATAGAGAGGAAGAAATAAGATAAATTACCTGGCAGTATCACAGGAAATCATCATTTAGTTTTTAATTCCACTCGATAGTTGACAGTATTCCTCATTGTTACATAGTTCTAAGATAAGGAATTAAAAAACTTGCATCGCAAGATCGAGATGCTTCCATTCAATAATTTGACGTTGTTATCATTGGAGAAAATCGTAGAAAAAAGTGACCTGCGCGGCTATGCTCATGCCAGAATCCAACAGCATGCATGAGCTCGTGAACAACAATTTCATGAAAGAGACATCCACGACCTAACGAAACCTCTTGTCTGCCACCCGACCTGCCCACTTGTGAATAGCACCTGCAATCGACTAAAAACATCCTCTTTTTACTGCAGTTTGCACTTAATTAACCTTTAACGGAATAAAATATTTTTTTTAATTGAGTGCCATAACAGCAGCCACTTTATATGGCCATTGCAAAACCTCCCTCTAAAACTGTTCGATCGTCATTTACTAAACAATAACGGGGACAAGGAACCGGGCGATCATTCCTTACGGGCATAAAGAATTCGGGCACTGATCAGTGACACTGAACAATTGACCAGTAATAAAAAGTGTCTCAGTTCCACAACGATATGCCACTATTAACAGCCAGCCAAACGGCTGTCAATATGAATATCCTATCACAATCACTAAAGCACATTCTCTATTTTTAGCAAAGTTTTCAGTGAGATGTTCTGAAAACGACAAACCCGAATCCTTTCGTTATATAAAGATAGTCGTGTTGACGACGTCGCTTCTCGAAACGTACACATGTACGTCTACGGTACTCAGCGAATGCAGCATTCAGCACAGCCACCTCATTAGCAGCTGTAAATTAACTAACTGTCTTTGTTTCGTGGTATTTTAGGGCGAACCGTAGGACCGTTTGTCAGAGGCAGTGATGATAGCAAATCGATTGAACTTCGGTTTTCGGCTTCCGGTTTTTTTTTCGGTTAAAGCCGAAATTCTTTTCGTACTCGAATGCTTTCGTTCAATTACTAGCCGAAAGAAATTTTGATCAGTTAGTATTACTAATAAAAGGGCATCTCAAGTATACTTTTACTGAGTCTGTATTGAGCAGTCCCGCTGAAATACTGCCAAGACAAGCAACCACAACGACCTTTGATCATAATACGTCTCATCCTCCATCATCCTAGGATAACACTTTAAGCTTTTTGCTGTAATTATTCATTACCTCTATGAGCACATTTGCATCGGTCCTACTTGCTCATGCCTATATTTTATTGTTTAGTATATTGAAGTTGCAAAAATGGAAAGAAGCATTCAGGATAATTGATGAGTGTAATAATCCAGAAAATTGCTATGAATATAACAATATAACAATAACAATATAACAATTTTTGAGCTGAGTGAATGTCGATATTTCGTGTTGTGTAAATTTTAACTTATAGCTGATTTATTATGGAATTGCCCATATTTATGTCAATTTATAATATGAAGAAAACTTACGTACTAAATGCTGGATCTAATTCATATGCGATCACACCATTTGGCCATAGCATTTGTCTTTTTCTCACCGCACTATATAATACATCTGCCTGAACATTGAAAAATTCCTTTGAATTAAAGAGCAGAAATTTGCTGGGAATTATTATTGAAGCAATAACGCAGGCTAATTCTCTTAGACTGGTCAAATAGCCAAAAAGAAATTGGGAAATACCTTTTGCTATAAAAGATAATTTGGCAATTTGAATATTTACCAACGTATTTACCAAGGTGTTTTCTAAGGTATTTCATATAGTTTTCAGGAATCTTTTTCATGCATCTAAAATCCTTGTTTTACGAGTCGTAAAATTTGTAAAAAAAAAATTAACTTGAATGCAAAGGACGTTAGCAAGAGCTTGCAAGTGTAAAACGAATAGGAAGGACAGCATTGATTATGTTTTGATCAATAGGCGCGATAAAGGCTACTGCAAACACATAACCTCACTTTGGAGGCAGCCGGCTGCTCCAAAAAGTTTGCCACTTTTTATGAATTTCAACAAATGTATTCAATTTGCTATGTCTACCATTCTATGTTAATAGTTTTCAGATAATTTTTTGCAGATATGTGATTTAAAATGCGTGACTCAAAAGGTATCAACGATATTTTAAAAGTGTAAATGCCATCGAAGTGCTATCGACTCTCTCAAAAGAGTTATTTACCTAAGAAAAGCGATGCATTGATGCAATGTGGACGTCGAATGAAGATCAACTTTTGAATGCAAACATTTCATCGACAAACACACACACACACACATACACATGATGTGTTAAGTGCACGTATGTAGAGATAAAAATAAATAATCAAAAAATAGAAAGTGGGAAAAAAAAATCGAAAAATTCATTAGGCGCACAAGTGGTAAGAAAAAAAAGTTCTGATGCTCACCGATTGTTTTAAGAAATTCTCATCGATACCGTCGATATCACCTTGAAATTTACCTGCAAACTTTCTTTTCGATACTTTCGAAAAAAAATACAAGTCATAGAAATGATGAGTGCATTTCTACAAGTCAATTTGGAAGAGAAAGACCCTTGATCTTTGACCTTTCGAGGAGTTCTACTCATATTTCCGGCCTATGGTGATATAATTTCGTATACAAAACGATCAGCTGAAAAAAAAAAAATCGGTCAAGACGACAAAGTAATTGATAATACATTTGAATTATACGAAATGATCAACCCTATGATAGAATTCAACGAACGTATATGCGATAAAACTTTTTATTTCAACGCATAATAAATGCCTAAATTATTAAAACACAACAATATCGATCGAAAAAGCATATTTCATAGTTTCATGTTTCATATAATGTTCTTTAAAATTTATCTTCGCTGATGAAAAAAAAACAACAACTGACATTCTATGTGAACAAATGAAAAAAGCTCGCGTTAATATTTGTTTTATAAATTCGATTAGTTTTATAAAAATTTCTCGGAGAACCGTACCCGAATTTTGCCATACGTTATGATGCGGTGATAAACTATTCGCTTGTAGACGTATATATGGTCGCAATCCTGATAGAAGTTGTGAATGCACGAATTTGAGATGAACGCTCAAAATCGATGAAATAAAACAAAAAACGTAGATGGCATTCATCTAAAAAATCGAATCGTTTATTGTTTTAGTTGTTGGTATATATTATAAATTATATATGAGTAATCGAATTTATAATTAATCAATTATAAGCATCATTATTATTATTTTAGAATTCAATTTGCTATTCAATTTGCTCTTTTTGTAAATTTTATGAAATCGATATTAAAATTACGCTGATGGATTTCTTTGGCGATACGCTCTTTTGAATAGTCGTTATCTCTCTCTTACTAAACAAAAAAAAATGCTCATGTCGAAGTAAGATGTGATATATACTTATTTGATTGTCTGATGAAATGAACAATTAGTGATATTAAGAAATTGATTATATTTTTATACAACTAAATAACAAATAGGTGGTAATACGAGTAAAATGACTTCGTTTACTTTTTTATGAATATCTAAGCGGCGTATATTTTGCAACGTTGACGAAATCCGATTCCTTTTGCGAACGCACTGGCAATAGTTCTGAAGAAACAATCCACTAGATGCGATAACTAAAGATTGAAAGCATAAAATGATACTAAGGTAGATGATGCTATCAAATAACATTAATTTCAATATTATCATAGTTAAAGGAAAGCAAAAGTAATTCGTATCAATAAAAAAAAACGGTAGAAATACAACGGCAACTAATAGAAAAAGCTAAAAAATGAGTGCACTATGAATGCTTTGCTTCACCACAATTCAAGCAATGCTCCATGCTCATCAACCATTCAATAAAAAAACATAAACGATGAGCGAGTGTACTGCAAAGAAATTTATGAGTAATATAGAAGTAAACGAGGACTAACTTGCAATTAAGTAAACTGTACACAAAGATCGTACAAAAAAGAATTTAAAACACTTCATGACCACTGAATGAATGCTATTTATTATTGGTGTGTTATTTCTAAAATGTCATCAGATCACAGCGCACCACTCTAAATTGCGTAAATGAAAAATCCTCAACGAAGTTAACGAAGCTTTATTATTCTAAAATCACATCAAAGCGACGATTGCGACATTGTATGCCATGAGTGAACATCATGACTGACTGGTTCGTAGATATTGACCGGTAAGGACCATACGTCAATGACCAGATTGTTCGGAGAAGACTAGAAGGCAGGACAGGTTGAACGGTGCGGTGAAACAGAGCTGGAGTGGCGCTCTCGAAGTGAGCCGAGTGCTGCTCATTGAGAGCCTTTTTTGAATTATATACGAATCGACTCGTGGAGACAACAATACGAGCCGAGCTACGCTGCGAATACAAAACTGACCATCCCCAAAACAATAACCTTTCATAAACACATGAATACAAATGGTGAGATGGGGGATAGGGGAGCTGCGGCGTTGTCTGTATTTGTACATTTATATGTTCCCCTACAGTGTATCACATCACTCTTTATTAATATATTGTGGCATAATTTCCGACCGATTATGTAACGATAACACAATTATTTCAAGAAAAACGAATATTTTTCATTATTTAGTAGGACTAAAGATTGTTGTATACTTCGACACTTCCGCTTATTCATCTGTAAAATTTTTAATTTGTCTCTTCTAAAATAATACTAACAAAAGATTTTTGAAATAAAACAGTCATATATAGAAATTTGCTTCTGAAAAACGCTTAAAATAATCTACGATTTTCCATTTTATAATACTAGCCAACCACAGATTTTTCTAAATGTTTTTTTCCTATAGGGTTCACAGTTTTAGCATCAAGAGTTTACCAACACATATAAATTGTTCAATGGACGCCTGACAACGAGATGCACCCTCAACAGTACTCTTTTCCTCAAAGTTAGTGACAGCAGTCTTGATCACTCTGGAGTGTGGCGGTGGCGTGAGGAAATGCTCAGGTCATTGTCTAGCAACTTCGGCGAGGTCCTCCTATATATAATAGAGTTCCACCACGAAAATGTGTTCTTGTAATTAGCGCCCCGCAAAACTCATCATTAAGACAGAATAAAAGATCACCGATAACCAAAACTGAGTTGTGCAAAGATAGGGGACAACGAAAATAATGTAAATCTTTCATCGCCTCAGTTGATTTCCATTGGAAGGAATATTGCGCGACAAAATCTTCTAGGAAAGGAAAGAAACTTTAAAAGACTGAAATTGCTTATATCTGTGACCACTGAAAAAATCATTGCTATAATTTACGAAAAAATGTTCCAATTGTTTCTATTTATTCAATAACTGCGAACTGATGTAATGCCTAGTCGAAGAGACCATCAAATATAATCATATTTCCACATGGAAAAAAAAGATACGATTAGTTAGTATAGCACATAATATACACACATCAACAAACACCGACCCTTTTTAGCAACTAAATGATACAAATCTTAAAAATAACAGTCAGTACAGTGTAACGCCATATTAAAGAATAGAAAACGCCTTCAAGCAAGGAAATTTTCGATGAAATGGTCGAACACATCATAGTACATACACAATTCGACTATACACTTTCTTTTGTTCTATATCACTCGTACACACATAAATATGTTTGTTGTTGGTATATCTGCATTGTGGACATTCAAAAATAAATACACTCAAACAACTTCAACCAACATACAGAAGACAGAAATGTGAGCAGATCATCCTGAACACACGCATCCGTTTCAACCATCAGCGATAAAATGATCGTTCTTTCCACAAGCTAATTCTGTCAGCTTCCAAATTAATATATTTGATTCGCTCGAGAGAAGAGTTTATACTAGAAACGACTGAAATTCGATATGTGTTTAATACTTTCATACAAGCATCTCTTTGAGTGGAATTGCGCTAAGTTTATGAAGGATAAAATCGAACAGATCCAACGTCTCTTTATCCTCTTCCATGCAATACATCGCAACCAAATCGTATAGTTGGCCTGTAAATATTAATTAATAATTCTCTTGTCTTCAATATATTATTCATTATATTTACTAGTTATATTCGTGGCAACTATCATCCGTGAAAATCGAAGCAACAGGAGGAAACAAATTGTGCTCCAAACAAAAGGTTCATTTATGTCAATCCTCAAATCTTTTACCCTGTAGGCGTCAACTAATGGCCGACGACGGTAGGTTTCATATGGAAAGCCTGTCAGTCACTTAGTAGAAATGAAGGAAGGCACTGAAACAAGTATAGCACGTACAGGTAGTTATGTTTCGATGATGAAGTTCTTCGTAGAATGTGCGCAGCCGGTTGGCAAATCGGTGCTTGCCGAAAGCGAAGTAGCACAATGGTCGTGCCTGCATTGAGGCAGCTATCATCTGGATCACACCTAAATAGTATTCAATCAAGAATAATACGGACAATTCCTGCACATCCAAACTCGTGCTCCTCTATAGTTTGACTCTCAAGTCTCGTCTGATTCTTAAAACACTTTCTCAAACGTGGTAAGCGATGCAGAATGCAGCCGAAATATCTATCAAACATCTGAACGATGAGGAATCAAATAAGGTCAAAAAATTCAAATTTAAAGCAGTTGAGGCTAAAAAGTTCACAGAGATCAAAATCTTGGAGCCTACGAGAGAGGAGAATCAGGAAGCGCAGAGATAAAGAGAGAAAGAAGAACACTAAAAATGACTGGCATGCCAGCATATTACAAAGTNAATAATATGCAACCATTTCTACGACGTTTACTCTCTCCTTCTAATACTAAATAAGCTCGAAAATATAAAAATATTTGATAATATATGTTAGCCGATCCAAAAACTTATATCCATTATGCATCCGTACTGAAATTACATTTAAGCATGTGCAAACTTACTTTTAAGGCGAACATCACCTCCGAAAACGCCACATCCCCAATTGCCAGTTGCAACTGCTTTCGACGAACCGTCTCGATTCGAAAAACCGCAATACGCCTAAAATTTCAAAATATGCTGGAATATTATTGCACTGGGTAAATTGCTGAACTAAAATAACACATCAATACTCCCCCCTCTTTCTTCTTCAGACTGAGACCACATAATTCATTTCTTAGAAGAGCTGAATACACCTCTAAAACACTTCACTAATGCACCTCACTACTCATCTTAATTGCACTTCCTCAACCATTGTCTATGGTCTATGTTTCAAAGGATGGGGAAAGATGTCACATGGCAACAGCGTCGAACTGCAAGTTAGCCTTGAGAACTGTATATAACGAAAGTTATGCGATAGGTGTTCAATAGTGATATAATGTAAATCTAAAGCTTCACCGGCATTTAACAGATAAAAAAGCTATACGCAATGCGGTTATCTCTCGAAAATAAAACACCCTCAAGGCATGACAACGCAGCAGCGAACTATCCAGCCGACGCTTTAGTCGATTGACGTTTTTATTGTAGTGTGCTAAAGTGAACTTGCCTATCTAAAAAGTTGTTCTGCATATATGAGGGAGGAAAGATGAGATCTGGGAAAGCAAGGTGAACGACAGGAAAAGTGGTTGCATAAATCGCACCGTGACGAATGAGTTAATCTTTTTGAAAGATGATCAATGAGGGATTGCTGGCTTTTGTGTTTCATCTCTCGTTCTCGTCACCATAGATAAATGGACACATCTTATCGAAGATAGAAATAATTGTGCAGTAAGCGTAATCGTAATAATAACTTCAGAAATTCAATAGGAAATCTATGTTGCCTATCTTTAGAATTAGGCTTGATAAATGAAACCAATAAATAACAGAATAATAAAGAATGATGATACCTTGAGAAGTTCTCTATCAACGAGATCAACATTAAATTGATGATGCGGTTTAGTAAATGGCAACGCATCGATAGCAACTACTTCACAACGTAAACGCTCGAAACGATCTCTGCAAAACAAAACAAAAAAAAATCGAACTTAAAGTTCCAACCATCAGTACACTGTAAAGCAATGCTGTTTTGGAAACGTTCCACATGCTTTATTTATCAGTAACAGGTGGGACCTGTTTTTAAATTACTATATCTTGGGAATACAATGACGTAGACAGAAAAGTTGCCTCGAGAATGAGCAGATGTGGAGAAAACAAGCGTCAGATGCCTCAACATAAGCCCGAATGAATGACCTATGGGCACATTCTGAATCCAAGCATTCATCAGCAACAGTGCCTCGGTTTTTACTGATCATTTTTTTTTTACTAACTTATCAGTGACCATTATAAGAACGCATTTTGCATAGCACACCATTGTTTGCTTAGTCGTTTATAAAACTGATGTGAAGTTGCAAGTAAATCGGAAGCTTTGGAGCCTACAGGAGAGAATTGCAAAAAGTAAGATAAATAAATAAATAAATAAATAAATAAATAAAACCCTCCATGATACAGGGAGATAATGCCGAAACCCACCGAGAAAGCGAATCTGGTGAACGCAAAGGACACCACTGAAACGTATGGCCATATCCCTCGTAATCGGAGTACCGTTGAGCACCCAAAATGATAATCGATTCATTGTGATCCATTCTCTCACAAAGCAGCATTGATACCATCATTTCGGGGCATATAAGAAATCGAATTTCTTCCTGTGAATATGAAACAGTTTCACTTGTCTATGCCTGGTGCATATTTGCCCTCTATCACGAAAACACGAAGCCAATTTATGGCCCTTGGCTGAAGAATAAAGTGCTTCATTTCCTCACTTCCCCTATCATATGCTTCTGCTCCTCCCTTCAAACATATCACAATGTTCAGAATTAACACTATACTTTCTAACTTCAACTGCAAAACTAAAATGTAACAACATCACCTAATGAAAGTGTGCGGTCGAAGTGGCACCTTTAAGAAATAAGAAGGATGGACAGAGGAAAGTGAAGGAGGAGGTGGAAAGAAGGAGAGCAGAGGAGGAATATAACCTACCCCACTTCGTGAATCTCATAATTTTACAAAGTGTAATTTTATAGGCAACCTTTTCCCCTCTCTATTAATAATAACAAAGAAATAGCTGCAATAATTGCGCAGTCAGTTAGTGAGGAGGAAAAGTCGACGAAGCTTGTTCCATTCTTAAATAAGATAGAAAAGGAAAAAACCTTTGAATTGCAAAAGGCTCACTCGGATTGGATTTTCTTCCATAGGCTAAAATATTTGCTTACCTTCGTATAACTATTTGCATTCTTATTCTATTATCATTCAAAATTTATTTTTTTAATTCAATATTCTCTGCTTCATATCAGAAGAAAAAGCAATTAATAATAAAAGATTGGAAAAGCAGCTAACCTGAACACATCCACTTCCAAGCACACCACCACCAATATACTGATTTGCGAAATCAACCTGTAGCATACCATAACCATCATCTTCAATAGTTGCTGTTGATGATACGGTAAGTCGTGTGAGCGGCTTACAAATCTTTCTCCAATCCGAAGGTGGTGATACTTGTTGACGACGATAAGTTAACACTCCTGATGGCACTAAATACAATATACTTCAATAAAATAAACAATAAATGATGCAATTAATCTCAAATGAAGCAATGCAATACAATGTCTCTAATTGATCGATTTTCATCGAAGAATACAACTTGAGCGGATATGCAATCTTAAGATCATTATATTCATTATGGGCGATAAAAATCTTCTACAAGCAAAAGGTAATAAAGAAATAAAGGCTAAACAAACATACTTTGTACAGAAACCTGATGGAAGTAATGCATAATGCATTTAAGCTTTTCGATGCATTTGTCTGTTCTTAGATCGAACAATCGATTGAAGTTGATCAACGGCAACTCAGTATTGCGATTGCCACGACATGGAAATGTACAGAAAAAGGCAAGTGCGAGTAGTGCAGCTGCCTGCTGCTGACTTATTGTCACTGAACCCTCTCGACCACGTCGTAGGATAGGTAATGGCTGCAAAAGCACTTTACCTTGCCGGTACTCATTGCTCCATACTTCTGCAGATTGACAGATCCTCTAGATATCACGCGTAAACTATCAGTGAGGTAGAAAAATGCAGTAAACAAGTAAAATGATTCTAGAATATCAATTCAGTTCGGTAGCCTTTGACGAGTACCTTAGTTACAACATAGGAATATGTAAAGGTATCTAGGTAATATTACAATGAAAACAACAAGCGTTAATCATGCAATCTATGCAAATCACGTCATTCCAGTTTGTTAGAATATCTGAATGATTGTTTCAATTGTTTCAACAAAAGTATAAAACTTATTCAGCAACGACCTCTAGCAATTCGAGCATTTCAACACTTTCAAAATATGCAGAGATACGACATTTACCTAGAAAAAACATCTTAAATTCAACATGAAACATAAGGGTGTAGTGGGAGTGTTACCAGAGATATACCGAAAATATCAGTCAGATTCGATCCTATTCAAAAATCTCAGAAATATTACTCTTGTTTTAAAATAAAACGGTCGCTTCAATAATAGTTCCTCTCTCTTCCCCCCCCTCCCTCTCTGCAATTCATCCGATCAGTGCAAAAAGCCACCAGATTTACCTGCGTGATGAGGTCAGGAGCAGAGAGTGCAAGCGTAGCGATGAAAGGAATCACTGCAGTGAGATATTCCTCACAAAGTTGCTCAGGAATGCTCGTAAAAAACTTATCCAATGCATCGAATTGCCATGTGCGCCTCGTATAGCTCTCGATGCATTCCTTCAAAAATAAAATTAAAGCAGCGATCCTCAAAAAAAAAAAAAAAAAAAAAAATCGGGAAGGTGAAAATTTTGTGACGCAGAAAATAAGCTCTAATAAATGAAGCGATAGTCGGAGATCAAAAACGCTATATTCAGAATCAAGAATCCACAGATGACAAGCATCAGAAGCGACCGGTCATGTCAAGTGTAGTGGCCATTTCCGGCAGCTAAATGAAAATGTCGCAACAAAAGAAGCAACCTTAATCTGACATGCTGACTTCAGAGGTACTGTGAGTTTCTCCAATCCATCTTTGATAAGTTTGAAATGTGGCCTTCCATCGATAAGATTCAATGAAGAGAACGGCAACCGCACACAACTGTAATTCACTTCAATTCCGTATAAAAACCACTCGAAATAACGCAACCTTACAATATATGAAAGTGATAAACTAATATTCAAGATTTGGAATGAATAAATAAACGCTTGTTGCGCTTAGGATATCCGGTTCAACTTCAACGAGTCATTTCAAGCCTTCAAAGTAAATGAGTCACTTGTTCGTGGGATATGATGAAGCTGTGTTTCAGGCGAGCAAATTAAACAGTAAAGAGCACCTAAACGTTGCACCAGCAAATTTTATTTCCACCATCTGCAATGGTCTCAACACTAACCAAGTCCTAGGTTTTACAATTTTCATACATCACTACAGATAGATTCTACCAGGCAGTCGAAATAAAAATTTTCGCAGGTTATTCAAAGATATCTAAGCGCAGGTTCAACTCCATTCGCCTCCCGATCCATTCTTCTAGATCAACACTTGCTTTATCTACAATAGAAGTTGTAAATTTATTGCTACTTGGGATTCAAAAATTTCCCACTCATCACCGATCATCAAAAAAAAAGTTTCTGAGGTTTATCGTCCCATATCATCAATAAACTACAAATTCTCTATGAAATATCCTATTCTAACGAGTGAGTAAGAAACTGAAACAATTTATGATAAAGCCATTAACCTGCGTCCCCTATTCCAACCAAGTACCGGATCAGTGCAGATGGGAGGAAAAGGTCTTGGTAGTACGTTCGGACGTATCGAGCCAATTGAAATTAAAACAATATCCGCGACTGTTTTATTGTTTAAATCTGGATATGGCTCTGCATAACATCGAAATGGCTCAAGATCGGGCTGCAATTAAACAAACTCAATCAATTCAAATGGAACAAAAATCAAACATTGAAATAGAACTGAAGGAAAATTGAATAGATTTTGATAGAAGAATGAGTGATTAAAACGAAGTAAACGTTAACCAATGACATTTTCAATACGAAAAATTGGATGCGCTAAAAGAGGCACAAAAAACCATAAGAGAGTGTTAATTTATGAAATAAATGCAATAAATGATTCATAATTAGAACAAAGAGAAAGAGAAGAAAAAGGAGAGAGACAAGGATGGGCCATAGGATTCAGAGGCCTTCACATATGGGAAAGACTGTTAAGTGGAGCTTTCCTTTTCCTAAAAATCAAAAAAAAAAACAAAAAAAACTCACATGAACTTCCAATGGATCCAAATGCAATGATGAGAAATATTTTTCGTTGTCAATCCAAATGCAATGATGAGAAATATTTTTCGTTGTCTAAAATGTCATCATAAAATTTTTGCAGTTTGGGAAAACCATTTTATCAAGAATAGCAAGAAAATTTTAGGATTGGAAGAGGGCTAAAATTATCGATAAAAATCTTATTTCACAATAAGGGTGAGCAAATGGAAGGAAATGGAGTTGTGATTGCAAGATGATAGATAATTAACGGAACGACGCCGTACCTCTTCATCGACAGCACTTGTGCTTGGCATCATCGATTCATCGACGCTTATCGAAGAGAACTTTGCCAGTTTTCGGCTAAAGTAGTTATCTAGTGTACCCTTGCCATATTTTTCCTTTGCCTAAAGTGAGTAAATTACTTAGCTAACAAAGAAGAAAAAGTGGGAAAATGCAGCAGAAGAATTGGCGCGGTATGCATTTTGAATTTCGATTAGCTTATCAACTGATAAGATGAATTGCCAACTTATTATAAAATATGTGCAATAACTAATTCTCATTCGATCTTTTATAAGAACTTTTTAAAGTAAGAATTATTTTGCGATCTGAATTGTATAAAATGAAAATCCAATCGTTGCATATTATATGCAAATTTATTGACATAAAAGCAATCTTATTATTATCATTAAATGTTTGGTACGTATTATATCGATTAAACTTCTAGGTTCTAGGTTCTAAGATGTTCTAATTGAAGTTGCCAGACAGATACAAAGATGCGATGTAATCATGATGCATTTCGCAAATGCAAATTTGCAACAGCATCGAATCTATATATGTTGCAAATAAATGAAATCATAAAAGAGAAGATCACATAATATGCTCTCAGCACAACATTTAAATTTCCTCTAAATGAATATTTTATTTACATATAATTTGTAACTTACACAAGCTACTTTCCATATAAATTTTACGTCAATGAGCCTATATTTTGAGCTTTGAAAACGCAAAAAAAAAACACACACACACTTGTAAAGCGCTTTTTACAGTTATTATGCAAATAAAAATATGAATCATAGGCAAAATGATACGAGAAAGACAATCCAAAACGTTGCGTCAAACCTATTCAATCCGAGCTCCATACGAACATTTCAACGGTATACATCTATCCTTTTTCATACTCATTAAAAATTCTTGTTTTTGGTAATTCAACGTTGTAATGTTAATTCAAGTTTATTAATTCAAGTTTTTATTAATTCAACGTTTTTAAAAAAAAAAAACCTACCTTTTGAATTGTAGCGCTCATTCGTCGTATCTCCTGTTCGGTGAAACTCGGTGAGGTGAGCTGATTGACCTCTTCAACAACTGCCATACTACGTCTATGAAGTACATCTTCACCGCTCAACTTCTTCATATCGCTTGCTTCCACAACTTTAATTTCATTCATTTATTATTTATTCATATTTATTTTATTGCATTCATTCATTTAACAATTCAAGAAAAACATTCAGTATTTCCGGAACAGCCATAAGAAACTATTAATTAGCACTCTTGTGCATACCTTTTCTTCGTGTATCGTCATGCCACATTGCTTTAAAGATTGGTGGCAGCAATGAGAAATGAAAAGTACTTCGCAAGCATCAAGTTTAAATCCCCGTTAAGGTTCAAGAAAAACTTGCCTGTTGGAATGAAATTTGTGGGTGACAAGTTAATAGAGGCTGTAACTCAGTTCTATCGACCTTGGTAAGTCCAACATAAAAACACTCATTCGATTATGAGTAATTACAATATTTTTTGCTTAGTAATAGTCGATATTTTAATACGGTAGCGAACAGAAACCGGATGCAAACCATACCAAGTTATCAAGAAAAACAACAACAACCTTCCTAAACCAGGTGTAATAATTATAGATAATCAAAGAGGCAAATTGCTAGCTACATCGTAGACACAGAAAAACTTTCCAACAGCAAGTGGACGGACGAGGAGAAAGAAGTGCACATGACCGAATCTTAAATGGTCATACTCATGCACTACATGTTAAAAAAACATAAAGAAAATTTGCGTATTTCATTGAGTCAACCTATGGTGAAGATGATATATCTACGTGGCGGAAATGACAGGTGCTAGAAGCTAAATAATCGAAAATGTTCTTGGCTGAAGAAAGGAGCAAGTATGACCTTTTTTGCCGTAACACTCTTACATCCAAGCAAAAATGCGCAAATCTTCTTCAAAATTTAAACTACCTTCAATTCTCAAATATATAAGAACACCTAAACAATAAGAATGCTCAACTCCTGTAACTTCAAGTATCGAAAAGCAAATTGCCCGCCCAAAGCTCAATGAAGGCCAATTTATCCAGAATAAGATACAGACGCTAACCGGTTGTGGTGATGGAGATTGATCTCCTTTGTGCAGGAGATCCCTTAGTGTGAGGTCGAGATGTTAGAGAGGGGTTAGGAGAACGAGCGGCCGTGCTCGAACATCCTAAGAATGCGTCAAGTGTGACCTGACGCATCTTCTTCATCTGTGGATATTCAGTTCGTCTTGACTCGTCGCCCTCCTCGTACAGTTGATCGTCAACTTCCTCCACATCCATACCATATCCATCATTCATCGTAACCCCTTTAACACGCCTGAAGCAACGACAACGGATCACCGTTGAAAGAAAGATTTCCGCAATTCCTGCTAAAGTTTTTACATTTTAATAAAAAAGAATCGCATCTTGCAGCTATAAAATAATTGCGTCAAAGCAGCATATGCTCGTCCACATAGCGATCCCAGTTTTCGATTATATGTATACCGTAAGTTATAATATGTATACCCTATCGTGATCTTCACTTCAATTATGCGGGTATCCAGCGAGGATAAAATATTTGAGTTTCCGTCATCAATCCAAGTCGAAATTCCATACCTGCTATGGATGGGTAAATGTAAGCCGCTGAAAATCTATTGAAGCAACAATAAGCTCGCAGGCTTTACCTATGAATAAGCTAAAAACCAAAGAAACTCTTTGAACGAAAAGGGCAGCAATTTCAATCAGTATTTTACCCATAAAACTTAAGAAAGATTACAAATTCCACTAGACTACGTGTCTATTTTCTTTCATTTCCTCAAAAAAGCTATGAAAATCCCCCCGCGGGGTTTTATAATCGATGCTTCATTTTATTTCGATATCCCGACAAGCAAAACATACGAATTTGTAAGTACATTAAAAAAATAATAGAAACAATTCACGAAAGATACAAATCAAATATGAATGCAAATATTTCAACCGAAATAGAACCCAAAACAGACTGAAAAATTTTATATTTGGAGATTTTCTTCAATGAGAAGAGAACGATCAGGTGTTCACTTAATTCTATTTGAAAGAGTTTTTCATCGTTTCACTGAAATACGAAAAGGCGCTTCAAATATATTTTCTCGCTTCTAGTAAGTTCAATTTTTAATAAATGCGAAATATTTGACAGATGTCTTTAGAAAAATTTTCAGAATCCCCTCAAAATATTTGAGGTGAATAACTGAGAATGTTGCTATTATTGCTTATTCAGATAGAGGTACTTATTCAGAGATAAAATTATTTGTTTGTTTGTTTTTTGTTTTTTGACAAGATGAGTAAAATTTCAACACAGTCCAATAACAGCTTATGTTTCTAAATAGCTTATAGATTAATTGGTTCATCCATCAAATGGTATATTCGCGTTTGCATCTTATACCTTCTATATTAGATGTTCTTTCGACGTTTACGAAATAAACTCATAGAATTGTGGTAATCGAAATCAAAAAAAAGAAAAAATCAACAATGGGGCCCATTTTGCATTTAATATTAATGAGAATTATAAGTGCATATAATATTTTTATAAAGGAAGCATAATATTACACATAAAGATAACACCACAATAAGCCTCTTATCATAGCTGACACAGTAAGCACTACAATAAATATTTACGTTGATAAGTTTTATTAATGTTGGCATTCCTATCAGCTAGGATAGACTCTCTTTACTGATAAGTACATAAGTAGGGCATTTAACGATTCCAATATGAGGCACGGTTCCATTTTGCCTTATAGTACAATTTATTGCCAAGTGGTATAAAATATACAACTTACTGTCAAGTACTATAAAAAAAAAATTCGCCATTTCTTTTCACTAATCAATTGCGATAAATAGATTCGCAATGGAAAAATTTTTATCGACAATTACGAGTGCGTATGTTACGATCTGTGAAGGACACGATCATTGTGCTCTCGACGAATATGGGTTGCTGTGCATTGATTGAATCGGTGATAAGATCTGTTTGATCAACCGATCGGTGTTTTTATCATTTCGTTGTTAGTGCCAATCGACTGTCACATCGATGACAATATGATGCTCCCACTTCTCTGCCATAAATATTCTCCGTCTTTGAAACTCGTTCTATTCTTTTAATGTCACATTGTTGCTCATTCTATTCTTCGGCTTCATTCATTCTTATATTTGAAACAACGTTTAATCTTGTAGCACACTGAGATTTGTACATTTGTTCTTCTTGGTGATTACAGGACATATTTTCATTCGTAAAATTAGTGCTATTTTAAGAAATATGCGTTGTATGTTGTTTTGGATGTTGTTCAACTTTGTTTGAATATATATATATATATATATATATATATATATATATATATATATATANTCTTCGTCGATTTGTTGACGTTTTTTTATTCATTTTTATTCATATTCATTAGTAATATTGTTGATATACAATGATCGACTTAAGAGTGAACTATATCGAGATCAGTTATGATATGCAGTTTATGCCATAAATTTGTCAAATACCTGTTGTTTACGATCGCAGTAAATAAAAATACCACTCCCACTCCTCACCCCCTTCCGCACCTCATGCCACTGCTATCCTATATGAAAGAAAATACTTTTGCTGTGTCATTTATGTGATATTTGCATATTAAATTTTTCTGTACATATAAATGTTTGAACGTTGATGTTGACTTCTCTGTCACGAGCACGCGAAATTCTTTCATTGTTTCACTTAAATTAATTAATCGAAATTATTATTGCTCTATTACTTATCTCTGAAGTTTCAAATAACTATTCGAAAGTATTTTACGAAATAAATAATAAAATTCAATCTGATTGATAATAAGTTCTGTTCTAATTGTTAAGGAGACGTATTCTAGCTAATAAAATGAAGATCGCAATCATTGGGCAATCGGCTTTCGGTGCTGATGTGCTTAATGCACTACGAAAGAATGGTCATGAAATTGTGGTTGTCTACACAATTCCCGATAAAAATGGACGAGAAGATCTACTTGGTTAGTATTGAATTATGCTACTGTATATTCTAATTGAACAATCATAGCAAATGACCAAAGTGACAATAATGATGAACTATTATATGGAATGGCGTTTAATGCAAAAGATTTGCCTGAGGCAAAATTATAGAAATATTATTCAACGGGCATTTAGTTACGTCTGAAATCATTTCGTATTAGATGGCATTTGCTCATTTGAATACATTTTAATAAAAAACTGCAATTATCTTCTGTTATAGTTTGTAAGATTGTGTGCATTCGATGTCTTATTTTGAATTTCATAGGTATTTTAATCAACTGAAGTTTGCTATTTGTTCAATGGACAAGTAAATCAGTTCGATGCCAATTGAGTGGTTTCTCTCTTCGACGATTATGCTCATTGAAGCAAAAAATAATTTATAGTTGTTGCTGAAAGCAGTTTGTTTTTCTCATAGAATGATGTTTAATAGGCACACTGTTGACTGAACTCTTACTTTTAAGTACGATAGGGAGTTAAACGTTCTAAAGCTGTTAATCTCTTGTACATTACTATACTTAATCAAATAGAGTTTATTGAAAACTTGCGCAATGTAGATGAATTTTTACACAACAATAATGAGGCATCACTTTTATTGAGGTTGTTATGAATCTTATGAGTTGCACAAATATAATTTCTGATTCAGCTCTCGAGGCAAACAAACTGAGTATCCCGGTTCAGAAACCGACTCGATGGAGGAAGAAGGGTGCCGACGGTAAATTACATCTAATTCCTGAAATGCTGGAAGAGTATCGTAAACACGGTGCCGAACTCAACGTTCTTCCTTTCTGCACTCAATTTATACCGATCGAGATTATCGAAGAACCAAAATACAAATCAATTATTTATCATCCATCATATGCATCATTCAACTTGTTTTTCTTTCTTTTTTTTTTAGTATTTGACTTACATTTAACTGCGTTGAGTGTTATATTATGATGTATTTGATCAACTCTAAGTGATTTGTTACCTTTTTTTCCATCTATGTTGTTTGTGACAATCTATTGTTTTCTTCTAACTTTTTACACAGATTTTTTTTTGTTTATATTCTCATGGAAGATTCAACACAACATTGCTCATATTAGTAAGAGTCTGCGTCAGAAGAAGTGGGCTTTATTTAGAGTTTTACGGTATTTTATTGCAATCGAAAATTGGTGATTGCTTTGCAGAGGAGCATCGGCGATAAATTGGACGTTGATCAACGGCGATGAAACGGCTGGATTTACAGTATTTTGGGCAGATGATGGTCTTGATACAGGTCCAATTCTCCTTCAAAAGAGCGTTAAAGTCGACGAGAATGATACTCTCAATTCTCTCTATAAGCGATTCCTCTATCCTGAGGGTGTCAAAGGAATGGTGATTCCTTAAATATTTTCTCGATTTTTTGCTCAAAATCGAACACATAATTAAGCTAGCTTACGCCTCTATTTTATTTCTCAGCTGATATTTTGAAAGTGAGGTTTGTTCTTATGTTAGCAACAATAAAATGCACATATAATTGCTTATAAAAATACTCCTTTCGAGATGGATTAAGTCAATATAAACAAATAAACGTAAAACATTATTTTTATCTATAAAAAATCCCAATCATAGTTGAGAAAATGAAAAAAAAAGTCATCAAAAAATTTTAGTGTTGTGAAATCAAATAGTTAACAATTATAATAGAATTTTATAATAGAATGTTTTGTCGTTTCTTTGATTAAAAACGTTTGGATGCTAAAAATTGAGAGCGTAATAACGGAAATATTGGAATTATCCACTCAAGTTATCAGCAAATTGGTAAATCATGCATGGTGAGGTTAGGAAACTATATCTGCAAGTAGGATCTGAATGCATGACCTTTCATCATCTCAGTAAAACGTCTATTCGAAAAGCGAAAAATTACTTATTGGAATATAGCTTGCGGATGCAGCTTTCACTCACCTCTGTAAATGCTTATCACTGCATTCTAAGTTGAACTCGTAAACGACAATAATAACAGACATTCAAGTGCAATAATAAAACATCCTTCTACGCATTACTTCCTGCAGGCTGAAGCTGTGGAATTGATTGCAAATGGTAAGGCGCCACGCATCGTACAACCTGAAAAAGGTGCTTCCTATGAGCCGTATATTACAGCGAAACCCGAACTAGCCGAACTGGATTGGTCGAAAAATCAACGAGAGATGCACAATTTCATAAGAGGCAATGATAAGGTGAATTATTTTCACATCACTAATATTGATACATTCAAATAAATAAGTGTAAAAATTTATAAACTTCATGAATAGAGATTTTTGCGTTGATGAAGATGATGGATAATTCATGTAAATATCGCTATTTTCACATTCTTAGCGAATGAAGTCATCGTTTCATTTTTTCAAAAGTGTTTCACTTTCCTGAGCTTCTGAGATACTCTCTGAGCCATTGTACTATTTTAAGCAGTGGAACGCTCATAAGCCTGTCATAATGTATTTTCCTTCCTCACTGAATTGCCCACTAATTTAGTTTCCATTTTTCGGTAATATGCGGATATGATGTCGTCTCAAGCAATCTTTTGCACTTTACTATATAAAGCTACACCAGAAATACTTTGTCCTTCAAGGCTTATTTTAACAGTTAAAAGTTTATATGAGCGAACAAATAGAAATTGCGGAATTGCAGATTCCCGGAGCATGGTTGAAACTCAACGGGGAGAAGGTGACTCTATTCGGTTCGTCGATTTACAAGAGCACATCGATGCCCGCTGATGCTAGCGAGGTTTCCGTTAACGACTGTCCGAACGGCAAGGTTTTCGTCCATTCAAAGGGACTCCTTCTGCCTGCCAGCGACTTGAAATACGTTAATGTGGAAACCGTGAAACTGGCTGATGGACGTACAATACCTGGCTCGAAATATGGCTCAGTGGAAGAACAACATGAGAAGCTTGTCCTCAGCGATGAGGAAAAGAAGGTTGAGGAAAAGCTTAGAGAAATATGGCAAGGAATACTCAAAATAGACATCGAGGAAACAACCGACTTCTTCGAAAGTGGTGCCACTTCGCAGGATGTGACCAGACTGATCGAAGAGACACGCTTCAGAACGAAAGCCGAGCTTGAGAACACTCAAGTATATATGTCACCGAGCTTCGGTCTTTATGTTGAAGCCGTTGTTAGAAAACTTCGTGGTGAGGACGAAATTAAACTCGTATTTGACAGTATAAACATACACGTCAACGATATGGATATTAGTTTTCCACACCAGATGTACATAGATGGCAAGTTCGTCGACAGCGTATCTGGTCGCACCTATGAGACGATCAATCCGACTAACGAGAAAGCGATCTGCTCGGTGCCAAAGGCAGATGCTAAGGACGTCGATATGGCGGTTAGGGCAGCGAAACGTGCCTTCGAGGAGGGCGAGTGGGGTCGTATGTCGGCTCGTGATCGCGGAAAGCTTCTTTTCAGGTTAGCCGACTTGATGGAGCAGCACAAAGAGGAGTTGGCCACTATTGAATCGATTGATAGCGGCGCTGTCTACACGCTGGCACTTAAGACACACGTCGGCATGAGCATCGACGTATGGAGATATTTTGCTGGTTGGACCGATAAAATTGAGGTTTCTTTCACAAATTATATAAATCTTTGCCGCTTAGAGGTGGGAGTTTATATGGGCAATACAGTGAAAAATGAAAAAAAAGCAAACAAACTCATGTCTTCACTGTATTCGAACGTTAAGCTTCAACGGCTCTATTGCAGTTCACACCATATTGTGAGCGATAGTTTATGCAATGCGTATGCGACGAAAGAATATACCGCTGTGAACTGTGGTCGTTCTTCTTAGATCTGAGTTTCACAGGAATTCATGCATTTGGGAAATAATCATCTGATGCTGAGTATTAAATATTGATTATTAAGTCTTGAGGCCAAAATTCTGCGCTTTCATCTTTTCAACAATGATTATCAGCTGTGTACCATCGTTTCAGGGTCGTACGATCCCAATTTCGAATGCTCGACCAAATCAGAATCTCTGCATAACGGTGCGAGAACCGATTGGTGTTTGCGGCATCATCACACCATGGAACTATCCCCTCATGATGCTCTCATGGAAAATGTCCGCTTGCCTTGCCGCCGGTAATACTGTCGTCCTCAAACCAGCTCAGGTTTGCGCGAACCTTTCAACATCGACATATTGCTATAGCATTCTAAAAATTGACTCTCATAATTTCTAATTCAACGAGAGGATTCTACTCGAATAAGGAAAGAAACTTTGCAATTTTTCCCAACAAGGCGTTAGGAATGAAGAAATTGGTACTTGATGTGGATAGCTACGATGAAGATGCTTATAAGTAAATGGCTACGTCTATTCTCAATGCTCTAAATTTGCGCGAAATTTTCTTTCCTCTCTCAGCTTTGTTTGATACGTGCTTAATATTGAAATGTGATCACCGCAATATATCTGAAGAATGAATATGCAAAATTGCTTTAGGTCTGTCCACTAACAGCACTTAAATTCGCCGAGTTGACAGCGAAAGCTGGAATTCCGCCTGGCGTGATAAATATCGTCACTGGTTCTGGATCAGAGACTGGGCAAGCGCTTTCCGATCATCCGTTGGTTAGGAAGATTGGCTTTACCGGTTCAACTGAGGTTGGCGCTCAAGTAATGAGCAGGTGGGTTTTCCCTCAAATCACTTGTTACCTATTGCAATTGTTTTCAATATGTGCAAAAGTTTCCTTTTCTTTTTGAATATTTAAGACGCAGTTAATATATTTAGCTAATATTGAAGAATATCTAAATAGTAATTTTCCGATGCATTTTTTTTTCTATAAAATGCAGCACTTTTAGAGTTCTTTTAGAGTTGCTTAATATCTTCAAAGGTGATAATCTCATTGATTTGTTGATTTATAGTTGCGCATGCTCCAATATCAAGAAGGTATCACTCGAGCTTGGTGGCAAATCACCTCTCATAATCTTCGCCGATGCAGATCTTGATCGTGCTGTAAAGCAAGCATGTAACGCTGTCTTCTTTAATAAGGTATCGTTCAGGTAACATAAAAATGCATTGTTCGATTGAAAATGGAATACATGAAAATTGTAAGATTGAAATAGTCACTAGCTTAGCAATGATAAGGGTAATTTTTCAAAGTTGTTTGTTGAAAATTTCCACTGATCCATCTGAAAATTACAGAAGAAGGTTTCTTTTAACCGCTTTCTTTGAGTTTTTATAATCAATGATCTCTAGTCGAAGAACCATGAAAGTGGTAGTGGTTAGATGATTAAATGAAGCATGTAGTGGTATTGCCGATGGATTATCTCAAAGATTTTCGATGAAACTCTCTCACGTTATTTATCGATATTTGCAGTCTTAATATTGAATTTATTAGAAGCGTTGCTTTAAAGGCAGTGGATTCATAGTGGTGCACATATTAAGGGAGAGAATTGTATTGCGGCTGGTCGCATTTTTTTGGCCGAGTCAATCCACGACGATTTTGTGCAACGCATGATCGCCGAAGCTAAGAAGATGGTCATCGGTGATCCACTCGATCGTGCCACCTCACATGGACCTCAAAACCATCGGTTAATACAGCAACATTTTTTCTCATATTATTATGCATCGAACTTCTATACTTGAATATGTGCCGAATATGGCGTCCATTTAAGTCCAAAAATGCGTCTCGATGATGGCAAGTGGCAGACGGTCGGTTGTCGTCAGAAATGTCTAAATTAGTGATTAAATATCTGAACGAAATGCTTTGAAAGTGCTAACAATTCTTGCATTAGTGTACACTGCTGTCATACGAGAATGCTCGTCTATGCATCACACTTTCATGCCATCTTTCATGCAGCATTCAATAAGGTATTTCGATCTGATACCGACATAGGTTTAATTCGTCGAATAATGCTCTATTTTCGTGATCCTCATTGCCTGACTTCCGCTCTAATATATAGTTAAGAGTTTTGCGAGGCTATCATCATTTAGCAAAAGCATTATGCTGCATATATGTGCATATTTATATATTTAAAATTTGAATAGGATGCTAAAGGCGTTCTATTATTGCAGCATGAACGAGTTCCAGCATGAACGTGCTGACAAACGGGTGCCTGCATCAGACTTACTGCTCACAAACTTTTTATTGAGCATAACAAGTTTGCAGCATTATCCTAAATCATTTAGAAAAGAGCTATTTACTTGCAGTGCACACCTGCTGAAGTTAGTTGATTATGTGAAGAAAGGTGTAGCGGATGGATGTCGCATTGCACTCGGCGGTCATCATATCAATCGAGAAGGTCTCTTCTTTGAACCAACAATACTCGTCGATGTTGATGACAAAAATTTTGTCGCCAAAGAGGAATCGTTTGGACCCGTTATGGTGGTCAGTAAATTCCCCGATGAGTGAGTTAATTCATTAAAATTGCCATTACTTGACTCTTATTAATTGATCGATAACTTACTACTACAAATGTAAACATCATTTAACATACTTGTTTTTTCGTTGCAAAACTCTGAGAATATTTCTTATAAAAACGAAGGTAGTGAAATGAATTGGTGTTCTTTTTTTTTCTTTTTTTTTGCGATATTCGGTATTTTATTTCAGTGACATTGAGGGTGTGTTGAAACGTGCGAATGCAACCGAATATGGCTTGGCGGCTGGCGTCTTTTCAAAGGATATTTCCAAGGTCGGAACATGTTTTTTTTCATTTTCCGCCATTTTCTTCTTTCTCTTATACAAACAGAATTGATAAATACCACTGAAGGACATCAGATGTGAAGCGTAATTCAAAATCACTTACCGATTTAATCAAAAAAATAGAAATATATAAGAGAAGTGTTAGCGTTTTCTCTATTCGTAGACTCAATCTTATCATAACTTTTCGATTTTTTTTTGGCATGAAAATTTTCTTTAAAAAATTAAAATTTAAATCTTGAGGCAATAATTCCATTGTTCTAGGTTTTGCGTGTCGCTCAACGTTTGCAAGCAGGAACAGTTTTCGTAAACACATATCAAAAAACTGATGTTGCGGCACCATTTGGCGGATATAAACAATCCGGATTCGGCAAAGATCTCGGTGGGTTGTTTGATATAAATTCCTGAAACTCATAACTATGTACTATTTATTAGCTATTCTTAGGCTTTAATATCGAATTTCATGAAAAGAGCTAAATTCCACAATCGTAATAGTTGTCTCATAAGTAAATTTTTACGCATCACTTGATTGTTGTGAGAAAGAAATGTTGAATGAGGTGAGTCTATCAACAAAAGCTTAGATGTGTGTCACATTCGCAACTTCCAAGTTTCCTGTTTTTTTAGGAGAGGGGGGTTTATTGCTCAAAGAGCGACGTTGAAATGCGAAATTAAAATGAGGGAGCACGAGATGCGGATAATTTGGGATTCTTTAATGTTTGCTTTTCGTATACCTTCATATCTATTGAGTGCTCGTTGAAACAAACTTTCTTTCTCAGTGATATAATGTTGATCTTTAGGAGCCGAAGCACTGAACGAGTATCTGCATACGAAAACGATCACATTCGAATATTGAAGCAGCAAAAACTCTTTGATAGCATTATCAATAAAGTGATATTTATTAACGATAATTTATTATTAATGATAATTTAAGTTCATTATTCTTTGTCTTATTCAATTTTTTTTCAATTTTCATATGATGAAAAGTAAACGAAGATGTCCATAAAATATGGAATCATGATACCGAATGATTGCATTTTCACTTCAAAAGATTATGAAACGCTATTCGGTTTAGTAAATAAAGTTGATCATTAAATTTTTGCAATTTTTTCGAAGCATCCGACCTTCTTTCCATATATTTTTCATTGCTATTTTCGTTGTTTTCACTATTGTGGTAGTACTTGATATTCACATCAACAAAACACCTAACATGCCCACATATCTCCCACCTGTACTTTCTCTTTTCACCGACTATTTTCAGTGCAAAGCAATTTCACCTACCAAATGAGCATGACACACTTCACATCTATTATATGAACAGGAATTGGGGAGAGTGCTACTGTCTAATACTAGACTGATGAATATTGATTTAAAGTGGGAAAATTTTTGTTGAAAATTCGACTTAAAGAAAGGGAATTTTAATGAAAATTAGATTGAAAATAAAAAATAGAAATAAATAATTCACTCAGTGAATTGGATAGTTGCTGTGTTTGTGAGAGCTATCGGTGAGGAAACGGCACGGTTGCACTTATCGTTGCATATCGCTCGTTTGCAGCAATCTGTTGACGAGGTTAACGTCACATCAATCCGCTGACTGTACAACGAATTGCATGACGTTTATGACAGCCGTATTGTTAATTGTTATTCGCGCATGATGCCGTCTAATCCTCTTCGTTTATATGCTCTCTATTCACTCTTTTACGTTCTATACGCTTATATGGTGGTATTTTGCTAATCTGCGGTCAGCTCGTTGACCTGAATTGTTATTGTTCATTGCACATCCGGAACGGCTAGTTTTCAGCAACACTGTGATACGCTGTGGCAAATATACTCACTCACGAATAGGTTGACATAAATTGAATCCATTCTCTAATGATAGCATTCACTGGATGAGATACAGATGCCAGATGGTGTCTGTTTGTGCCATTACCTCATTACTGCTGACCACTGTGGTGATCCCTGTTCACACACCTATACATTCTACAATAGAAATATTTTAAAACGTTTCAAGTAAACCAATAAGCAAACAAGCACTCGAGAGAATGCTTCCATAATTAAGTAAATCTTCAATTGTGCGCTTAGGCTTTTTATTCATTTCCTTTACGCCGTGTATGTCATCGCTACGATTATTTCAATGTTTTGTTGACTTGAGAGCTTTGCTTATTGATAACAAATTAAAAAAAACGAGTAAAAGAGAGCAGCAAAAATGTTTGAAATGATTGATTTATTAAATTAGCTTAGTATTTGCATCTAGCATTGCGGCGCAACAGTCTGACTTGTTCTGTCAGGTTGAAGTAGGAAGTGATGTCGGATTTCAATGATTGTTGGCCACAGCACATATTAGTAAGTTGTACCTCTCACGCCTGGCTGGCATTTAATAATTCACTCGCATCGCCGAAGGTGAACTTTACTGCTTAGGTAGCAACTTATAAATAAATAAAAATCTAGCAAACGTCAAGTCAGAGCAAATTTTCCGCTGCGGATGCGTTTTGAAGTGTTCATCGAGGTGATTGCTAACGAGACACGCAATGAAACCACGCTTATACTTTGAGAGCTCCTTTATCCACTTCTTTGCGTACTTCTAATGAAGAATATTACCCTACACCTATATTTGTTTCTATAAATTTGCAGATATGCTTGCAAAAGAGAAATATTAAAGGAATATATAAACTAGAAAGACCAAACTTGATTTTCATAGCTTACGAGGCCTTCTTTCGATGGTTTACTAGACGAGCAAAACAACGACGATAAGAGGTCTAAGTCAATGTCAGAGAGAAATAAACGCAAGGCTTCGCGACTGGCTGGAGTTTACATGAAAACTTTATTTCTATTAAATGTGGTTTAGCTGAAAAAAACGACGCTTACATTATTGTGAAAATTTCTTGAAGATTTCAGTTAATCTTATAGGAACGTTTATTCCAGAAAGGTGAAACTATTTGAACATGGCCGAGGAAATGAAACTGATGCATCTAAAATAAAATTATGACATCTTATCGAATTGAACAATAATTTAAAAAATCACCGGTCAATAAATCACAAATAATTACGAAAATTTAATGAAAAAAATGAAAACACAAGGAAGAGGACACAATCATCAATCAGTGAGGATATACACAATAAGAGAAAAGGGGGACAAGATTGAATACCTCTCTATTGACTTGACAAAATTTACTCGACCAATTCAGCGTCAACGCTTAAAACAGTTGAGTAGTAGAAATTTACCACAATTTTAATAAATACCTTCAACAATAATGAGATTTAAGCATAAAATAACCAAAGAAGCGTGCCGGAAGGCTTGGTATAATATCAACTTTTATTTTCTCTTGTCTTGAGCAATTTGTTCTCATAAAATACTAAGAAATTGCAAAAATGTGAAAAAGACCTCTTTTTTTAATCGTTGCAATTGCTCGTATAAATCCGCAGAACAATAATTTTTTTGACATCCGGTCGGTGTGAATTAAATATCTACAACTTGTCTGGAAGCTAATAGTGAAAGTAAGATATATTTTAGGCGATCATTCAATAGTTTATTATATTCACCGAGATTCTTTACTATATCTTGAGGATTCTGAGTTGAAAGTACCAAAAGCAATCAGATGCAGATACATACATATATACGTATCCGCATACACGTGGACGTAACACAGTGATAATGCATTTTTATGAAGAAAATTCCTTTTTGAAACATAAAAATACATCTTTTCAAAAGGTGGTGTATAGACTAAGCTGAATTCAATAACACCAATCAATGTGAATTTCTCAAATTCTATCACAGCCGCTATTAAAGCTTAGAAGTTTAGAGATTGCATAAGACGGCAATAAGAAAGCTGGCATAGGGGCGGGATTTGATACGTTAGCTTTATGGAAGAAGCGTCTGGTTTCGAGGTAAGAGACCCTTAATTTGGAACGTCAGTGGCGGTGTATGCAGATGCAATAATCCGTCTCTGTGGCAAAACTACTAAGCCGCTCCCTTAGCTTTCTCTCCTTTGGCGACCAATTAGACTAATTCCACGCCGCTAGTGCTCTAATTTTGTCTCCCTTTCTAGTCATTACCACAAACCGCCACCAACCCTTCGAAAAACCACATTTTTCTTTATGTACCTCTCATCCCAAAATTTCACCTTCGAGCATAAGGCAAGCGACAGTGAAGTTTGGAGAAGTTTTTTCGCTAAAAAAATAATTGCTACAAAGCACACGTTAATCTAGTTTACCGCAGTTTAAAAAATCGGTGTGAAGTATCGATAATTTACGTTGTATAGTTGACAATTCAAGGATGCAAAAAATGTGAGCACTTCGTTGCTGCATTTTTGCATATCGATGCACGTCATCAAGAAGAGACAACGATCGAGGTATATGGCTGCATAAGAAAATAAAAAAAAAACTCTTGGGATGGGGGCATCACAAAGAAGCATGTGCATCGTTTATTTCACGCTCGGTCAACGAAGAATGTGTTTGCGGATGTGTGTCGAACCGGAATCCTCCGTTATGCACTTATGCAATATGACACATTCACCTTGCTACCTATAAATCAATTTTTCGAATGCTCCATTCTAAATGGAAGAAACAGTGACTGCTCGAAGCGGAAGCAACAATGAGATATCCTCTTCGTCATCTTTTTCGCTGTTCATATGAGTGAATATCATAAAAATTGTACCAAAAAGGTGAATGCTAATAAGGTTCTCTAAGTAATTTGCAAATAAATTTTTTTGTTATTTCTAGAAAAACCAAAGAAAGTGAGCATACGCTTTGCGACATCATGAGGAAAAGTTAGACGAAACAAAAAAATTAGACTGTTTAAGTTAGAGTATGAGGAAAAGTCTGCAAAATGGAGAATAGAGTAGTAATGAGATATTATAAAAGATAGAAAACGATTATAATGAAATATCATAAAAATATAGTCATTATTAAAGGTACAATGAGGTGATGTTGAAGTTTTTATACGTTGAAGAAAGGTATTCGTTGAGGATTTTGTGAATATTTTGAGAGAATTGAAACAATTGTTAGTAGATTGCAAAGGAAATGAAATTTACGCTTACGGCCGTGAAGCTTTTTAGAAAATTCGCATTGGGATTTGAGCGCAACACAACGCACTCATAAATTGCATTTATTCTTATTCAATGTACAAACGTACACGATGTACTTAATTACTTAATGCCCCCTGATCAATAGGAGGTAGTTGAGCCTGCTGCTCCACATGGACCACCTACAACCAAGCTCGACGAAGAGACACCTCGTTGATTCCCGTTCACTACCGTACTCGTTAACAATGAATCGTTGCCTCGGGCGATTGGTGCTGTACATAACAATTCAGCATTCCGTGTCGCAGAATTGCTCCATGTTTCACCGAGAAACCCATCTGAAACATAGTAGTCGGTTGTGTGATCGCTGAAGGTGTGACGTAAAGGATTTTACCTCTTAGATTTCCGCTTCAAGAAGTCACACTATTTTAAGGGAGAATTTTTGTCTAACCAATTAATGCAAATAGTCGTCTTCTAGAAAAATTATACAAATACTTCCTTTAAAACAAATTATAAAAATAACTTTATTTTAATTAAATTTTATAACATTCTTTTAGTTAAACTGATGAAGAAAATTTCCTTAGCAAAGCGTATGTAACTAGACGTTATCGTTATCAGTTCAAAAGCGTATTCTAATTTGTGGCTAAATCTGTAGGAAATATGTAGACATCTTTTCGTCTTCTTGTTGGATTTCGTTTACCACCACCAAAAGCAACGGTTGTCACGAATAGCACTTCAATTCTGTGACTTAGAACGATCACTTGAAAGAGACTTTAGCTGGATCTCTGTTTTCTAAGCATCAGTAGCACAGCTGTAGACCCTAAACTTTCCAAAACTTTTCACCGCCTTAGAGATGATCTTTCAAAGATGAGATTGACTTCGCTCAATATGCTATAATATTAGTGGAAGCAATTTGCACTAAGCGTGAATATTGCTTGAATCATGGAAAAATATTAGGAATTCCTATGTAGAAGTGCCATAGATCAAGGTTTTCAGTTTTTTTTCTTTTTTTTTTTGCTTTTGGAACTAATTGAAAAGAAAAAATCTGCAAACTAAGACTCTTTTCAGTACCAATTTTGCATTCATTCATGAATTCTTTCCAATTCTCTACATTTACCTTTAGGACAACGTTTTGATGAAGGCAAGGAGAAGTGAACATTATAACACTATTCTTAAGTGCTGTTGAATTATCTACTGATTCGTTTTAGCATTCGATGCTGCTTATGAGTTTATAAGTGAGCATTCAAACATAATTACATCCCCAAAATTCTGTTTCCTTCTCATCAAAAAAAAGGAAGTTTCCCTATCTTTATTCACCGATCTCCTCATCATCTAATCAGCTCGACAAGTGATAAAAATTTTAGCGAATTAAACCGGGTCTAGCGTTTTGCCGATTCGTGGGTTTTTTTAGAAAAAAAAACAATGCGTTTTTAGAAGAGAAAAATGTAAAAATTTTAATTCCAGTATATTTTCGTTGGAATCATATTCTGATATGTTCGATGCAAATTTGCATGTTTAGTATCAACGGCAATTATAGCAAATATGTAAATAAACAAATATTGGGGATGTTTGCAAAACGATTCAATTGAAGGCACATGGTGATGCTTTGATCATCGTCATAAAAAAAAGTGCCATCATGCCCGAACAAAAAGGCGTCGGTGTCGAAAGGCGGATTGTGCGCAACGAAGTGACTACAAAACCATCAATTCTCACCAAAATAGGCGTGTGAAGGAGTTGTCGCCGCTACTACTGTAGGACCAGTTCCTTCCCATCTCTTGTCTGCAATAATGTCACTCGTACTTTACCGTATTCACAGCACAATTCAAAACCACCTTTTTTGTTAACAATAAAAATTCATCATCACAATTGTTATATATATTCACTTTTTCACTAATAATCTAAACTAAATATTTCCAATTTGGATAAACAGATAATAAAAAGAGAAAATTGCTAATATTATTCATTATAGGGAAAAAGAATATATTAATGCCGTTACATGACTTTATCAACTGCGTCTCTCGGCCAAAATTTAGTGTGTATTCACACAAATTGGAGACATACAAACATCCCACTTCTATAGTGTTTCATTAGAGATCACCATTAGCGCAAGAGTCAAAAGACCTAAAAAAAAAAAAGAACAAAATAAGAATAACAAAATAAGTAAGAACAAAATAAGAATAAACCTATTGAAGCATATGCAGAGATGATTTCTCCTTTTGCATTCCTTGAATTAGCACCATTTTGTAATGGAATTTGCATGCCATCAGGTATTCCCTGCAAAATCTCATTCTTTTTATCCAGTGCTTGTAAGTTTGTTGAATAACTAAAATGATTCATATATTAGAGAACTTTCACTCATTTCGATTTTAAAAAAAAATCTTAAAGCAATCGAACAAAATGGGATCAAAGTCATTCAACGCAGCAATGAGTCGATGATTCAAAAGCTCAAAAATGTTTCATCTTCATCAATACTCCCTGACATCTTCATCAGAAGGAAGTATTTTTTTAAACACAGCAATAAACTTTTAAATTATACTATAAGTAGTACAAATACGAAAACCTAATTGATTAGGAAGAATGCATGAGACTCTTCGTGCAGATTTTTGATGATTAGAGGTATATCAGCTTTGCAATTGATCACAATATACTCGATGCAAGTTTCAGTTTGACATAGCATCCCGTATACCGAAAAGTTATAAGCGCAGTCTGTCTTATTAGGTAGTGATCATTATATATGGCGCTTCGTTCGAGTTCAATAGAACAATGCTAGTTTATTAAGAAGCAACAGCAATAAAGCTAAAAATTTTCTTGGGTTATGGACGCTAAGAGGACTCACTCGCTGCTGTTTGTGCATACTTTTATGCATCGATGCTTCTATTGGTCGTGTTTTGTTTTCCATTTCCCTGATTGTCACCTTTTTTGAAATCCATTTTATGAAGCATTTCGTATATAGTGCTTAGTAACATAAACTTTCTGGTGAGAAATGTGATTATTCACGTAACATTTGTTTTGAATTTATTTTTTTTCCATCGAAGTAAATGCTGAGAGTATAAATATTTTTTAGTTGGGGGGCGAGGGGAGGGGAAAGGAAGGTGAACAGATTGGTGAAGAGGAACACAGATTGGTACAGATCGGTAAATTGTGCAACACAACAATCAATAGATCAACAACGATAACAACAACATTTAAGATCATTAAGCAAGAGGATTTTCTTGAATTATGTCTTTATGCAATTATTTGCAAATGTAGAAATGAGTTGTGTTCGAGTGCGTAATTATTTTCCAAAGCAATTTAAATACCTTATTCGGATGTTCGAATCCGAGCAGTTCGTTGATCGAGTACGGTGCAGTAGGAGGCAAAAAGGCGCTTTGGTGGATCGCCCTTTCTGAGATACGCTCCATCGCCGATTTATTGCGCACTATCCGGTTGATCGAAGAAACACTCGGAACGTTCTCTGCGTCGCAAACCCGCTCCTGAATAAGCGCCCACCTACGCAATATTTGTCTTCTTTCAGCCTAGAAAGCAGCTCCACTATCCACTTCGTCACACACATCTATCTCTTCCCTACTCCTTCTAGCAAAAACTTATGCAGAACTCGATGAAAAGCGGGGAGGCGAGGGGAGAGAGGATACCCCTCTCAAGAAGAAGAACGCCTATTCGTAAAGTAGATGAAGGATTGAGCTGTGCCTTATTTATTTTAACGCAGTGCATTTGAAGTAATATTCCTATATCGTTATAGTGGGAAGATTTACTAAATGAATGAGCACTCCTAAAATGGGAGGAAAAACGAATGATAGAAATTTGGGACTGAAAATATGCAACAAGTTTAATATGTGGATTCTCATTCATCAATTCAATATGAACATAAACAGTTAGCATCTAGCTGAGCGCACTTGTATATGCAAATTTCGCACGAAAAAAAAAGCATATATGAGGTATGAATGCGAGTTTCAAAACTTTTTTTTTAAAAGAAATTGAAATGTAAGAGTAGCTTCAGATACCTCGAGGAGTTTCTCTCGTATTTCCCATGCAAACATCGTCGGATTTGCCCTCTTATAAGCGGCAATCGTCTGAACTACCTTTGGCGTTGCGACCTTCGGTTTCGAACCACCGATAACTCCTGTAAGAAATTCATTAGATGCTGCTACTTGAGAAAATTGGAGGCATTAAGTTAAAGAAAGGATATGCCTACTTTAGAAATATTTCATGCTCTCAATGCCCAGAACGAAGTCAGTTAAGATATAACCGCAGACTCTAAACGATCAATACCCAGTCTATGCACTATTTTTCTCATCGATCCTCAATCTAGAATGACGACATAAGTGTATATTCTTGACTGCCAACTGAAAAGAATCAGTTAAAGGCTCTCTGTTGAAAGCGAAGGAAATACCACAGCAAAGATGCAGCATTAAGTGAATTGAATTAGGCTTGCTTGTTGTCAAAAAGCACACTGCTAATAGCTGATATTGACGTTTGCATTAAAATGAAGGAAAATAAATTCAGAAAAAAAAAGGAGCACAGCAATGTCGGTGATGGCTTCCACTGAGAGCTAACAATTAAGAACCTGGTCGTATGGAACCCGTCTCGTAGTAACGGCCAAGAATTTTCGACACACATCCATGCGAGACACGTAATTGCCGTGAAATATCGCATGGCCGAACACCTTGGTGAGCTAATTCGACAATGCGGTTACGAATATGATCTGGTAGTGGTCGTCCATTAACAAACACTCCTCCTAATTGATTAACACCTGTGTGGCCTGAAAATTTTGCTATTTACCAATACATCTTATACAATTGTGAATAATTTGGATCTTTCTTCTTATATTTTCTGATCTCATATACGTCATATCGCCTTAAAGAACAATTTAAAACAATATTATTGCTTATTTTATTGCGATTCATTTCAGTTTATCCACTTATGTCGCCGAATTTTGTTCGCTACAGGTGGTTTAGAGGTAAAAAAGGATGGTTTGTTTTATTTCCTTATGGCCAATTGGTTAACGTATTATTCGCATAGACTTGTGTCTTTTCACCTCTTAAAAATTTTGATTAAAGGATTTTTTTCTAAGAGGAAATTCTCTCATATCACCAAAGAAATAATCAGTGGGAATATGGAAGTAGAGAAGTGATGTTTTTCGATGAAATATCGAATTCGAATTGCGTTGTTAAATTTCACGTTGTCGCTAATCCTCTTTTCAGTTAATAATGTTGCCGAATGAATTGTTCGAATCAGAGAGCACCGATTACACATTTAACTTCATTATTGACTGACCTGATATATAAAATTGTTCAAATATATGACATATTACTCACTACACCAAAAATGAGTGTGGTAAGTTTCTTTGGTAATCGAGAACTGCTGAAGCTGAAGCATTTTGCAAAGAGAATGTCAAGCGATAGCCACTTTCAATTAGCTTAGACTAGTTAATGACCAACGATATGCTTATTGTTTCAGTGCATTTAGTAAGCGTTTTACAGCTCAGTCGGCTGTTGTCACTAATTCAGCGATTGAATAAGTGGATGATATTAGACTTAGAGCAAACTCTAATCCAATCTCGATCTACCCTTAAGGGTTGCAGCTAGTTATTTTATTACCGGAAGACGTCTTATCCATGCAAACTGTCGAATTTTTGTATTCAATTATGCGCAGTATTGTTTGATTCTGTTAGATTATTTCAATTGTAACAGCAAACATCGATCACATATTTTCGCTATGAACAGAAACTCACCGGTTCATTGTTAGGTGTTTAACAAATATTCCAAAATTTAGTGATATGATAAGAAGTTGCTGCCTTAATTTCAAGAGGAGGTTGGTAGTGGATCAACAGGTTTGAATTACTTCAGAACTTCAGATCGATTCTTACAGATTTCTACAACTCTGCCCATCAAAGCATCTTACTCTCAACTTACTCTTTGGTACACAAAAATTTCCACTGCTCTACTAAAGTGCTTCCGCAAAAACACTATTGTCTCCACTTATAAGCTCCTTGTTCCTCTCCTACGCCCATCCCCTTCCCACCTATCTCATGGTATTTACGAAAAATTAACGCATATTCGAAGGAAAGATTATAGAAAGAAAGATCTTTATGATTTTCGTTAATTATTAAAACAGGTTATATTCCAAACAGGAATAGGAAATGATTCGATTCTATTGCAGTAAATATGGTTACAATTTTTGGGTGGGGCTAATATTTTGAAAAAGCTTTTACTCCAGAAGAGTTTCATGCTAATCAAAAGTGATGCAGGGTCGTATACAGGCTTATGATGAAGGAAAGGTCCAGGAACAAGAAAATGCCGCATATTATTTAAACTTGCGCATTTCATAAGCTTAACGACACAGTGGAAACGACTGCTGAGCAGTAGTAATGCGCACCCTAGAAACGCACTTGTGTCTCTGAAGTGCTTTAGGGAAAAACATTTAGCGATGCTGTGCTTAACGAACCCTCACCCTACGCCTCATATGTCCGCCATCATGATCACACACATTACAGTTGGCAGATATAAAAGGGCAGGTTGAATACCGAAATAGCCGTGATGCAAGAAGCAGAACAGAGATAGCTAGTAAGCGGAACGGAGTTGGTGACTAACTGGTAAAAGGTTGCGAATAGACGGCAGCCGGGTTGGTGACAGCTGCAGGATTGTACGCATATCGCGGCCACAGGGAGCAGTCCATGACCGATGGAGCGAGTGACCGAAAATGCTTCGATGCACACGAGTGTGCGTTCCGCTCAACTCCATTTGATTGGTGCCGCATCGATAAGCCCCGCCCAAGAGGCTGACAGCCGCCGCCTATCGTATTGTTTGTCGGTCATCTGGCAGCCCAGATTGTCAGCATGTTTGCTTCCTATTGTTACTCCACATCTGCAAACAATGCAAACTGCTCGTCGGTATTTCTGAGACAAATTACTGCATCTCATATATTCCAACTGTTACCTGTTACTCATTAGCTATGCGACAGGACTCCACCTTGTGCCCTCCGAGTGTACTCCAAGGTTTCTTGCTTAACTCCGTTCTCTGTTTTTGATTTTAGTCATTTTTTGGAGCTGAACAATTCTTTCTTGTTGGTGTACTCCGTTTTTTCTCCACGAAGAAACTCATTGAAAGCTGCCGAATTTTATGAGTAAACCACGTCGGGTGGAAGATCTCGTGTCGCTTTAATCTTTTATCTATTTTATTAAGCTAATATACGTTTTGTAAACTTATCTATTCTTAGAAATAGCTATATTAATTTCCTACCCGTCACCGTCCTCCTAATTTCACTAATGTTTAGTCTTCTCATATTTTTACAGATTATTTTATAGTTTAAAGTTCAACTTTGAAAGCTCCTTTGATTGGTTACTACTTCTCTGTGAGTCGATGTGGAGCATGCTGTTGCATCGAACTTTGAACCGTTTCTAATCAATTAGTTTGTATGAAGGCATTCATATGCAAAATATATGGTCGAATTTTACTGATTGCGGGTATTGTCGGAAAACTTCGCACTTTATTTAAATTTTTTCTGTCGATCAAGGAGCCAGCTGGCCATATCCTAAGTTTTTGGCTCACTGCTCCATTCCACTGCTATCTTTGGATACCCCAGAGCAATCATTTCGATCATCATTTCAAACTTTTCTCAAATGTCGCTTCTTTGGTAAGAGATGTGTCTTCTCAAAACTGGTGATGAGTGCATATGATCGCCTATCTTAACATATCCTTCATGCTTTTCTAATAAATACAATCCAGAAATTTCTTATTTTCTCTTTTTTATTGCAAGTAGTGAAAAACACCTGTTGCTGTATGAAATTGTTGGCGGTTGTTGATAATCTTGAAGTGGAAGCGAACAGATTTTTTGAATATAAAGTCGAATCTTTAAAACGTTACTCGACCATTACTCATATGTTTTTCGACGAGAATGTTGAAAATATCGGTAAAATAATAAATTACAGTTTATTTTCTGTTTTTTTGCATTCATAAATTCAGCCGACGTTTTTTTTTCTTTTTAAACAGGACAATATGACAATCTTACAAGCCATTATAAAGTTAGCAACCTGAAATAAATACTAAACTAAAATTGATGAATAATCATCGCAATATTAAAATGTGAAGTAATGAAAAAAGCAAACAAACTTTAGAAGATGAGCAGAAACTAAATAAGGTGAGAATTGATGGTGAATATAGAATGCTTATGATGTACATCTCCAAATAAAGCTCCATTGCTTCGTTATATTGATCGACTGAAATGAATGGAATAACAATAAGTTTTTATGAGTGCTTATCGATAAGGATTCTACTTATCAAATTAATTTTTTAATTAATTAGTGATATTCGATAGGCGAGACGATACTCAAAGACTAGCCGTAAGATGTCGTTTATACCAAAGTATATGCAATAAAATATTCTTTGAAATAACTGTAAAATATAAATAAAATAAAAATGCTGCATAAAGACATATCGTAACGTGTGATTACCTAAAACTGATATTAAAAAGAATTATACAAGCAAAATTGACCTATTGGGAAACTATTTTGTATAGTTGAAAGGGTGTCTTTTTCTGGTATATCGTCCAGGTTGAATCGGAATCGCACATCAACATCTCGCTGTGAAAGTTCCAATTTATTGATTTACCAAAATATAGTAACTATGTTAGTGATTATTCTCTATTACAACTTGAGGACGCTGTTCTCTCTTATTTGGAATGTGGAGAGCGGATTAAGTGGAAAATTAATGAGTTAATTAAATTCGTCGATACAAGCAAAAATGTGAGGAATAATGGCTAAAATACTTCTATATAGCAAAGGTGCTTGCAAAAGAAAGACTTATTATAAAATATTTAATTAACCTCAAAATTGTGCCAACGATAGTTCTTGCCTATGGATAGTGCCATTTAAATAAACTTATCAGTACCGTAAAGCGAAGTCGCAAGTAAGTACCGTAACTACCGTAAAGTAAGCGAAAAGTGGAGTCGTTTTGCATGTCGCAAGAGTATGCTAGAGCTTTGATGGATTGATGCAAAATGAATTCAAACAAAGCTCTTTCTATAATGTGATGATGCCATACAAAAATATTATCGTATGAAATTTGCATGCCGATGAAGCTTGAAATAATATTGCATTCTACGAAGGATCTATGCTTAAATTCAAAACCTCTAAGGTTTGAGGGACTTCCATTATGCTAAAGCCTTAAATAATTGCGAACTAAAGGTGCGTATGACGGTTACTCTCATATACGCCTCATGTAAGAATTTTCACTGAAAATTTAGGCTTCGCTAAGCTTACTTACTATTATAGATGTATTTATAGAAAATTGCGTTATGCAGCAACATACGGTATTGGGCAATGTGATAGAGTGCGTTTTCTTTGCTGAACAACATCTGAGATAGGGCAAAAGAAACTAAAATTTGCTCTCATATAAAGTAGCTTTTTTTTTCTGATTTAGATAATTTTATAGATATATTCGTAAATGTTGTTGGACTGTTATCTCAATATTCAAGAGTCCAAATTAGTGTATGCCATTATTAAAAAGGCAAACGGTCTTCGTATTTCGCGACATGAAAAATTGTCACTAAGTTAACATCTTTTACACACGAATGCTTCTTTACTTATTATCAGACGTTTGTCGCCATTGCATCTTGAAAAACAAAATAAAGACAATCATTAGCTAACTCATTTTATATTTCAGGCGCACCTAGTGGAGCCGCAAGCTTCGAGCTTCACGACGAGATTCGCTAGCTCTTCGCCATTTTTGATCAAAGCCTCAGTCTTCGAAGATGAGCAAACCAAACTCAGAAGTGTTTGATGGCTGCTCCTTCGCTTTAATTCGCTTTTTGCCTTCGTGCCTTCCTCTTGGAATCTGTTTCTGCAAATTTAATGTTCACTTTCACGACTTCATAGCTTCGGCGTAACTTTCTTCCGATTACAGTGAATTCGCTGCGACCTGTGACAAATGGACACAATATTTTTATGATTGGAATACGTGAAAGCGAGTGCAATATTTGTAGAGATGTGCAATGAAGTGAGCACAAATTGACAAGACGACGAGACATTTACCGTATGAAATGATGAATGAATTAATTTAACCAACGACACAAGTGATATGAGAGGTGATTGTGCGCCAAAGAGAGGCGACAGCGATGAGAACGGCTTCTGTAGATGGCATAACGTTGAATTATGTTTATTTAATGAATAAATGCGATTCGTATGAGTGTTGACACGACGTTGATGAATAGCATGCGCCGAGTTGAGCGGCCCGGAAATAGGTTCCTATTCAAAGAGACCGTAATCCGCGTCAAGGACTTTTGAGTGAAACGAAAACCCGGCTCAACGATGCCCTCCACTTCACCCGTTTCGAATCGTTACGACGTTGAATACTCGAAAGCATCCTGTGAATGGATGCCTTATTCATAGTTATCTTTGCTTCCCCTCCTCCCTCCTCTTCCTGTCTTTTTCAAACCATTTCTTGAGACTCGTTAAATTACACCAGTTTAATAAAACTCTGGCAAATTCATTCTCATTTTATTGTGGTGGAATTACAATTTAAAAAATCTCCACATAGATAACATATTTTGGCAGCTTATTGTATCTAGATCGTTTATGGTAAAACCGTCCTACAACTGCTTGATCATAATTACTGTGTTTACTTTCACCCACAGTATACAAAACTAGGCTCACTGATGAATATAAAATAAAAAATCATTAATACATTTCTATGTTGACCAATGTTTGGCAATACATCTGTTCGCTGCTGCTGATGAATCAATTGCGAAGAAGAGTGGAGAGATAGGGTGGGAGGCAATACCCGCACAAGGGACGAGTCATCTATCATCATTGGTTTCTGAACGGCATCCCAGCAGAAGCAATTATCCAGACTTGTGCCATTTTCATTTCCGCTAACACCCCTCTCCCCTCGAGTTCTGACATATATTTTTTTGAAACATTAGTGGATTCGAGATGAAAAGAATCGCCAACTCTCTAGGTATGGTATTTTGAATTGCCCACTGCTAATAATTTTTGATGCATATACGCTGTTTATCGATCTATGTTGTGGTTGCCTCGATTCATTCAAATATTTAACTGGAATCTATCATAGTCAAGTTGTTGGCTCACATAGTTATTGGAGTAAATGATGAATATCGACTCATACGTTCAACTCCAATATCCGCCCAATTTGTTATTTTTGATGGTCTCCTATAACCATATAAAATACCTATTAAGGGCAAACATCAACTGTCACTCGGTAGTGCTAGCATATATTCACATACATTCACTAATGCGCTAAGCAATTTTACATGCTGAAACGAACAACCTCATTCTTTCATTATCTTTTCAAATCGCTCGCAACGTTCTTCTTCATAGAAATAAACAACACATTTAAAAATTGCAATAAATGGATTTGGCACAATAAATTCGTATAAAATTGCAATAACTACACAAACTACAATAAATTGCAGTTTAAATTATTATTAGCGCATAAAGGCGCACACTTCTCCATTAGTGCCTCTATTATCACCACTATACTATCATAGACTATCCAAATAAGCATTAGTGCTAAATAAAATGCTAAACAAAGACAACAGTGTTAACTTTCCATTCTATGCAAAATTCACATAGTTAAAATTTTCCTATCATAAGAAAAAAGAGATATTCCATAGAAATATTATTGCGCAATTCAATTACCGATGAAATCAACAAAGAATAAATCATTCGTTTGTCGAATTCGTATCGCTTGATGTGATTTTACTTTCTAGAGTAGTTGTAATCCTTAATATTATATTGTAGAAATAAACACTCTCTAATCATTTCGAAAAACAAACTTTGCATTTTTTTTCTAGCAAATTATGAATCAATTCATATTATATCGTTTTATTGGTCATACAATACGGCTCTATCTTAATCTCAATTGTTTTTCCAATACACTAAAATAGGCCAATCGTTTCGCTCATCACACCTACCCCAAAAAGGTGTGAGCCGATTATTGGACACGCATTTAATGTCTAGTTCAATCTGTGCATATTCATCGCGCCTACATTCACCAACTCTATGCTTTTGCATATAAAAATTTAAGATACCACTCTAGCAGCATAAGCTCGCAGCATATAAAATCTCAATTGTTTTTGCGCAAATTCAATCACAACGCTATTCGTCGAGAACTTTTTAATAAATCTATCAATGAGCGCATAAAATTTGCAATGGTCGGCATAAAGCAACACGAGAAAAACAAACGCAACAATATGCACGAGATAGTACAAGATTACACTGTGAATAGGGGAGGCAATGATGCAATATCTTACGACGCTTATTTATGATCATTATAATCGAATAGATCAAAATTAACTTTTATGACAAAAAAGATCATTTCAACAATCCCAAAAAAAATAATCACAAATGCCTTATCAGTACTCGACTTCATGTTATCTCTTCAAGAATTGCAAATGCTATCATCGATAAGCGTCAACAAGCTAAACAAGTCCTAACCTCTGGTGGATGAATCCATGGAATCGCTGAATGCGAATTAATCGTCGAGCATTTTTTGAATTTTTGTGCATTATAAAAGTTAATTGAAAACCCAGAAACTTGTAGTTAACGAGTCGGTAAAATACGAATGAGTTAAACAACATCCGACGGTACCTATTTTCATAAATCAATTTGTTCATTATCAACTAAATACGATCATATTTTTGAATTCAAATGAACTGTGTTGCTAAATCAAATTTTTTTTTTTTTGCGGAATACCATTGGCTTCTCAGTGATTTGCTCCTCTATAATAATTCCTCCGAATATTTAGATCCATAAAATTTAACTTTTTTTTTTCATGGCATTCCTTATTAAAATTAAAGTATACCTTTAAAGGTGTTGACGTCAAAAAAAAAAGCTCAAAAGTTTACTGCTTCTTGCAAATCAAATCTCCCATAGAGTGTCAGTGCTTCATTTGTCGTAAATGTCATCAAAAGCACACTTTCATATAGGTAAGAAAATTTATGTGTACATTAAGAAAGATTAACGTGCATCAAAATTTATGCTGGACGTAACGCGAAAGAAAAACTAGAAGATAGGATTCAATTGTGCAATCAAATTTTGAAAAAAAAAAAAAAGAAAAAAGAAAACGATTCGTATGATTGCCAAGAATTTTGTTGCAATGAGGCAAATCTTTGTGTTATTGAGAATGTTCTCGATTGGTGCAGATAATTATTAGAATTTAAATTGCTCAACTATAAAGTGAAATGCACAAAATGTTCATCACTATAACTTGACTCCGTTATGAAATTGCAAAATTATTTCGAAGAGAAAACGATCATCGATGCAATTTGCAATGCAATCAGAGAAAGTGGAACATCGCCGATGCATTCAACTAAATATCTTCTAGATTTTGCATTGAACATTACGAATATCTTTTCAAATTGGGATTGTATAAAAGGAATTTTTGTCTAATTTTTATGAATTTGCTCATAAGAACTACTCTTAGTTAAGAAGTTGAAGAGGAATAAATTTACTCACATCTTCATAGAGAAAAATTTTGGTGGGGAAAAAACCTCAATCGCTTTATACAAAACTTTTAATCATTTTAAGAGTTATTTTTGCTTTGTTTTCTCTTTAGAAACATGAAATGTGACAAATTTGAGGGGCATTTACCTTTACTTATTGCAATGAGTTATGAGGACAAATTCTGCTACCTTATTATGACCTTCATAATCAATAATTCAATAAATAAGAATTTAGGTATACAGCAAACTTATCTGTCGAAAAATATCTTCACCCGAATGCATGTGGGATGACAATCTTGTTTGGCGGAAACAACAATTGGGGGAGTTTCATCTGCATTACTCCTATCGCAATCGTTCTTTCGACTTCTAAGCACCATACAAAAATCGAAGTTGATGCTGGCTAAGCTAAGAGGTAAGTGAAAGATGGTCGTATGTGACAGATGGGTAAACGTTGATTGTAGTGCAGGCAGACAGCGTGCGTCGTTCGTAGATAACTCGTTGAAATGTGTTTTTTTTTTGTCAAAATCAGCTGTCAGCTAGCGGCGATCTCGAGATCCCCATTTTTTGCTTTTTGTGGCACGACCCCAAATAATTGATGTAGAGTGCAGCTGAGGGAGCCGTGCTATTGCGGCAGCTCGAAGCACTCTCGCCATCTCTACCAGATGAGCTGCTACTCGACACACCTCTCCTCACCATCCTCATGCAATTCCACGTACTCGGTAATCTTTCATATGCTCTTTTATTTGATTTGTTTCCTCTATAATTTTTGGTATTTAGCATATAATTTGATTTCTTCAAGCTAAAAGATACCCGCGACCACTTATCCGCGTTAATAGCAATCCACTAGGTGGCCACCCGGCTAAATATTTTAATGCAAGCCTGGCTTGCTTTATCTATAATGATGATACTTATGACTCAACAAATTTCTTCGCAGTCTTTTACGCCTGACTTATAGCTGCTACAGTCGAACGGTTCTGCTCGCAGTAAATAATGAATAGCACTTCATCATTACATTCTTCGAATGGTTTCAACTCGATATTTTCGATGTATTATGAATATTGCTGATGCTTGATGTTTATTGCTTAGGCATTTGTATATGTTTCTTAGAAAATGCATTTAATGAGCAATGGAAATCATGAATTTTATTGTTCAAATCAAATATTAATCAAAAATTTGCATTAAATTTCAATTACTACCAACGACATCACAAATTTCTTCTGATATATGATTGTGCGTTGATAATCTAATTCTCTGCTTTCAGTGAGCGCTAAATAAATGCCTGCCTATTCAATTGAATAAATAGGAATCACCTGTTGTATTGTTGATACGATTTCGAAGGTGAATGCGATTAAGCGTAGAAAAGAATCCATTCAATAAGCGGACATTTTTATCTAAATGTTTTAACTGCACTTGCAATTGATCGGCGAAGAACAATGGAAAAAGCGTCGATTTTCTTTTCTTTTTTTTTGGTGGGTAAAAGAAATCGATGTGAGTGCACGCTAATAGATAACTGCTTTTGCAAAAGATTCATTGTGGTGAATAGCCCATTAAAATATTTTATCAGTACACACCTGTGCCGTTCGGAATTCAAATCTCTATAATTTCACTCTAGAAGATTTTACTGCATTTATCGAGATGAATAGTTTATTTAACTCATATTCTTGTCAGGCAAAATATTTGGCAACAATTTAGCTTGATTAGATGCAAATAAGGTTAGATTAATGATTAGACACGTGGTAAAGTTGTTAGTGGGAGACTAGACGCTATTCATGTGGTTGTTAGTGAGGAATAAATGTTACCGGTGAGAAATAAACGCAATTGATGAGGCTCTTAGTGAAGAATAAAGACAGGACAGTTGTCATGATTGGTGTCGAAAAAATTTGCCGACATAAACCTTTGTCTCACGTAATGTTACATTTTTAGTTATTCTTCTTGTTATACATCGACAAAGAACATTTTTTTCCCATTCTATAGTATTACGTTCATGAGATTTAGCGTCATTCATTTTGCATATAATCTTATATTTTTCTTCATTGCCGAAAAAAAAAATCTAAATACGATTTGATAGGATTAAAATCAATTAAATTAAAACAATTTCTTTCGAATTGAACTGAACTGAATTTAATTCGACGGCACGATTGGTTATTGCTTTTATGCCTCACACAAAGACAAACATAATAGATCACACAAGAGGTAAATAGATGGAAATACCTTTGATACCTTTGATCATTATCATTCGTCGATCATTCATCGTTGTAGGCCAATATCATTGGCAACAAGCATTGAAGTAATAATACAGTATCTTTTGTAGTGCAACATAAAACATATAACACATCTTTTAGTACAACATACAGCACAGAATACAACATGGTGGAGGACAGAGATTACAGTCTCACATGTCGACCCTCATATGGTAATGGTTGAGATGCTGATTTGATCGTCGTTGCTCAAACATTTTCTTATCTACATTAGTCACGCCTCACTCATGAACACCATATTCAGTTGTACTTGCTGGTAACCTATGAAGTGGTTCATATCTGCACCCTGTGTTGTTTTCTTATTTCATCAAGTCATCTATCCAGTGAGCTGTATTTATGCTTGGATCGAAAGCCTGACAAATGATCAAATTCGTTGAGGCTATATAAGCTTGAGGCTAAGTTTTGCAAAATTAGCTTATCTTCAGCGACAATTACCTATTGTAGTTGATTGAAACAGATGAATTTTTAGAACAGTTATCGTTTCGATGTTCAAAGTAGCAATTTGTTCACATAGTTTTCTATCATATCGCTTTGAGATGATGAAAGTTTTTCACATAGTTTTCTTTTGAAGTGATTTCCATATATTCACATTAAACCACACTCAAATATCCACCCCTTGGATTGAAATGAATTTTTGTGTTTGCAATTCTGATTAATTTAATATTTGTGATGCAAAAATTGAATAGTTGAGTATTATTTAATCGCTGTGTTGAATAAATTTACTATCATATTTAATTTCCTAAGAAGAGCCGAAATGATGTCTATCTCGTAGTTCACTCTCACTTCCACCCTTTTCACTCATATTGCATACGCCATTTGTAAGTCGTTATTAAACAATTTGCAATTCACTTTCATTCATTCAAGTTCTAAAGCGTAGAACATGAAAAGAAGTGCTGTTAATGTCCTATTTTTGTGACACCTTCGCTGTTTAAATTCCTTGCTCGGTAAGGGAACTATCTATTAAAGTTAGTATTCTTCTCAGAAACCACGGTTTGGAAGCCTAGACATGAAAGACAAAGTGTGAAAGGGAATATTGCATAATCATAACTAATGGCGCTCCCTCTCATTTGAGCATGAGCTCTTCCACCTCTTGCAGTGGAGCCTACTACGAGAACTCATATTTTCCAATCGAATAGTAAATTTTTAAGCGTGTTGAATGTTGAATTACGTACAAAAATAATTCAATCAACTGACTAGGAAGTCTTATCTTTAATTCATTAGTGGAGGCAAATTTTCATAGACAAACAACTTCCTCATCAAAGCTTTCACTGAGCTCTCCACTTCCTGGTTATATATATTCTCTCTGGAAAAAAAGCCAACCACCTTCGAGACAGAAATTCTACATATAGCTCATGATTCCTCATTGGTGAGACACATCTATAGCAATACTGCATATTCGATTCAGCTAACTAGAGTATATTTATTTATAATTCAAATAATTAGAGTATATCTCTGATATGATAGTCGTTGTATTAGCATATCAAATGTTTTTATCGATACTCAAATTGCGTGACAATGAGGCTCATTGAAGAGGTGTGTATCAAGATTGCGGAAATAAATGCGAGCAGCATGCACCATTTATGCTATTCGATATGTCTCCAAGCATACACAATTCACACCGTTCTTTCCGCTCACACCTCAACTTACCGCTCATTAGGCAACTAAATCCACAATCGTTGTCGCCTTTCTCTATTCTTAACTACCCCACCTAAAACACTTCTGCATCGACATACGTTGATGTGGTCGATGTGTTTCGATGAGATTCATCACTTATCTATCGATTTATTATAGCTTCATATTTAACGCTTCAATGATTTGATAGATTGCAACGTGATACTACTTATTGAAAATTTTATGATGTGAAGTACGATTACTGCAAATAAGCTTTCAGATGCCTACTTAATTCATTAGCTCATCTTTTTCATGCTCAACTTATTCAAGCTTACTATTAGAGGTTATATTTTCCAGATAATCCAAGAGAACCTCTGCAAAGAAAGATTTGTGTGAATTGAACTGGTATATCGAACCGATTCCTTTACATAGTTATCCTTTACAATTTTATCGAAGTGTTATCCTTCGCAATAAATAGTGCTCAAAGATAAACGTGAGTAATCAATGTGATGAATGAATTAAAAGTGAAAGAAAAATTCATTTCATCTTCAGAGGAAAAATTCGCTGAGTGAATTTCTTTCTTCATTGGAATTATAGCGTTGAGCGGAGTCTCTAAAGTTTAGAGCTGCTTTTGTTGTGCTTCACTTATTGCTCGATGCAAAATAGGATAGAAAAGAAATACTGAATGAAGCCTAAACTAGTAAGCAATCACCATAATTAGTCGTAATTCATAAGGCTTTTCCTCGATATTATACGTCAAGAGCATATTTGATTTTCTCTGACCATTGCTCACTAATAAAGCCCTTCTCCAGTTTCTTTTCTCAAAGCTTCTAACTGAGCATCTTAAATGAGAAATTACAAAGTGAACTTTCGGCACGAAAGAAATCTGTCGAATTGTTTGTTTTTTTTTTTAAAACAAATACGATGCCTATACTTTTATTGTAGAAAGAAGTTGAATTATTGTTGAATGAGTAAATTCTCTTTCAATACTTTATTAATGATAAGGAATAGCATAGCTAAATGCTTCGAATAGAAACTTTTCGTGCATTTCGTCGTCTACACTTCATTCTTACGCAGCAATCGCTATCGCTTAATTACTTTCAATAGTCATAGAGTTTGTTGTTTTTTTTTTTTCATCTGAAAGGTTTTTTGCTTCGATCCATTAGTCATTCGCATCTTTTACAGTTCAAGATTCGACGTTCAATCTTGCAACGGCACTCAGTGTCTAACATTTGCTCTCAATGCCTGATTTAATGAAGCCAAAGTGCGTTAAGTGCCTAAAGTGACGTTCAACGTCCTGCTTGCGTTTTCTATGATATGTTTCCGATCTTCTTTGTGTTGAAGTTTGCCTATCGCGAACCTAGTTATGTTCCCAATTAGCAATAGTAAGTAGTTATTCAACTTATTCTCCTATATATCCCCAATTATGCTAAGCACTTCATCGAATATATCTCACTATATTTTTTGATATACTGAACCAATGTCAACAAACAAATTAAATGCTATAGAACTTGCAATAATGCGCTTTTTTTTTGCAAGCTATGTTATGCGTATCTAGAATATAGTTGAAAACATGCAACACGTTGATAGGTAAATTGCAATTCATTAAATATGCTCATATATAAGTTGCAATTCATTTCCACATTGATGTACAATTCGCAATTTATATCAAAACTTCACGGCCATAATGAATATATTAGTTTGTATATGTAGGTGCATTTTTGTGCTATATGCGTGCAATGCAAAGCTGTAGAGTTGCAACATAGAAAAGCTCTTCGAAGTTGCAACTATAGAAAAGCTGTGATTATGAAATTTTCTAGATATATAACAAATCTTGAGCGAATTAATATCATTCTTTCGTCGTGTTTGCAATATTTACGATTTCATTTATCATTGAATGATGAGGAAATTCACGCGAAAAAATCACATCATAGTGACACATCGAGACTTTTCACTTAATAGACATCTGAAAACCTTTCTTGTAGCGTATATATGATTTCCTCTCCAATAAGAGATTTTACTTCTTGGGTTGCCCCTTATCATCTCCTCTTCCAGCAACAGTTTATGGAAGTATAACTGTGATATTTTACGCTCGAAATTTATCGTAATTTTTGTGCGAACTTTAAAGTAGCTTTGAATGATAGCGTAGGCAAATTGACTATCGAATCGGCGATGGACTTTTTATGCTTGATAGTAGAGGACGAGGCAGAGAGTCTCCTTTGAGGTTTGTAGCCATCCTTTTGTTAGGTTGTCCTTATGAATCCTTACATGTGGATCCCTAAGAGATCCTAATGGAATTGGAGATTGGATGCAATATTTGTCAAAGATGTGATCCTTCATTAAGTATGATATCTGAATCAATTTTTATAAACATTTAACTGAAATGCTTTTAAAAGTTGCACTCTCATCGCTCAGATCCGTTCGACATTATTGTTGAAGAGAGAAGAATAGAGATAAAATAGGAAATTGCTTAACATAATTGCATTTGTAGTCAATGGCGCATAATGAAATGGTCGATTGTTAGGAAGTTGCTTCCCGATAGATGATTTGCATTTGCAAAACTTTCAAGGCAATAATTTAAAATTTGAATTTTCCTCCGAATCATTAAGTTTCACTAGAGTTGAATATTGATTTATGTCGAAGTGGATTTAGTGTGACGAGTGCAACGTTTTCAATAAGCGGAAACGCTTTGCACGAATTCACTTTAAGTTGTCGTGCGAATTGAGAAATCTCAATGAAACTCCTTTCAAACGTTCACTTATCTTAATCATTTGTAATTTTAGAGCAAAACAATAAGAAGTTTAAGCAAATGATCCATCATTGATTAAAGTGTTCATCGAATTTCGTGTTTCAAATGAATACCAAACGAATATGTGTTGCATTGGTCCATAGAAAACGGATTATTGCAGTTTTTTTTTTTTAAATTTTGCATTGAATCTATTAGATAGTTCCGGGAATAATTTCCAAAACGAAGTTTATTGAAAATTTAAGCAGAGTGATAATTGAGATTATGATGGAATCGAATAAAAATGTCGACCCTCATAAATGGAATGTCTTGCAAAACGTTGCAAGATGCCAAATTGCTATGCGTTTCAATATTTATAAGGTGTTGCAAATTTGCTTTGAAAAATGCAAAAATATATGATGATGGGTGGCATCGTGGTCTATACGCATACATGTGTTTTCGTTTGTTCCGCGTTTCCGATTGAGAAACTGCGGAAGCTAGAGTTATGAAACTTAGCGGGTCTTATGCACATTATGGGCTCTGCACAATGTTCCATGACCACGTAAATACACAATGTTTTACACTGATCGATCAAGGTTTAAAGGAACCATAGATGAGAAAATTTTATGTGCACTTTGGTTTGATCGGATCCTCATTCTGCAACTAGAAAGCTTATAAAAATGGGCTGAAAAATGTATTCAACTAGAAAACAAAAAAAGGAAGTTTTTGTGAAAGATTTATATGGGGCATTAAAACACTGAAATATTAAGGTAGTGTTTTGCATATTCCACTTTTTTTGTTGCCGATTTGTGAAACATGAAAGCGTATATCGCATTGGACCTTCTAGCACATTTCTTCGTTTATATTAATCACATAACGTTGATTCATTCCACAAATCAAATTCACTTCGTTCATAAGAACAGTTAAACGCAGTGACCGCATTAAATTTCTCATCCAATATCGAAGCAAAAAAAAAGGAATTTTTGCAGGGAGTACTTTTAGCATTTACTTAACAAGTATTATTATCATTGCTTGCAAACAAAAATGGCGAGTCTGCTTTATTCTAATATTTTTCTAGTTTCTATAGGAAGTTAGAAGCGCGCCGATAGCAAAGTTTAAGTGAAACAATGTTCAGCGGTGTTATGCAATAATCACTAACCAATAAGAATAGCATAATAGCGACATGAAGAAAAATTTAAGCAGTGCATGGTTACTCACTCATAATTAGATCGCCGTGGTGTTGCTCACTGAGATAATCTTATCTAAAAGTAATTATTTTAAGTAATTTTCGAATGCGATTCAATGTTACTCATATATTCTCACAAAAATTCAAGCTTAAATCACGTCAAGTCATTGATAGCTTATAGATAGGGTATTTGCATAAAAATGTGACTTAATGAAGATAATGGTAAAAACGAATTACAACGATTTTTGCTTGAATAATGCAAGTGGATAGCATATATTTTGAGTCGGTTTCTCTATGTTATGGATTCCATGAATAGTTCCAATGAAATTGCCTAGTAATAACTTTTGCGGATCTTGTTTTGAGAGAACAGTTTGCCAATATTATCCATCATTTAACTGACTGTATTTACCAAGATATTCTATTCGATAACTTTTACTCGAAAAAAAATAAATATTGTTGGTACATCTGAACAACGAAAAATCTATGCCTATTCTTCTCCACCATCAAAGTTTTGTAATTTCCTTCAAGCTTGATCGATTAACGTGAAATACGGCATAGCGATTCATTTGTTGGATTAAAGTGTACACATTAAAGTTTTCGTTACTCTGAATTCAATGCGCAAATAAAGTTGAAACTCTATCGGGCAGACATGCAGATAAACATGCACAGATGTGGTATTGCTGTAATGCACTTTTGCAAAGGAAACTTAATCGAAGAGATCACATCATCTCATCTTGCAAGGCTTTCAAAGGAGGCACGGTCGTCATTTAAGCCTTTCAGTGCTTTTATCGGTGTTTCCTTTCATAGCTAGTTCTTGAAGCCATTACATCCGCCGCTTGTTTTCAAAGCAGAGATGTTGTAGACATCATGCATTCGTATAAGCCATATAAATCCTCCCATGAGCTGAGGTTTACCTTCATGTGTTATAAATTGAGAAAATTGTATACCATGTAATTTAAAGACAGCCAGGTTACCAAAGAAGAGAAGGGAGAAGGAAAGGTGGAAGCAAAAGGAAGGAGATGAAGAGGGTTAGACTAATTTGGTGGGGTAGATAGTGTGGATGAGGAGGCGGGTTTATGCGCCGGCCGTGAGGCTAATCGGCATTCGTTTCTGGAAGGGAGCGCGCAATCGATGTGCGACAAGACAAGCGGCCACAGCTGTGGCCCGCGAGGCATCTCATTGATCGGAGAGCTTCGCGTAGCTAGCATCATCTAGCTTCGGCGAGCACTGCTCGAGCTTGTTGTTCGTGTGGTCCAACTTGAGCGCCCGCTGATCTGTGACAGTGATCGCTCGCATCACTAGTGCCTATCATAGTGAAGTGCCATTCAGCTATTGTTTTGATCCCTTATCCTGATAGGGTCATCATAGCTGAGCGTTTGTTGGCGTTAATCTATATACATGAGTGATGTGTATCACTCGGGCGCGGGGGGTTCGAAGGGCTTCCCCCCAGCACCTTATGGCTATCCGATGCACTGTAATATGTCACGTGCCTTTCAAGAAATGACCGATGAGGAGCGGAAGTGCCTCGAGGAACGCAAATATTGGTGTTTTCTCCTGTCCAGGTATCACTTTTTTATTCGTTTTCCTTACATCTTTGTGTGTTGCGTTGTGCTGCCATTTTGATTGACATCCTTCTGCACGGTTTTTGCTCAACAAAACTAATCACCTTTCTTATTCGTTTTCAGTTACTTCGAGTATTTCAAAAATAATTTCACAACTCAGCAGTATCGTAATTCTCTTTTAAAGTGATTTAAAAAGAACACCCACGTTAACAGGTCTAGGTAAAATTCAGGCCTGATCCCGGCTACGAAGGGGACCACAGCCTGAACAAGATCGAGACTGGTTGTCCGTTCGGGACCGCAACAAGTTTTGATCCAGATATCACATCAGGCATTTCCTCCTAGAAATTTTGGACCAGAAGGGTCTTGCTGAGAAGTGTTCTTAGATTACAGTATAAAACAGGTCAAGTTATTCAGAACAGTCAACTTCTTATGATAAGGCCAAATTTGTTCTTGCTCAGTCCTAGGAAAAATCATCGTTCGATTGTGACTGAAAACATCGTACGTGGGCGGGATCTTAAGCTTCGGCCATATTCTCTGTGGTCATTCCGAATGTACGCTTTGTTTCTCTGAAACTCGAAAATACTTTTCATCTAATCGAGGGGAGATGTTTTAAGCGAACTTTTTGGCCTTTAGATGTTGAAAGTGAGCTGGATTAGACACATTCAACACAGATAAAAGACCACCTTAACGATTGTTGCTTTAAACAATTTCACTAATGAGCTTTGAGGCTAGTGTTCTTCGGTCTAAATAACTTGCAACCATTTCATTATTTTACCGAAATTTATTCCTTTTATGGTAGAACGTTATGGTTTTCCGGTTTGTTTCCGAGTTTGAACGATTGAAGTAAAAAGTGCTATTTAGACCGACCATTTCCGACTGTAGTACTGCTCATCGTTCTCAATGAGAACTTACTTACTGCCACCTCAGCTGATCATAAAGTCTACAACTTATTCTTGAGCCGAAAAACGAATTTTTTTGGGTGGAATACTTTTTTGTGAAAGGCATAATTAAACATTTTGCCATTTTCTGCATATTTTGGCAACAGATTGAGCTAGCGGATTTGACCACAAGAATGCATATGTTGCCTCATCCTCCCCACTCCCCTTTACCATTTCAACTTCCTTGCTCTGAAATGCTTCTCCACTTACTGTTTTTTTTCGCTCATATTTTTATTTGCATGATTGCTGAAATCTCATGATTTTATAGCATATTGAATAAGCACTATTACTTTTGTCTCAAAATTTTCCCACTTCTACTTGTAAAACATTTTTCTTACCTATAAATCGTTACCGCAAATTTCATTCATTGATGATTTTTTTTGAAAAAAAAAGCAAAAAAAAAAACTTTCCATGCAACGTATAATTTCCGTGCAAGCGAAAAGCTTTGCTCATTCTGTTTAGCATCAATGAGTAAGAAATTTAATTTCTTTTTTTTTTCCAGTGAAATTACGCACGAATAAGTATTGAAATATGCAATTAGCGCTAAACGTATAACGATGTGTCCATCATAGCTATCGTCGTTGAAAGTGAAAACGCTAATGTGTATGCGTTTGCTGCTTCTAGGCATATAAATGAAGCTTCATTTGAATATTGGAATGATTCCAAATTCGGCGATCATAATTAACTTTGCTGTTTTATGAAAGCCATTGAATATTAACTCTAAATTACTCATTTGAATGTATTACGAGTAATTTCAACACTTCCAAAGTAACATAGACAATATCCTCGATCAGAAATTATTCAATTCACTTTTGCAGTTTACTTCTGGATAGAAGGAAAAATTTTCTAGTAGTTATTTCCTGCACTGTCTTATCCAATAAAAGCTGGAAATCGTTTAATTTTTCTCATGCAATATTGTCCTGATATTTATTGATCAGAGAGCAGCATATTGATGCAATTAAAAATTCATTTTTTTAAAATTTACTTTAAGACAGTTTTTAGAGCAGAAAATTAATAAAGAAACTATAGAAATTGCCTTAAAGTATGAAATAATAAGCATGATAGATAATTGCGCTACAATATCAATTTGCAAATGTTGCAATGAAGGTGAAAATTTACAAGGCGATACCACATATCTAAGGCATATTGTTTGATGACCTAATCTTTACAATACGGTATATTTCCGGCTCTGACGATGCGTATACAGTATGAATAGATATGCCATGCAGGAGGATGGAAGGATTATGAGTCGAAAACTGTCGGTTTTGCCACCAACCTTACCATGAAATCATGAACGCGCAGCAATAATTACCGTATATGCGGTTAAAGCAATCAATAGGTTTTCATCTCCAACGTTTATTCTTTGTCCATCTCTCTTTGCTGCGTTTGCAGGATACTATTGCAAAAATATTTTGAAAACATTTTCATGAAATCTACTGGGCTTTACTAGAGATGCAAATATTGTCGTAGACCCACTATGAACCATCGATTGGTTTATACAACCGGAAATTCGCTTTGTACTCATCATCGAGTGGAATCGTATGGCTTCTGCGCTAATGTAAACGAAATGGGGTTTCCTTATTGCAAATATCGTTCATAATCTTTTCTTTGGCTTAGTGACATTATAGTCCGATCATTCAGCGTTTTAAGTTTTAATCGGTAATAAAACTTAGCAACTGTGATTGTTTTATCTGCATGATCACCTACTCGATGCTTTTTTTTTGCACTATTCTTTGAGAGACGCATGCATTGCAACGTGTACATCTACCTATTTTTTTTCTATATAAATGCATGAAATTTACATAAATAATTGCAATAATATTAAATAATATTCACTGACAACAATCAATGTACTTCATTGTTTTTTAAATGATGAAGTCGCTTAATTTAAGTTCAACTCGAATTAAACAATTTCTGAGTTCTTTTCTTTTTTCATTTTCAAGGTTCATTTGCATGTATGGCTTGACTTTCGGCAACGATCTAACACGCTGTAATATTTGCAATTCAGTTGTTTTCAGTGAAATTAAGAGAGCAAATAGAGGTTTTTAAGACTCTTGCTTTGTACTTTTATAAACTTTTTCGCATATTCGCCCAGCTAAAGGTTTTTTCCTGCTCGGCCCTTCCTCATTTTTTGTGAGAATTTATGAGCTATAAATATGAGCTTCTCAAAGTCTAATGATGAGAACTTTAACCATTGTTCGTGATCACCAAAATACTTCGCAAAGAGTTGCAAATTTTAAGGAAATTTTTATGTCATAGATAATGATGCAATTTATCTATGCTCTAGCCGAATGGCATATGGATTTTTAGTGCGCATTTTTCGATTTGATCTAGCCATTTAGATGGTGCTCATCATTCATCTGAGCAATTAGGCGAAGATGCAGTAATTTGTCTGTCAGTTGATTTGACCAAGAGAGAAATTTTATAATAGTTAAAAAAAATTTTTTTCAATGAATGGATTGGCCTTCATCATCAAAAATTTCACATTCTGAAGTAAAATTTCATCTTGGTTAATGGTTTTTTCCTCTCCAACTTCGAGTTATTTCAGCACTTCGTTTGCGTCACCATGCAAATACCCCCTCTGCTACTTCCTTATATCCCCACCGCTTTCGGAAATCCGGATTAAGTTTATGGTGCATATTATGTTGTGTTCTGAATCTCACGAGCATTCCCTTCGTAAGGAGGCTCGGCTATGTGACTTTTGCGTGTGCATGCGGTGGAGGGGGGCGAGGTTGGTGGGAGGGGGAAAGATAGAGAGAGAATCGGATCCTTTTTTCAATAAACCGAATCTACTCCTTTCGGAGCCCCTTTTCTATCGTTTAATTAAGAAATTTTTTTCCGCGAACTAGACATATTATCTTCACAGCATCTCTGTTTATAGTTCGAAAGAGAATTTAATCCTACAAACAGACGTTTCTAAAATTTCACCTCGCCAAAAACATTAGAAATTCATTTATATTGCTGTTTTAACTCGTCAATCGATAAAGTGGACGCTTGATCTTGAAAAACTGATAATTCCTGCTGTTTTGCTATTCAGTGTACAGCTGCAGTGTACATCTCCTGCTAATGCCGAATAGATGGGGGTACTCGTCTATGGTTGCAGATTCAATGTGGTACTACTCTCATGAGGTAATTTGTTATGATATATTCAACACGGAAGATGTCGGACGGTTTATATTTTTTGTTGGTATTGCATGCGAAAGTGACGTTTGAAGGTGAACGGAAAACACGGTCTGTTAAAGAACGAAGTGGACGGGATAGCGCTCAAGCAAGAAGAGGTACAGATCGGATGGATGACAGAGGCGAAGGACTGGGCTGGTGAGCTGATCTCCGGACAGAGTATGACCGGCCGCATCCTCGTTGTGCTAGTCTTCATTCTCTCTATTGGATCGCTTATCATCTACTTTTACGACGCATCACAGTGAGTGGCTTTATACTTCTCGATACGGCCGTAATCGAACTTTCCCAGCTAGCATTTAATTTGAATCAACACTGACCGATTGCTTTTTCCAAATACGACATCGTGTCGTTTTTTTTCTGCAATGAGGGACCACATAACTGTTGAGAGAATGAAAGATATGCCTACTATAAAGTGACGATTAACTTACCTTCCCAACACTTTGGCATTCCCTTCGCTTTTCAATTGAGGTTCCTTGCTTCTATTTTGTACGAAGAGCAGACTCTTCCTTCATAAAAAGATTTTTAAAAGTTGGCTTATGAAAATGTTGATTCGCACTATGAGCCAATGAAGATATTATGCTAAGACATGAACAATGAAGCATTTAAGTCATAAAAGGAGGAAAGGCTGTTAGGAAATGATCTCATTCTACACTCTAAAACTGCAATTTGCTACGATATGTTCTTCAGTGATTTCTGTAAAAAAAAAATATTGAATTTTGATAGTTTTGCTTATATTTAAATAGTTTTTATTCTATCGAGTAAATTAGTGAAGTTACTCTAGGAGTTATTTCGATGAAGAATTACGTATTAATTTTTAATGCAAAGTAACAATTATCTTCGAAATGAGTCAAGTTTTTATACACTTGTATAGTAAGCACGTTTGCAATTCTTTTATGTTGCTTCTGCATTACTAGTTGAACACATTATGCATAAGTTGGTAATGATGAATGCACAGAGAAAATGATGTGAAACGTTTCTGCTGATAGATAGCGTTCTTCAACTAGCATACTTCTTCTAGCGTTTTGCAAACGAGTGATGTCATTGCATTGCAATCGACTATGTGACATATTGAACGAATGTATCTTCATAGATTCCTTAACGTCATCGTTTTCTCATAGCGGTATTTTCTAAATCGAATGTTGCCCATCATGCGTTCAAACTTGCGATGAAATTTGCGACATTTTGCACAAAGTGATGCTTCGTTTATGTTTAAAGTTGCACTAACGTTTATGTACGAGAAAAAATCGTCGGGATTTTGCTCGAAAGAATATAGCAGCACACTAAACACAATCGGCGACACGGAAAGGACGATACGAATAAGACTTGAAAATGCAATTGTTGTCCGACGAAGCGTGCATAATCACCGAGCAAGTAATGCAAAAAAAAAGAAAAAAAAAAAAAGAAAAAAAAAAGAAAAAAGAGAAAAGAACGACACCACAATCCTCGAAAATAAATAAAATTTACTTGATGCTTATATCTTAATTCAGATTCTATTTGTTTTGCAGATTTGATTCTTATTTGTTCAAAAATTAGCTTATTAATTTTGTTGAATATTTTGCTAATAGGCGTATTTAGTATGCAAAAATATGATTCACAGTTTGAAGCGTTAATGATCGATTTAGGGATAAGAGTTCATTAATGACTATCGTAGACGAATTTCACTTAGCTCTCAGTTCAGGTTTTTTTTTTTAAAATTTTTCATCAACACTTAAGTTTGTATTTTCTTCACAAATCTACAACATTATTTAAAATATGTAATTACAGGAAAGATTTTGTTTAGTTGGATAAATCGTCGGAAAAAAAAAAGATTTAAATGTTTCAGCATCCTAAACTCACTGTTTGCATTNTTTTTTTTTTTTACAGGGGGATTTAATGGATTCTTTTTGAGCAAGGATTTGTTGCAGCATTGATAAATGGATGTATGCATTAAATTATGAGGTTGCATAATAAAAAAAAACTATAATATTGGCGTTTTATTAGTAAATAATTTCTTTTTCTTTTTTTTTTTTTTTGAGCGTTTAATGCGTTATATATCACCGTAACGATTGATTGCAGCGGAAATAAGAAATCTTCTTAAAACTAATTGGAAATATATATCCTTTTCATATATTTTTATGGTTTTATGGAATTCGACATCAATTTTTCCGTTTCCCAAATTTAGGTAAATTTCTGAATAATAGCCAAATTCTTAGCTTTTTAAACGGCAATTTTTCTGAGAGAAAAAACCACCACCCTCTATTTTCAAAGGTATCGTGCAATTACATCTTAATAAACCAGACACAAATATAATTGGCAAACGGTTGCTCATTTAAACTTAAGCTTACTTTATGCGCATATTGGTATGCACACCATAGCTTTGAGGTGTATTACTACTGATAGTTGAATATCGATGCTGAAATTTTAATCTCAGAGGAAAATAAGGCATATTTCATTCCTTATTGTCGCTTCTCTTTCGATACCTTAATATTCTAGCTCAACGTTCAATGCTCGGCATTTTAAATTGATGCATATTTAGACTTTTGTTTTGTTCTTTTTGTATTTCAACATATTCCATTGATTCGTCTAAGTGATCCTCCCTCTCTCAGCATTTATCATTTCAATGTTGTTTTGTTTTGTTTTGTTTTGTTTTTTGTTCATTTTCCTCTTCCACGTTTTTATTCTCTAAAAGCTATTAATCCATTGATATTTATCAAGCCCTTTCACAATATGCAGCACCGTTTTAAACTCTTTTGAAAAGATTTACAAAGAGATTTAAACATCAATCATAATAAAATGTTCTCAGCTAAGCTAAGCCACCTTGTCATAGTGTTACGAAATTTATTCATTTGAGATTCTTCTTTAGTAATGCATTTTTATATTCTCCAATAAAGTTTCCTTCTGTTAGGGTTTAATACAGAAGTTAGCAAAAATGCTAACATTTTTGAAGCTTGCTATTTGCTTCTTCATATTCCTTCCTATCATTCGAGTAAAGAATGAGAGAGAGGAGGGCAAGGGGATTATCGAAGTTGAACGATATTGTTATTAAAAACAAATTTGTAATTTTATGGCAACAAATAAATGAATAATATTGCAGTTTATAGCGGCCTCAGATAAGGTTTGGTTCCTATTGGAGGTGTATAGTTTCATCGATTACTTCACCATTCCTCCCAGTTTTGTGGCAATCTATTTGGAGCGTAATTGGTTAGGTAAGTGATTAATTCTGCTTGATTTCTATTCAATTTCAGCAATTATTCTCTTTACTTTTCCCTGCGTAAGCGTTATTACATTTCTTCTACATTCAACTTTTATTTCTTACTGAATATTAATTAAATTGTTCTATTAAAAAATTGAGTAAATTCGGCAATGTAATCCATGGAAATTGTCATTAATTACGTGATTTTATAGTATTTAAAGTGAATATGCCGAATTTTGGATTTATTTCATTCATTCGAAAATAAGTTAGCAAAGGGCATCTATTATGTTGCTTATTGACTATCAGCAACCTATTTGTCACCATTCTAGATAATATGGTTTGTGCCTTAAAAAGTTTAATCGTATATATGTGTTCAATGCGTTGAATAGAATTATAAATTTTAAGGTCTTCGCTTCCTTCGTGCGCTTCGATTAATGACAGTGCCAGACATTCTGCAATACCTCAATGTGCTCAAGACGTCTTCCTCCATCCGGCTCACTCAGCTGCTTTCCATTTTTATTTCTGTTTGCCTCACCGGTGCTGGATTTATCCATGTGGTTAGTATCCTCTTACTTCAAACAGCAGTTAATTCTGAGACTAACAAGAGATCATCTATTATGTAGAGGATGTAGAGATGATGGAATAGGATACGATAGGAAGGAAGGATGGGTGAAATGCTAGAACCTTGATCACCAGCTGGTCCTATCATCGATCATGTTTTCAGCTATCATTCCTGACTGCGTTGAATGAATGAATAACGGTTAGGCAAATGACGAGAAATTCCATTAGAAAATATTAGTGGTAAGTTAGATATATTATTTCTCCTACGGCCACAGAATATTAAACAATGTTCATTAGTCGATTTAGAATGAGTTGAATCTCACGATTAAAAGAAGATGTGAGGATACTGTAGGAAGTTCCGGCAAATTCGCTCCAAAAGACCAGTTTATGATCCTCGGAAGATAACTTAAATTTTTTTTGCTACACATATTTTGTATTCATTTTAACCATATGAATAATGCCTCTATTATGCATATAAACATTTTTATATTTCTGCAAAAAAATATTAAAATGAAAGAATAATATTTAAATAAGAATAATATAAATAAACTTAGAAGAAGACGTCTTTCAAGCAATAATTGAATAAAATTCCGCTCAGAAATTATCGATAATTATTGCAGCTGGAGAATAGTGGTGATCCGTTCAAGAACTTTGCGAATACACATCGCATAACATATTGGGATTGTGTATATTTCCTACTTGTCACTATGTCAACTGGTTAGTGTCTTCTTCTTTTTTTTCTTTTTTTTTTTATTTTTTTTTTGATTTCGACATCTCTTGATGCTTCGAGATGGATTAAGATTAATTAAACGCGCGAATATTTTCTTTTTTAATATCCATCTTCATTAGTGAATAGTGAAGAAAATGTTATGAATAAAATTTCTGCATTCAAATATTTTCGCTAATTTTTTCATCCGTCCTTGATTTCCACTTTTTTTTCGATGCATGTCAAAGATAATTGATTGAAATGTTTTCTTTTGATTTAAAATAGCAAGAGTACCACTTTAATGCACCAATATATGTGTATTAAAATTGGTTAATGATGGTAAGGTGAAGCCAGAAGTGATTGCATTTACTCGTTCGTGGATTAATTCAGAACTCCGATCGATATTTCAATGCCAAATGAACATTTTTCGGGGAATTTAGCTGCCTTATATGTAATCGATTGATGATTTTAATCCTTTCAGTAGTGCAATTTCTCTTTTCTTTTTATTACCGAATAAACTAAGATTATGTCACATTCTAAGCTTTAATTAATTGTGTTATTTGAGGTGAATAATCATTTCAGTTGGATATGGGGATATTTATTGCACGACGTTTCTCGGCCGTCTGTTTATGGTATTCTTCATCCTTGGCGGATTGGTTCGTTTTACAAATCTATCGACACTTCAAGGCACTCACTGTTGAAGTAGTAGAAGAGAAAAGAAATTCATAACTTAGATGCACAAAATATTCTTGTATTTAAGTTCATTTGCCACGTATATTACAATTTCCTTTGTTTTTTTTTTGTTTTTTTTTAACATCAGATCAAGCTACACAGATGTTCTTATCGACAACATGGTCGCAGTCCCTGAGATTGAAAGCACTACCATATTATGGCGTCAGTACAATATATATATATATATATATATATATNACATTTATGTGCTTTGTATAAGTTTTATTTGTACTGATGATTGTTTAGTTGTTCGTATAAAATGAAAGCGGTTTTGTGCACTTTACTTTTATTGATAAGATGATTGATAGTGAATCAGTTTGTAGGCAATGTTCGCAAGTTATGTGCCCGAGATTGCCGATTTGATCGGTTCGAGACAGAAGTATGGCGGTGAGTATAAAGGCGAACATGGAAAAAAGTGAGTCATTTCTGGAGAGCATCATTATTGGATGCATTCATTGCAATAATTTTGCTAACCGTCCAATAAAGAAAATGAATTTTATGATTAGACGTTGTTTTATTGATTCGCTGCTATGATAGGGAATTAATGATTCCATCTAACGAAATATTCCTCATAAAAGGTTGCTTGCTGAAATTACAAGCGTTGATGATGCCCATAAGAAGAGGGATCCCTTGATTTGAAGGAGGAAACGGGGAAGAACGAAGTAGAAACGAGATACTTAACTAAAATGACCGTGAAGCTGCAATAGTGTAATCTCGTTGTAGAAACCTAATTATTTTTGGATAAATGTTATTTATAAATACATTTATAAAAGCAAGATACATATATATGAAAGAGAACAATGTTCACAAATATTTCCCTTCTTTCCACCTATAACTGCATAGTTTTCCAGGTCATTTTATCGTTCTAAATTAATTAATGCAAACCGCATAGTATTACCTTATCTTGATTTGTCCAAACCGTCTTTTAGGTAGAGGCCGAGTTCCGTATCTTTGTCAGATACAGAGTCATCGATTTTTTCATCGAATGAGATAATAATAGAAAGTCGAAACAAATAGGAAAAAGCGCCAGAAAGGCTGACGGGATATGCGCTTTTGCATTTCTTATCGTAACAATTAGCATCGAAAACTATGATGAAGCACATGCAATATTGCATTCGTAGTTTAACTCAACTAACCATTTGTAAAATACAAATCTTCTACAAAGGGATCACATGCCTAATCTGATCGGCGTTAAATGTTACCGTATCGCTTGCAAAATGCATTCGAAATTCTGGGCACGCTTATTGTTTATGGTTGCTCCAAAAGTTGACTGATTGAGATCAGATTTAATGTAATGCCTCAAGGTGTCAGGTACCTGAGTAGCTCGAGATTTATCTGTTCTCGAGCTGCCGGACTAGTTGAGAGTGGCATCACTTTACGGCGATGCGAACTTTGCAAATGAAGTTTTGCAAAAGCACATACAGAGGTTGGTGCATTTTATGGTTAATTTTAAATAGACGGAATTATAGGCATATCGTCGTATGCGGGTATATAACATACGAATCGGTGAGCCATTTTCTGCAGGATTTCCTACATGAAGATCGAGAGGATGTCGATGTTGAAGTGGTCTTTCTTCATAGGTTTGTTTGTTATCCTTTCTTTGTTATTTTCACTTTTTAATTAAAACTAATCGAAAGTCGTTTGCAGAATGATTCAGCTCATTCTAATCAATTGAGAAATGTTAAAAGATCAAACCACCAGCAAAGCGTATATAGAAATACACTCAAATTCCGCTTCGAAATATGAATGCATAGCAAATGATCTCAGGAATATTAACTTTCATGGATTTATTTTCTTTCCAGTTGGCTTTAATAGCGAATAAAATGCGACACGTCTTAGGTTGCTAACGAGAGTTTTCGCGTTTACGTCGATGTTGCAGAAATAATCGTGATGCCGATAGCACTACATTATTTCCGTCTTTTTTTTTACACTATTGAATGTTTGCATTAAGTAATTTTGATTGATACTTTTATCGAGCTTGATAATATTAGAATATGATTTAGGTGGATGAGGCGGATGCATGTCTAGTGCTGGCTAATAAATATAGCAGTGATCCGGATGCAGAAGATGCAGCCAATATTATGCGTGTTATTTCCATCAAAAATTACAGCTCCGATATTCGTGTCATTGTTCAACTAATGCAATACCATAATAAGGTTTAATTTTTAATCTTCCTAAAAGAAATTATCACATAATAATAAATGTTGATCAATATGGATGTATTAATTAAGCATTGGTTAATTTTTACATTTGAAATGCAATGCGTTAAATTTCAATGTGGTATTCATTTTGATTTTGCAAAAGAAAAAAAATTTTTTTTACAACTGATATAAATTGCAGAAATACGATAGAAATTGCAAGAGATGTTTATGCGAATCACTGATTTTGTGCTACAACAGTTGGTGAGAGCGTAATAGAATAGCTCATTTTTTATCTTTGAGAAAAAGTTTTTTTCCACTTCCGATGAAAATCTGAGATAATAGCAAATGAAAATTGAAAATTTCATAGTTGTAAATTTATTACTGAAAAGTATACTGCTTATTAAGAAAAAATATAGCTGTATTTGTTTACAATGATATGTATATTTTTTAAAGATAGATTGCGATTCATAAATCTACATCAATGTGCAATACTCTAGCAGAGAAGCCGTCGTATAATAGCGAAGAAAAAAGAATGAGACTTATTAATTTGGCACGTCTGTATTGTGTATCGGCTCCATTTCCGCTCCAACACGAGCACCCGCATTAATTTGTTTCAATGCTCACACCATATCATCGTACAATGTCGGCAAATAAAACTAGCATAGTTTCGTTCGCATTCATTCTCGATATTAGACCCTTCTTTCCATCTTTCCTATTGGAGGTATAGGATGACAAAACCGCTGGTGGGAATCATTCAATGGCATCATATCTCTTACAACAATTTCAGCGTTAAGCGATGTGATGAAGCGGCAAAACGACTATTGCCATTCATAATTTTAGCCAAATTTCAAATTGAATCATTAATCCAAACATAAAGCACCAATAAAAAAGTAAACAATGAAAAAAATTGTTAGAAAAGTAAAGTATAACGATGAAATTTGACAGTAAAAGTAATTTTTTTTTGCTGGAGATTATGATTTGAAAACAAAGTCAATGAGTAAATCGAAGTTTTGCTGAAAATCCAATGCCACCTATTGAAATATTACACATAAAGGAAACTAGTCTCTTTATAATAGTGTTTACGACTCTTTTTGCCATCTTGAACGAGGCTATTGTTATTTCAACTGGAAAATATCTAAAATCCTAGAAATTGACCGTCGAAAATGTTGCTATTTTTTGTTTCTATCTTCTAGTGTGAAAGCTGGTAAAGAAAAATATAGAAGAAGCTTCTGGACTTTCTCGGTGGAAACAATGTACTTCACAATGAACGGAGAAATAGAGCTGGAAAATTGCACTTTAAATTTAAGCAACTGCTGAGACAAACACTCTTTGTTCCATTTTTTTATCGACAATAAATATTTGAGCAATTGCAGGCATATCTATTGAATATTCCATCATGGGACTGGCGTCGTGGTGATGATGTGATTTGCTTAGCTGAACTCAAGCTTGGTTTCATAGCACAATCTTGTCTTGCACCCGGATTCTCCACTATGATGGCGAATCTTTTCGCGATGAGATCATTCAAAACGGTTTCTTTTGTTTTGCTTCTATATTACAACATTTATAATATTCTAATATTTCATCTTTCTTATCTCAATTATCTTTTAAAATATCATATCTCTAACAATTATTTTGCATGAGTGATAATTATTTCGTTCATTCTAAAGTAACAAATTTTTCTTTTCTAATTTTTGTCTATTATTTTCTGTTTTTTTTTTTCGATAACAAGTCATAATATGTTATAATTGTCTAAATTTTCAACGTGAGTTCAGTTTTCTACAGAAACACTTTAATTATCCTAACAGGGGATTACCACTAGGGAATAGGCGTACATTCCACTAAAATGTATTTCATTACATATTGTCGCATGATGTGCTTTGCATTATTTCGTTTAGAATGCAATAAGATGCCGCGCTATAACCGTTCAACAGTATTATATCAAATATTTCGTGCAATATTATTTCAAAAGCAAAAAATGGAGATTGTTAGAGAAATATTATCGGTTATGTATGAGGCGATTGAGGATAGTTGTCAACGATGTTGTATGGACGATGGCTGATTATTTAAGTTGATACTAAATTGAAATCTGCTTAACCATTGTGAAGTGGCTGCTATTACTGATACAATAACATAGATTACTACATAATGCAACATTTGACTTTCGTCGATCCCATGTGTGCAGTGACAAAAAAGATGCCTGAAACGTAACATCTTAATAGCCCACAAGCTATCGAAGAATTGTGACTCATCTCCAAGCAGGAAGTAAGAATCCATGCAGATATTGCGTTGACCACTTCACCGAAGACGTCTCTCGCAGGTGTTAAGTATACGTGTGATATATCGTCCCCATTCTGTCCTTGTCACTGGTGTGTGTGTATGTGTGTGTGTGTGTGTGTGTGTGTGCGTTTCTTTTTTTGTTGAAGAGTGTGTGATTTCAGTCGCCACATACTCCTTCATGGTTGAATGACTATCTGCGAGGTGCCGGCATGGAAATGTACACAGAAACTCTCTCACATTCGTACGTCGGTATGACATTCCCGGAAGCTGCTGAGTTTGTTTTTTTGTTTTTTTTAATTTGTCTATTTAATATCTTTTATTGTTGAATTGATCGCGCGCCTTGAGCATTTCATTAATTAAAATCAATTTTCTATCTCGTGGACCTTTCTGAATGCATGTAAGAAACTTATAAGCTGCATGCGGGTGATTCTTAACTAATTTATCGCTTTTTATGTCCTTGTGCGATCATCTATCTCTTCACCTTTTTCCGGATTTAGAGTGCTCTCTCATGGGAAGATAATTTAACCTATTGTGGTAACTCTTCACACTTTGAACTGATACTAACTTTTCTAAATGGATTCGTTCTTGTATATTGATCGTAAAGATTATCGAAACGTATGTTTGCAAATTATATGACAATCGATCGATGCGGTATCGAATTGTCGAATTTGTAGTACCGCTTTTAAATGCGTTCATTAATTGTCTTATGTTGATGACAACGCTGTTGTGGTTATGGATTTACCATTCGGAAGTATTAGCGGTGATTCTATCCATATAGTTCAAATCATTGGATAATTGCAATTTCAATATAATTTATCTCTCTGAGTATTAAGTTCATCATATAGTGACTAATATGTGTTTCTTATCAAAGGTTTAGTTTAATTGAAAGATTACTACTCACTTCAACTTGTTAAGTACTCCATTCGGTGAGAAATTTCTAAAATTGAATGCCCTTCAAATTACGATAAACTGGAAGCGACGCTTTTTGGGCTTTATAATATCATGTCTAGAGAGATCCTATTAGATAACTTATTTTTTTTTGCTGAACAGTTTGAAAAAATTTCCACGTATGGGAAGAGAAATGTGCCTGAAATTTTTTTGATGAATTTTCCATTTATTATGACGTTTTATTTGTAAGATCCACCGCCGAGTGAGTATCCTATCTCCCCTCCGCCTTTCCCACTCTCTTCCTTCCACATCTCTCACTTCAAATAGTTATCATATTTAGTTTCAAATTGCTAGAAAGTGTATAAGGATGGGCGTATGCGATGAAAGATGGTGAGAATATAAACTTGAGTGGTTAGGTGCGTGTTAGAATAGCTCGTGAGAGCTAACACAGCATTGATATAAGGAAGGTGCTCGTCACTATTTCATCTCCTTTTAGGAATTCCACATTTCAAGTGATGTTTTCGATTGTGGCACAAAGCAGAAAGTTTAATCTACGAAACAACGTTTGCTAAATTAGAGAAAATTTCCAGCTGGAGTGGTAGGCGTCATGGAATTTTTATATAAATGCACTATTAATGCATTGGCTGCAATGCAATCAACGCGCTGTAAACCGAATTTACCGTGATAAACCGCGAGAAATTCAGTATTAGCAAAATTTTTCTGCGGGAAACGAGGGATGGATGAATTAAGGCTGTGACCGAACTCTTCAATGGGGAGGGTATCATTGCAAGGAAATTGTACAATTAGAATGTTTTTTCTTTGCTAGTTTTCCTCCTTTCCTATGCATATTATTAGTAGAAAATCATGTGCGAACATTTCCAAAGTGTAGTTAAAAGTTTAATCTACGAAACAACGTTTGCTAAATTAGAGACAGTTTCCTGCTGGAGTGGTAGGCGTCATGGAATTTTTATATATGTGCACTATTAATGCATTGGCTGCAATGCGATCACCGCGCTGTAAACCGAATTTACCGTGATAAACCGCGAGAAATTCAGTATTAGCAAAATCTTTCTGCGGGAAACGAGGGTTTGATGAATTAAGGTTGTGACCGAACTCTTCGATGGGGAGGGTATCATATTAGAATGTTTTTTCTTTGCTAGTTTTCCTCATTTCCTATACATATTGTTAATAGAAAATCATGTGCGAACATTTCCAAAGTATAGTTATGGCAGATAGGCATTTCAGATTACCATATTCCTTAGTGCTCAGCAAACGCTGCAAGAGTTTGCAAATGCAATAGGCTGTTCACAACACAAATGCGGATGCACAAGTAACGATTGATCTTTGTTGTGCGCATAAGACTACAATTGAATTGGTTGAATTCGTCTCAGATAGTCAGACATTGAGACAAATAAAACTAACTGGATTTAATCAGAACCAGTTAGACGGAGATAAATTCAACTGTAAGGCCTACGTGAGTGCGGTCAAGATCGGTAGATTAAAAGCATATACACAGATAGAAAAGAGTGTGATGAAACATCTCCATATGAAGGTGTATCACCTAACTCTTTTCGCACTCTCATGAACTGACAAGAATGACCATCTGTTGTGGACATGGTGGACACGAAGTGGTCAGCTGCTGAATTGTCTAATCAGAGTATATAGGAGGAAGGTGCGATAACTACAGTGCATCATTACAATTACAAGCTATATAGAAATAATCTGCAAAAATTTACTGTTACAGCAAACAATTATTCTGAGCAAGGAAGCGTTGGGAAATATGTATTGCGAAGGAATATCTAAAAATTCACCGAACAGGATATGCAGTTCATTATTGTCTTTATTCATCATCAAGTAGCAGACTACCCTTCTTTGTAAATGTTTTATAAAACGACAACATAATTGCTTCGCATTGCTTCAATAATTATGCACACGAAGAGGGATGCTTAGTTCAAAAGAAGGTGTTAATTTAGAATCAAACATTGCTCAATTAAAGTTACTTTCGTCGATATTCCTCTATACATTAATTCATCGATGCTCTTCTGCGACGATATATCTTTACCCAATTTTACTTCAAGTAGGATAAGACTCTTTCAAATTGTGAGGCGGATAAGTGTTGTTTGTAAGATGCGTATTGAATTTCAGTCGAGACACACACCAGACTGGCTAAATTTGTATCTGTGCGGCGCCGGTATGGAAATGTACACAGATACCCTCTCGCATGGTTTCGTCGGGATGACTTTCCCTGAGGCGGCCGAGTAAGCAACCGTACGAAGCGACACGATCGCATTTTAACCGCCGTATCTGCACGTTGGCCATTTGGCATTGTTTACCCACTAACCTTACCAGAAGCACTCAATTTTTAGGGTTGGGAGAGGAGCAAAAATGTTGTCCTTGAGGAATTCCATCGTCAAAGGAAATATCCGTCAGAATTGGGAACGAGCTTGAATATCCTTTTTTTTCCCCACTCCAATTTGGCAATCCATTTTCTGATCCGATCATTCATCCCGTCAGCCCTGGTCGGTGTCAGATTGCGGTTGAAATGCTTTCAAGTCGCGATCGTTGAATGACTTGTGTGTTGAAGCAGACCTACTTAAGTGCTTTTGGGTTAGACCTGGTTAAGTTGGTTAATTAACTGGTCACTACCTATAACATGCTCTGCACATCCCTTAACCTGGTCGACTTGCGTGGAGTGCATTCTGAATTTGGAAGAGCGCCTTGAGATTAACTCATGCTCGCATGAATTTGGAGATCCTTTAAGTCTTTTGCGGTTTATATGCATCGCCTTGCAATCAATTTTTAGTTTATCACGCTTTAATTCACTTATCCACTATTTATCAAATGTTTATCTGATAATTCGTCCATCACTTCATCAGATATCAGAACAATAGTACGTCTTTATCTTTTCATTTGAAAGTTAAAGTATTTAGTAAAAAATTTCACTAGTATATTCTCGTTTTCTATCATTGTTTTACAATATTTGCAAAATCATCGCATCAAGAAAATTTCTTTTCTCAATTCAATAAACGCTTTAGCGCAGAAAATCGATTTTCTGAAAGTGCAATATAGATGGGTTTTTCTTTAACGAGATTCATTACTTGATAAGCAAAACCTTCTTTTTTTTATTCTAAATTGTTTTGCAATCGATAACATTTTACTCATTAAGTATGTGCTAGCTATCAATTAAAAGATTCAATAAGTACCTTATGTTGTTCATCGACGAATTTAAATTCGTCCATATTTTTAGGAAAATCTCAGCGTTTATTTAATGATCAATTCTTTCGAGTAGTAAATGCAAAATGCGACAATTTATTTCTGAAATTAAAATTTTTTTATATGATGTGGGAATTACCGTAAGAAAAGCAATAAAAGCCCATCCTTTTGTATTCAATGAGAATTTCATTCAACAGGTTGTTAGTTTACAATGGCTTTCATTTATTTAGGAACAATATTTTTTAGCGCTTTTATTAGGTGAACTCACACTGATAAGGTTTTCACCGCTTTTGACGATCGATTTTCTAAGAAGGAATTTTTCACTCATTATTGCATAGTAGATATTTGGATTGCATTACATTGCATTACACCAATATTGCAATATAATGCAATGCAAATAACTCAGCCACATTGCATTACGCCAATTCCACTCATTTCTCTAACTTAGCTATTTGCATTGCATTACACCAATATTGCTTGCTAATTACTTTTTTTTTAAAGCATTGCCAACAACATTCTCCTTTGTCTTATATAAGTAATAACGTAAACGCTTTGCTATTGCTTCGAAATTCTCTTCTTCCCGACGTTTAACTATAGTTGCGAAATGTTATATTGTGGAAGTCATTTCCTTTCTACGCTATGAATTCTATTTTCGTAAAAATTTAAAACTATTGCAAAAATATCAGGAATGGTAATAGTACAGCGGGTAGAATGAGATCCTTATAAGGCAGTCCAGTTTTACGCTAAAGAGATATTTTTACATCATTGTGGGTGGGCGTGAGGAGGATGAGGGGAATAGTGAAAGAAGAAGATAAGATAGCTGGAGAAAAGATAAATGCGACAATTTCTGGAACTTCAAGAAGTGGAAATACGAACATAATTTGAAATTACTCGAAGCGTGACGAGCACCTTCAAGACATTATTATGTGTGTTTGATTGCCCGCATTGTTTATTTGCACGACTAATACTCTTTGTTCGAATAATCCTTATTATTACCACCGGCTTATAAAACTTGAACCTGATATCATTAAAAATCATTTTGAACTGAAAAAAAAGGATTTTCCATTAAACATATTCAAAGGTATACACCATTCGAGGGAAATTTTTGTGTTGAATATTGCGAATTTAATCTCTTTTTTTGGAGTTTTGAAATTTGAAAAAAAAAAAAAGCCAAACATTAAAATATATAGATGGAAATTCTTCATAAATTTCTCAAATTCTTCTGAAAGATATAAGTTGAATATCGGATTGCAAATATTTTGATTGGTCATGTTTTCTATGCTGGTGGTGAAAAACTATAATAATAAGTTGAATTTGTGGTGGATGTAGCATGTGTTAAATGGTGTACTGATTGAAAATGCCAGTCCGCTGTAGAGAATATCTTGCAGTCTGCTCTTCACTCGACTCGGATTATTATTGCTTGCAATTGAGCTAAAAGATGACGAGAAGAAGGAATGCAACATTGCCATCAATCCTGCACCGACCACCACAATACAGCCACAAACACAAGGCTTCTTCATCGCACAATCGGCTGATGAAGTGAAAAGGTAGTGCGACTTATGTTGCCCCTCACCTCGATATCCATTAATTGAGGATCGATATAATGGTCATTTTTATATAAAACCCTCATGTTTATGTTCGCTATTGCTGAAATTATTATCAGGTTTTATATCAAATTTTGGTTGAAATAAAGAAAGTGGCCTGAGTACTTTCTCTTCATGGCTAATCTTTGTTTCGTACTTAATTGCTCAAGAAAGCATCGGTATCATACCGAGTAAAGGTGGCATGAGTTCATAGAATGACATAGAATAAGTAAATACTTTTCGTAATAAGTGTTCATTGTAGGGCATTCTACTGGTGTAAGCAATGCCACGAGGATATCATGGACGTCACATTGATCAAGAAATGCAAATGTCGAAATTGTGAGTGCTTCGAACTTTACTTGCAACCCAAATTATCAACCATATCATTGACTTGAATTATTGTGATATAGCATAGATGGTTTCAAAAAATAGGCATTGAGTAGCACTCTTCGAACAAGGTGACACTCTTAACGAGTTTTCTTCGAGCAAGTTGAGCATATTGTGGATAATTCAAAATTGATGCATTAATCTTGCTCAGTTTTCCATCTGCACCCTCCTAACATCTGAAGGTTACTTCCTTTATTACTTTTTACAAACTTTTTGGGATCTTTTATTGATAGCAGCGTCATTATTAGAGAGCGGATAAAGTTGCTATCGATAAAATCGGCTTAAGAGAGCAGGCAAGATGAAATGAACATCTCACATGATGCACATTATCAGACTCGCTGATATCCTTGATAAGTTGATTTTTTATGAGATAGATAGACTTTTTATAATTAGTAAGTTTATTTTTTCTAGATGGCGCGGGCAAAAGAATCTAGTTAATTTGTATTTTATAGTATAAGACTATCTTTGAGTCTTGCTAGTCATCTAGTCCTCTCTTTCAGCTATCAAAACTCATTAGTTATTTTACTAGGAGACCAATGTGAGCACCTCTATAAGAACGCTGAATTATATCCTCAATCCATCCATAAAAGCGTGTCACCCCAGAAGTTTTGACTTTTATGTAGTTCTTTTTTTATTTCAATTGGGTTTAGTTGATTTTAAACATAAAGAATTTCAATCAAAATTTTGACGCATAAATCCGAACGAGTTTTAAGCATTCACAATAGTGTTTTGAAATCCTGGACACTTATTTACTCCATTTAGCAACCCGTTCTTGTCTCGAGGATTTACCTACCTGTATTAGTTGCAATTATTTGTATTTAAAAAGTAGCTAGCTAATTCTCACTTGAATAACTCATTCTTTAAAGCGTTTTTGGATGTACCTCATTAGCATTGCACATATGTTGTCAAGAACAATGACAATTGCAATCGTTGAAATTAATATCTTCAGAAGATGCATAAATTGAATGTTTATTTCATTTAAATGTATAGGTTATCTAAAGGTCAATCCATGAAATATTTCAAATTTCAGTGGCACTCTTTCGCAAAGGAGCTAAGCAGGTGCAACTCTCGAAACGAGTCGGTAAGCGATCATTAATGAAATCTCGACAACAAAAAAAATCAAAAACCCTCGACATTTGATTGATCTTCCCACCAAAAATGCTCAATTCGAAATGCATTGCTATCATATTGTTTTATATTCGGCCATCCTTAACGTTTTCCCAACGCTTTCATTGTTCTATGGAATTCACTTAAAGGAAATAATGTTGGAAAAAAATCCGAAAATATTTGTCGTTAGATATCATCGACACAATTGATTTTTATTTTCAATAAAAAAATTATTGAAAATGTTATTGGTACGTTGATAAGGAACAATCGTCAATGAAATATAAAGCTGTGGATTTTTGTGATTGTTCGTTTGGGTTATTATTCGAATCAGCGATCGGATACTATTGCAGAGACCGTGTCGAAAAAGAGCTACATAAACGGCATGAACGAAATGGGTAAATGCGTATGCAGTGATATTGAGTGCGCTTAGCTTGTTTGTGTGACGCGAACCACCGTGCAACCCGTGCACACCCACACAAACATACCTCTTAGGTTCAATATACCTTCCCGGCTCCCCCACCCCCTCCTCACCCCTCTCTCCTCTTTTTTGTCGGATTCAGCGATCAACAGCACTTTGTAATAGTATCACATTGACGATCATTAAAGTGAAGGATTTTTTGTTCTCAAAAATTCATATCACTGCAGCCACTTTTTAATGTTCATTTTGAAAAATCAACATATCTCCGGTATGAAGTTGCGCGGTAGGCGAGCTTTTTCGGGAGATCTTTTGGGGAGCAGAGAACAAACGGAAGACATTGACGACACCAAGATTTCAGAAATATCGAGATATAGTTTCCATTCAAGGATATCCGAAATTCATAAGAATTTTTGCAGTTTTCTTAGAGAAAATCTCACCATAAAAATTTCCGGCTGGCTAAACAGATGATTCTCGTCTCTGATATCAGAAATTTCTCGTTTCCTGCGTAATCATTCTTCAATGTTGACTTTCAAAGACTATACGCGTATACTATTCGCTCGCATCATTAGTGATAACACTAAAAAGTATTCAAATTCTCTGTTTTATATCTGGATAATTGGTAAAGCGTTGCTTTCGATAAGCTTAAATTCAGTGATAAAAATCTTTGCGTAAATATTTCAAACATTCTGCCAACATCCCTATCATTGCGCATTTCGAGCATATTCCAAACTTGCTTCAAGATTCAATGGATAAGGAAAGAAGTGCTTTGCTATTGGGTGGGTGTGCATGTGGTGCTGCAATGTGAAACGCGTCGTTAGATGCTCGTCAACGGTAGCAGTAAATTGCTTCGCGTCTTCTCTCATCGATTCCATCTCTAACAATGTCCTTCTCTAACAGTTTTGATTATGTGATTTCAGCACGTGCTACACCAATGCTTAACGCGACCGTCGATTCGGCACTTCAATTCAGACGATTAGATCAGAGGTACTTCTATTACATTTTTATTTCTGAATAATAATCGTATATCCGAGTAATGAATCTGGCTATTTTCAAGTATCCGGTTTCAGTTTAATTCTGTACATTTGCTCACCTTTCTTGGAGAATCATCTAAGAGAAATTGTATGGAGTGTGATATTATGAGTTGCGCTTAAATAATTTTTCGTCGTTGAAAGACACTTTGAAGTGCACCAACATGAACAATGTGCCTACGAGAGCAATATAGAGACAAATACGGGGATTTTTTGGGGCAAGTAGCAGAGGTCAATTTGGATGAGATCTTTAGTTCGATGTCGTTGAAAGGTCATGAACAAGAACCATGAGGTAAAGTCAGTAGATTTTTATACTCCTAATAGACGAAATGAATATTCGAGGAGAAATTTTTTTTAAAATAATTTTTGGAAAAATTTGTAGTTGACGTCAATGAAACTATTGTTTAGGTAAATAATTTTTCGATTGGACAACACCTGCAACAGGTGTTGCTTTCTTTTCATTTCTAAATACACCAATTCAATGAACATTTACTATGAGACCAGTTCGTGTTTTGTGCATCCTATTCATTGTGTTGAATAACAACATAATCTGGCTATATCTTGTGTGATGTGAGTAGGGTTCACTTACATTAATGGTTTGCACTGCATGAAACATGAACTGCATTAATGGGGCATAACGGGAAGGGGGAAGGGTAAGGGGTGGAAGAAGGGGATGGGGAGAAAAAATTAGCGACCGACATATGCTAGTGCTAAATTGGGTATTTCAGTGGAGAAGAACCCATCGCCAACTCGCAGTCACTACGTCTGGCATACGAAATTCAAAAGCTCATGTAAACACTTGCATTATCGAATCTCATGCATCCGTAGTTAGTGTGTAGCAGCACCCTAGACGATGCACACACTTCACGCTTAAGCATTATTCCATTGTAAGCAATATGCACATTCGTAAGCAGCAGCTATCTGACATTTGCGCCACCAACATTTCCACTAAGAATGAAAGAAAAAATTTAGAGAAGCTAACGTGCATTAGTTCTATTAGAGTAGTGAATACTGTGCACTTCCTCTTCAATCAACGTGAAAATGTCAGCGGTGCAAATGCAGATGTTGATGTCACACTACCATTAGCAACACCACACCCTTACGCCCTCTCACTATAGAATACCCTCTTCTTTTTCTACGGTCACTATTTTATAATCCTTTTCTATGTGACTTATTCAAAATCTTTTTACTTTTTTACGCTTTTGCACTTTTGCATTTGCAAATCACATTGCGGCAACATCTTATCTGCCTTTTCCCTTCAAATCGGGAATCACTTCAGCTGGAGCTTTGAAATTTGAACGGTGAATATAATTTACACCATGTGGTTTCCCCTAACAAACCAATTTCCACCTTATATATCAATTTGTGAGAGAATATATGGATAGTTAAATAAGCATAAACATTTGCATAAATTTTGCAACTAGCCTCATTTAAGTAAGCAAACAATCGCTTTCGAAACAATTTTGAATAGCATGCGAAAGAATTTGGGACGAGAAATTGCTCAAGTTTAAAAAATATAAGCTCTGCAATTTTCTCTATAAGGCCATTTTACAAATTTACAGCAAATAATAGAGCATGCACAATTATTTGTGCATATTCAAAGTAGACTGAGCGTTCATGCAAATCTTTTGCGAAGATTTGTTTATCTTATTCCATTTTATTTCAATATCTTGAAGTGTTAAAACATACAAAAAAAAGTACACGAGTGCGAAGAGCAAAAAAGAGCAAAACCTTCACACGTCAAAAGATATTCAATCTAGATTAATAGACATTCAACACCTCATAGTAGCATTAATGCATAAATCGAAACGATTGAGCAGCAATTGCAACATTTCTAGTGAGTTGGGAATTGGTGCTTGCATCGACAACAGGAAGAAGAAAACTGAAATATTTCTTATAGGGGAAATCAGAAAAGTCACCCATAATTTTTTTCAACAAAGAATCAATTTGGAATTCTCACAAATTTCAATCGACGATTAATGGAGTGCAAGCTGATCGTTTATAAATTGAAGAGAAAATTTCGAACACATATAAATGTATGTAACTACTTCAAAATTGATGCATCACCTTGAAGCGCTCTAAATTATACTTGCTAAGTTTTATGGCTCTTGCTGTAGTCGTTGTTCGGTTGGAATCACCAAGCAGATAGAACACACAAACGCATAGATGCAACATCGCCGTGATGCACTCTGCAAAAATGCAGATTTACATTCGAAAATTTTGATTCTCAAACGAACTTTTCCTCATCAAATTATATCTCTTGTGAGTAGTAGAGTAATAAGAAGTTTTTTTTTGGGAAAGTTAAGTTTTGGAGGTAATATTGGAACCTGAAATATCCACCGGTTTATCGTTTATGAGCATATCGACGGAATGCTTTAATTGAATCGTATAGATTCGCTAGATTGCTGTACAGATATTGTTATTTTAGATTTAGAAGTGTTCGCAGCATCGTCGAAAATTTTTCACCGTGGTAGACCGTTGTAGAGGGGGAGACTCTCTCCCATTCCTAGCTGTCTCCCCCTGTGGGTTTCCATTCGAGGAAAAACTTATGAAAATAGGCTGATTCATTTGATCCGAATCGCTCAAATGTACATATATTCTTTATTTGTCAATTTTTATTCCAAAGGGATGGTCAGCTCAGGATGAAAGATTTTAGAGTTGTTTATGGCTCTAGATCGTTTCATTGGTTCAATAGAAATTAAGAGTAGTGATGCACTCTTCAAACATCCCCATAAACATTCTGGCAGGATATAGGCTTGCAGTAATGAGCGCTTCTGCTCGTATTGAACCTATATATTTCCAATACAGCATTGCGCAATAATGTTTTGATTTCGCATTCGAGATGCCCCATTTAGGATGATCTCCAGCACATTGCTTTCTTCGTGAAACGTTCGCATTGTCCTGTCGTGTCGTTGTTGCATACGAATAGATGATACTTGAACAAGTTTAGAAATTTCATTGGCAATACTTGCATGACAATAGATTCTTTATGTGAGCCAGAGATTGCATAGTCAGATCAGAGTGAAACATTTTGCTTTATGCTAGAGCTGCGTATCGCTTAGGCCATTTTGAATTGCTGTTAGTTAGATGGCTCTAAATGTGCAAATCCAATTTTCGCTAGCCACAAATGAGAAGCTTCGAGTCACAGAAATACTAATGTCGTTCGTTTGGGTAACGTTTTTAATGGATTGGTCATTGCATTGGTCACATGTAAACATATGTAGACAAGAGGGTTTGTGGATTTATGTATAAAGATTCAGAAATTTTCCCAAAATGAGCGTGAAAACACATTATCACTTGTGACAGTTAAGATGTTATTAGTCCAAATTTACCTTTAAAAATAACGAAATCAGTTCTAGGATCTCTCAGATATTTCGTTACCGTACTTTAGCGGCCATTGCAAATCGTCTTCATAGGTATATCTAATGACGATCGACAAAAATTTCATCATTAGCGGTTTCTGCTGGCATGAAAATCTTATTCGCTAGCCGATTTTTTTTTTTTTTTGAGCAAACGTGTGTGTTTTTTATGCTCAATGATTGCTATTGTTTTGTCAAGCTTACTTTATTTATTTGCTAGTTTTTTAAAAGTTCGAGTTTTAATTCTTTTATTTTCACATTTGTTTATTAATTTATAAACAAATTGATGCATCCTGGCAGATGGCTGTCTTTTTAGCGATGGAAAATAAAAGAGTCAGTCCATGAAGCAGATGTGTTGTAAGTTTGCTAATATCTTCTAGTGGGAATGCGATACATCCATTTGAAGTGGAAAACTCCGTACAAAGATGCGACTTCATAATTTCATCACTTATTTTGTCTGAAAGTATTAGTTGCTTTCTAAATGGCGAATTATAGAACGGCGAACCAGTATGCGATCTTCACAGCTGGTTGTATTTGGCAGGTACGATTGTAGCCGGAAGATATAAGGAGAAAATGACTTAAAGCTACTGCTGTCTATGACTAGGGGCGTAAAATAATCTTTGTGTGAAATACTTTTTCCATACTGGTTTGAACTACGTTCAAGACAGAAGGAGTCGGCAGACTGAATGTACAACAACATCTCTTCATGGACATTAGAAATGTATGTCGCATCACAACGGGTGATTCGTTTGCAAGTGCGCTTGTTTTAGATATATGTCCATCTTTAATGCTGTAGACATAATGGTCAACAAATGAGTAAATTGAGCGCAACATTGTTCATCAACTTCAGGCCATCGAATGGACGCAAGAATTCAATGAGTATTCCACCTGATGGTCGTGGTGTCGAGATCATGAAAGAGTTCGAGCAGCAGGACATGAAGTATGACAGCACTGGAATGTTCCATTGGTGTCCTGCCAGAACACTTGAAGAATGCGTCCTTGTTAGTGCATATTAATATTCGATTTTATAGTGAAGTATTGTTTCGATGTTCAGGAGGCATCATATTCCATGAACTTTGTGGATATAGTTCGAGTAAAGTGGGACCAGATTATAGCACACTAGTTGTTAATCTTTGCAAAGATTTTATATATAACACCAAAGGAGCAATCAAATAAGAGTGTTATACTATTATAAATAATTTTCGTATTCATTGACATACTCAATTACTCCCTAGGGAAATTAAGTTTATGCTGAATTTATTAGGTATTGATTCGAAATTTTATTGTATAAGAAAGGTATTTGCATCCAACAGATTATATATTTCCAACTGCTTTCTTTATACAGCTGGTTTCATTTGCTTTATGAATGATTGGAAATTTTGACATTCCATTGCATTTTCTTTCTTTCTTTTTTTTTTAAATCCGACTAAGATAAACTTTTCTCACTCTTTTTTTTTGATACTAAATCGTACTGAATGTTAAGTCGAGCCTGCAAACTGAAACATTTAATAAAAAAGAACTCCACAATATGATGAATGATGAGAGGGTAGGAGAAGGGAGGAAGATAACTATTCACCTGTGGCAAACGGAAGAAGAAAGAAGTGGGCGAAAGGTAAAAGGAATTATGTCAGCTTTAAGTTAACGTACATGCAACGCGTTGTATGCATGATGCAATTGTTGTGTGACGGTTTCCCCATCGATATAACCATGAATTTTACCGAAATATGAAACGTAAAAAGATAGATAAGTTCTTTTGGCTTTCATGTATAGGGGAGTAGTCCGATTTTAGAGTTGTTGGATCGTTGTCGAACTCCTAGAGGTATTTTTGAGATTTTTGCTGACTCCTTGCTTTTTGGGGAATCGGAAGTTTTGTTCATAATTGGAGGAGTCAAAATTTGGAGACATTTGGTAAGCTTCCTCAGAATTTTCTGTGGATTTAAGGGATCAAAGAAACCCCTCATCTTAGTTATATATTTTATTTCCTTCTTTATATCTTCGCTATATCTTCGGAGTGTTTTGTCAAAAACTTTCGACTATCTGGAAATGGTATTTTTCCAGTTGACAAGTCTCAATACATACGCCCTCTCTCTAACTCGCTCCAAAGTTAATAGGGATATGGCAACTTCAAAGTGTGCCTATGCTATTTTCATATACATATTCAATCGCTCTAAAAAGTGCCTATCACGAATCATGCATTTAATCGTACAGGATCGACATCAAGCAGCAATGACCGTGTTGAACGGGCATGTAGTGGTATGTCTATTCGCCGATCGTGACTCACCTCTAATCGGTTTACGCAACTTTGTAATGCCTTTACGTGCCTCTAATTTTCACTATCATGAATTGAAACATGTGGTCATCGTTGGCGATGTGGATTATCTCAGAAGGGAATGGAAGACGCTCTATAATTTGCCGAAGATTTCTATCCTTAACGTTTGTTTCAGTTTTTTTCTCATAAGCTAATCTATTTTGGATTCACTTAATCGAGTGAAGATTAATTAGTGAAATTAATCATTATTATTTCATAGTACATCGAGAATAAAGAAAAATTCTCGCTATTTTTGTAATTACAATTGATTTTATTGTTTATATGATTTTGAATATGAATAAATGCACTTTTTCTCTATTTTGGACTCATTCGATGGACTCATTTCTGAGGATACATTTCTCTATTTTGTCTAGTTGAAGTGTATATCGCATTTCAAGAATCAATTAAGTTTTATGTTTTTTTCTTCAGCTTTTCACATTTCTTATAAATTCATTTTCATCTTTTGAAGCAATTTTCAGCTTTTAATATGTCTTTATTAATGGATTTCTTTCAGCTAATTGAATTTCATTTTTTTTTCAAATTCTATTTTTGATTTCATCTCTAAATTAAAAGAAAATGCTCGAATCATTTCCGAGAGCAAAGTGGAAAAGATAATGGATCATTCGTCTAGCGTATTATCGTTGTGTTGTCGAAACAGTTTTATTGGTTTTTGTACATATATTCAAATCGCATCTTAATATAAACTATAATTTTTCATTTTTTTTTGTTTTTGCTTGATATCAGTTGAAATACAAATGTGACTTCGATTTGTTGAACGATTTTACTTCAACCATTGTCAAGGATAAAATCGTATTATATCACCTTTAGGGTTCACCTCTATCGAGAGCAGATCTTCGCGCAGTGAACATCAATCTATGTGATATGTGCGTTATTGTGTCGGCACGTATACCTAATCCAAATGAGGATCCAACATTGGCCGACAAAGAGGCTATTCTTGCCTCACTTAACATCAAAGCTATGCAAGTATGACTATTCATTCTCTTTTACGGTTAACTTTTACTTCATCAATCTACTGGAGCATCGTGGATTGCCATTTAATTGCTGCCCAATCATATTCTTTTCAAAAAGACTTTAACAATTTCTTAACTTCAGCTATTATGCGTTCTGAAAAGAGTGAAAGCTTTCAATATTTTATTTAAACAGCAAATCAACTTCAGCATTGTTAAACCTCTAAGAGTAACAAAGTATATCTGAATAGAAACTTACACGTCCATAGAAATCGCAAATATTAATATCCAGATTCCTGGTCTGGCGCTCTACTATGTGAGCTATTATTGAACGCTTTGATACTGTTATTAGATTGATAGTTGTACCTTTTGAACTCGTTCTTCCGCAACTTTAGTATCACCATATATTGGTAGTTGTCATTTGGCGTTGCTTTGAAATGTGGCATTTCGCCTATGACTTCCGGTTAAACTCATTTTTCACCGTCATATTTTACAACCTGGGAAAGCGATGATGTAATGTAGCCATCTCATAGGTTTTGACCATTAAAAGGGGGAGGGAGAAAGAACGATGGAATCTATATGTGTATCAGCTCTTTAATGAGCGCATTTGTCGATTTCCTTCTCGATTAAGTATGATTATTTGCGAGAACGTTTCATTGCTTAAGTGGTTGTTGCTTCTTTTCACTAATATTACTAAGCGTATTACTTAGTCAGTTTTAATTTCAGTTTGATGATACGCTCGGCTTTTATCCAATGAGACAGACGGCTGGCGGTATATCGCCGTTGGGAAGTCCGCTTTCTTTACAGAAGAAGGGCGCTCGTTTTGGCACAAATGTACCCATGATCACGGAACTCGGTTCGGGCTTTTGCTTCTTTTTTCTGTTTTTTTATTTCATATCTATCTCTTCTTGTCAGAGTGTTGAATTTTTTCAGAGTGATGTGAGGTCTTCTTTTGAATAGTAATGGTAATAGGAATGATGAGAGTAATACCTGTTGGCTGAACATTTCTTCAAAAGTTTATAAGTATTGAAATAAACAATGTTATCAAAAATTTTTATGAAATTACGAGAACTTCATTTTTTTCTCATAATTTTTGGCTTACATTTGACTATATTGCAAATGCTCGATGCTAATCAGGATATTCCTTGTTTGGAGAAGAATTTAATTCAAATTTTTACTAGAACTTGCTCCATGCGAATTCATAGTGCTTACACTCCATCCCTACTTTCATATTTTCTTCTCTTAAGTATACAAAATTTTCCGCTGTAGAAAACTTCATCACAATAGCTTTCATTTGAACATTTAAATTAATTGAAGATAATTTCTAATAGAAACAAATTATAGTGAACGATTCAAATGTGCAATTTCTGGACCAAGATGACGATGACGACCCAGATACGGAGCTCTACCTCACTCAACCTTTCGCATGCGGTACTGCCTTCGCCATCTCGGTGCTCGACTCTCTTATGAGCACGGTAATTTTCATTCAACAGTTTTTAGACGAACATTATTTTTAGATATTGTATCTTTCTACATTCATCTACATTATTCGTCGATATGTTGTCTTTATTCAGATTATCCACTACCAGAGATCTTTTCAATCCTCCTCCGATGCATCTTTCATCAAGTGTTTCTTCTAAGTTCCCAAATTGCTGTCAAGTTGACATATCCTTTACACTGTTTCGTTGCACCAAACATTTCACTTGTAAGCATTTGCGCAACCTCATTGTATAGTTTGAGCTATGTTATCTTCCATCATAGTAATTGTGCATTAAATTTTGCACATAAAGATAATGCTGAATGCGTTTTGCAGACTTATTTCAATGACTCGGCACTGACGTTAATTCGAACATTGGTAACTGGTGGAGCAACACCGGAACTTGAGTTGATACTCGCTGAAGGTGCTGGCTTGAGGGGAGGATATAGCACTCCTGAGACACTCGGCAATCGAGATCGATGTCGGATATCGCAGCTTGCACTCGTTGATCAACCTTTCGAAGGCATCACGGTACAACTTGTTCAACTATCCTTACACATTATGCTCGTATGATCACAAATTATAATATTGCGTCACCCATCTTGTTGGATTAGGTGAAGTTTTTACTGAAAGTTTCTTAAAGCTACAATGGCTTTATTGTAGTATTAAACAATATTTTTACTATTTTAATATATGTTTTACTACTGCAATGCTACAATTGCGCCACTGAAAGTTCGATACAACTAAGCGCCACGAATTATAAGTCAGCCATTTTTAATGTACATTTAATGTCTATATAAATGTTTCAAGCACTCATCAAAAACTGCGCTTTCCGTATGAAATTTATCGATAATGACTCATTCAGACAATCCATATCGTAATCCGATGCGCTTTATAATCAGAAATATTCGTTATTATTATTGGTGAATAAGGACTTTCAGGAAGAGTTCAACAGGTCACTAATAATTGACTATATTTCAGTTGCAAACGGGTACATCCTACGGGCAGATGTTTAGTACAGCGCTTAAAAGACATGGACAGTTATGTATAGGGCTTTATCGGTTACATGATCAAGCAGCAGTCGATTCCAACAAGCGATACGTCATCACCAACCCGCCGGCCGAGCTGAGAGTTCTTCTTTCGGATTATGTACGTCGCTTCGTTTCTAATCCAGTCGCGAACAAAGCGCTCTTTATCTCTCCTCATTGGGCGGGCTCATTAGAACTATATATATATATATATATATATATATATATAAGACTGAATACTCTTTACACAAATGCATTACGACGATGTTGTGTCTGTGCGCATACCCGCGTCCGTGTGTCTGTCTGTCTATATCAATATGCTAGCGTTACGAAATTTAGTAGGCGTTGTGTACTCCAGTGCCGTTATTCACATTTGTTCACAATATATTTCTAAAGAATAGAGAAACATGAAGGTGCTAAAAAAAACTTGGGGATGTTTTACACCAGCCAACTTTTCATTTCCTCCACCGATATTTTTGCAGAAAAACGGATCTTTTTGTTATGGAGTTGTGCGGACGGTCGGTTCAGTTAAAGTGTTAAGGCGTTATTACTCGTTCTTCATTTTCTATTGGCAAGTTGTGAAAATATTGGTCAACTGGGTGGCATGCATAAGCACATATCGTGCTTTGGCAATTGTTTATTACCACCTGTTGCATAAGGCAGACGGAATGGCGTTTTTCTACTTTCACACTGTGGCCATAGTTGTGTTACGTTATTTTAGACCCACCCTCTCCACCCCCAGCCAATCGTATTACAAGCAAAAGAAAGACAATTCACCGGCAGGACACGGCTGCACACTTGAACGTGTTGGCCACTTTGTCCTAACAAGTATTCCTTGCAGGTATACGTATTGGAGCAGTTCGATCCGGGTCTCGAATATGAGCCCGGCAAGCATTTCTTATGACCCGACGAAAATTGCTCTTCGTTTTCTGTCTGTATTGATTGTACTTGCGTTCATAATAAAGGTATCTCTGTGTTCTTTCAACTCGGGCTATTCGATTCATCACACAACATAACTAGCTGCTGATCTTGAAGCGACTGCCTTTTGTAGCTTTAAAATGCTTTTTCACACTCTTAGGTCATCGGTTCGTCAAGTGCTGAAGCTTCTGATAAATCAAATTGAATAAGCAACAGATTTATGCTACAGGTCATCAGGAAAAACGGGGAAATATTGGTAATATTTAAGCTAAGCTGTGTGATCTTTTAATCTCTATTTGGAAATTGAAAAATGTTTGTTTTTTTATGAAATCTTCAAAAATCAGTATGCTTACTTAACCTGTGATGTTAAAACTTCTGAAAGTATTGTACTCGATCCCTTTTCAATCCTTTCATCTTCATTAAAGGCTCTGTTCAGAGATCCTTAGAAAGAAGCAAAACGCTGCGATCACCTTTTAGTGACGATGGTGGCAAAATATGGCAAACGCATTAACGCTCGCTCTGTATAGCTATTCAAAAGCTTCTTAATGAATAGGGCTCAAGTGAGAGAGAGGAGGAAGGGAGGAAGGAAGCAACGAAAGAGCGATTTTGCAGGCAACTTCCGTTTTAATTAAAATTTGAGTTCTGGGGCGAATCTAAAATTTCATTCGATCTGAAAGATTGCGCCATCGTATGACCACACTTTGAATCATCGACAGAAGACGATGGCGAAGCTCTTGATTCTCGTGTCAAGAAAATAATTATTGCGACAAAAATTTTCCCTTACAATTTTCACCTTTTCTGTCATTAATGCCTCTTTTCTAGTAGCATTTCCTCTCAAGAACTCCGTCAGTAAATCACTGATATTTATATGGGATCTATCACTCTCTATGGCCAAAAAGAATCCAATTCCTTTTCTACCAGAAGAAGAATGCGCTCATTTGGCAGTTTCTACGCAGGCTAATATGTTCAATAGTGATTCGAGGAAACGGAAGAGTTTTCATGCCCGCTTGCGGATTCGGTTTGTCCTTCCTCAAGCCTCCTCCCTCCCCCCCTTCCCCTCAGCCCATCAACTAGTTGGATGGAAACCGCTCCGCCACAGAATTACTACTGGTTGCGCATGTCGACTAGAGTTATTTGATTGTGATCACTTCCCAGCTATGGAATTGCGTCTAAACATCGCTTGGTTCAAACTGTTGAGTACCAACCTGACGAACCGTTCACTACCAGCTGTACCAACTTGGCTGACTGGATTTGAAAAGGTTGCGCTCGTGAAATTGGAAGATATAAATATTTATTTCCGGTAAATATGCAAGTACTCGATGAATCCTTTCGTCCGTTCAGCCAGCCACTGCCATGAAAGTTAGTGAGCCAAGTCAATAACCACTGCTTTCAAACATTATCACTACGAAAGTTTTATGGCGAAGAATATCGGTTATATTTCTTATTCATAGTAGCCAACTTGGAGATATCACTTGATATAGGCGTATTATTAACTTGGAAGGAGGTCTTATTACTTATAAAGTGAAAAAAGAGAAGGAAGTTGTTTGGTGTAGTTATTTGTAATCATTAAGAGAGCCATCTTACTCAGCTTTACCTAGTGGAAAACAGAGATCACCTAGTGAATTACTTCTTCTAATCACAAAGTTATTTCTAATCTTCCTATCAAATTTTTAGGACAATCTGGACATAAAACTGCGATGAAGTATTAAATTACCAGCTGATATCTCTTTATCACAGCCTTAAAAATCCGGCAGCTGATATTCCTATTGCAATAGTTCACCGGACTCGAAGATTAGATGATCGTTCGTGAAGAAATTATCAAATAGTTATGTATATGCCGTATGTGACTATTAATGCTTCTTTATGATTACAGAAATTTCAGGATCCGGAAACGGATGAACTTGAAATGCGAATTCTGGTCAAAGTAAAAACGATGAGTAAGAAGGGAATTGAAGTCAAAGAAAAAACAAATATCCCAATTGATAGCAAATGAAAGCGAGCGATTCATGAATGCAAGCACTTTTTTTTTTGCTTCAAAATTGGTAGAGATCGGCCACATTGAAATATGAACACCAAACCAAGTGGGAAAACATTTCACCACACAATTTTCATACCATATCTTAACGCATGATTTCGATGTGAGAGAAGATGACGATCACCTTGAGTAGCCACTGAAAATATTTCATGATATTTGGAAGAATGATTTTTTAGCGAAAAGTTTTCCACAATCCCCTCTATAAGTTTCCACTCGAAATGACCTAGACTTTATGCAATCGAACAGTACAAGTTACTCATCGAATGTAAGCTTTTCGCCAAGTATATGCATCCGCTTTGAATATAAGCCCTTCTTATCTGAACCATTCCGCTTTTCTCAGGGAGGCATGTTCTTTTTAAAATTTGATGAATTTCCTTTCCTCATCCTTCTGCGTAATCTTCTTCATGAATAAATGTCACTATTGAAGTGAGAAGCATAATGTTATAAGCTATGAGCAGGAAATTTGGCATCTAAATTTTTAATGCATCAATGAGTATATATCAGCCTGCAGAGCGCTTTCGACTAACTTCTCTTCAAACGATATTAAATCTTTGGCATAAAGTACCGTTCATCGATAGAAAATCCCTTTATTGGATATTAGAACCCACTAGTGCATCATTAATGCGGCAGTATTTTGCGTCATAATGACCACAGCCCATTGCTAATTCTTGATCTCAAGTTACGACCTTTTATGCAACCTGTGCAATATTTTACGTTTAAAAAACACTTATGCAATGTTTTGATCTTTAAAGATAGATTTCATTGACGTTTTGATTTGCGCAATGATTGCAGAAACCTTCCATCTAATTCCTTTCTCTAACTTCTTTTATTGGAGAGTGTTTATCGAATTTGTTAACAAGATAAGTTAGTGCTCGACGTCGATATGACGTAAACAGCTATCGTCCCGTATCGTTCACTCAGATCGCTTTACTTCAAAGTGTTTTTTTTTTCACAGGGGTCTGTCAGTTTTTTAAATAAATTCTCTTGTCAAAATTTTTGACAGATAAAGAGCGAAAGCCGCTACTCGTTTTTATTCGTTCGCGCTGAGATTATTCTTAACTGTTGTTTAGTTTGCTTTAAGTTTATTGATAATAGAATGTCATCGTAATGGTGCATCAAAAATTCTATTTTTCTAGTCCCACCTAATTCAATGAAAGAGTTGTCGCATTTGATGTGCTCATAACTGTGAAGGTTGTGAAGGTTAGGAGCACCAATATGCACTTTGACGACATTAAAATCATTGATGACATAGGTTGATGATGATATACCGACTAAATAGTACCCCATTGGGGTAATAATGTCAACGATGCATGAAGCCCATGAATTAGAGGTTATCGTATGATAAATGAGCAAAAATTTTGAAACTTTATTGCACAAAAATGTGCCGAAAGAGAGAGGCCGTTGTCAGCAAGAAGATGTATTTGAAGAGAACGCGTTGCAATTTATTTGCATTTTTGCATTTGGTATCTGACGTTCACTTCGTACTAATAATGTAAAATTTTTGAGGTTTGACCTCATTGTTGAATTCTTTTGATCTGCCGCCATTTGTCTTGATCTATGCCAAACCCTTATATGTCCCAAAATCAAATCAAATAGACACCGTTTCTGTTGAAACAAAAATGGGCATCATCCTTGGAAAGTTTAATTGCAAATGATTGATTTTAGCTGCGAATAATGCATGAAAAAACAGAGGTCAGAGGTCGAGACTAATTCAGCTACTGCTCTATCACAAGTATATATGGCTAAATTGGATGATACAAACAAATTTGCAAGATTTTGAATGTTTTCCTTAATTATTTTAGTAGAACTGTATTATTTGCTCCACTTAACATGCTATATACAAGCAGTGCAACATCGACGAGATAGATGAAGCGAGATTTTCCGAGATATTTTTTCTTTGTTTTTATTCCGTAGTCTATTTCACGGGCATTGAGCTATTTTTGATTGATTTAATCGAGATGTTCTTAGATGATTTTTGCATTCATACCCATAGAGAAGATGTAGATCATATGGAAGTTTATTCCATGCTACGATTATGGTATTGATATCATCGTAACCCTTCTGAATATCGAGACAAAACTGTCGGAAAGACAGGCGAACAGACGAAGACAAAAACGCTTTGGGAAATGCAAAAAGTGGAATAAAAATGAACACGAGCGGCTTTAAAGAATGATAACGTCTTAGTAAAACTGTGCGAAGAGAATTTTAGAAATACGTTTCGGGAGTCTCTCATTGCCAATCGATCATAAAGTCGACGGTCAGTTACGCCACGCTGCATCAACGATATAACCCGTATCCGTTATTCACTTTTATTTGTTGAGGTGCCATCGTCGTTAGTTGAGCATCTCTATCTGGACTTGAAGAATCCTGGTGGAGCTAATGTACAACTGGAAATCCTCGATCCGTGATTCGAGTCTCTTAGGAAAGAAAGAATTTTAATTGAAAGTTCAAGAAGGTCCATGGTGGATGTTCAACGGGAAGCGACTTACACAGTAATCGTTTGCTGTTGATTGCATAGAATTTGAATGAGTGTGATAAGAAGGGCACTGAGTTGCATACGAGATGTTTATTTTAGTAAGTTAGTTGAGAACACACTTCATTACCAGCCGATAAATCAGTTGCCATACAAAAAAACATGAAAAATGAAACGCCAAAAGTGTGAAAAAGCGCTTATCAGGGCAGCCGATCAGCACCATTCGACCAGTCGGCTTCTTTGTGAAAAACTTGACGCACGCACTCTCACACTTCATAGCGGATACCGCCTTGCCAGTTTTGTTGACGGCTGGCAAAAAGTGAGCACACAGGCTTCATCATCTCGATTTCACCAAAAAGGTTGCCCACACCTGATTGGTCCTCTCGTCCGGTGGGTGGGGCGCTTCTTGGCGCTATCTTCTGCGATCGGTCCCGATAACACGACTGGTGTCCGGATGGCTAACGCTAAGCTGCTTTTGCTTCTGCTCCTTCATACCGTCCTGTTCACTCTGGTTGTCCGTTCGGCTTATATCTCGGAATCATGGGCTATGCTTACTTCAGATCGACCTTCAGCACCCAAATGTGTGGAAATCCCGCGCAATTTAACCCTCTGCTACGGCATTCAAGTAAGGTTTTTCGGCTATGAAAGCTCTGATCGGAAACCAAAGCACTGCAAAATTTGAGTGGAAATTATTTCAATTGGAAATAACTCCAGCTGGAGCCTCATGAAAGTCCATTTCAGCATAGATGTCTTAGGAATTTTGCTTTAAATAAAATAAACACACCTAAAGTGAAAAGAAACTCTGTTTGCTGAACATCAGCGTGATTTATTTGGATCGTTAGGTATGGGGCGAGGTTCATTATTTGTAAGGAATCGCGACTTCTTCGGGGAAGAACGTGCAATTAAACGAGCGCAGTGAGCGTATTTTTCTTTCAAAGAACCTCAACGCTTCAATGATTCTTGTCCACTAAAACCCTAAGAATGTGTGATTAAGATTTATCACTTCATTAATTAGCTTCTCATTTTACAGGTGATTTCTGGGTAGCGCAAAACTCATATTACAAAAGCATTCCACTAGAGCAATAAATGCAGAAACTATGTCCACATATGCTTCGAGTAATGAAATGCCTAAAGTATTATGACATAATGAATCGTATCAATCGAATCGCTGAAGATTTGCTCAGATTTTTGGAAGAATCTAGTAATAGCTAGTGGTCTAACTGTCATTTTTAGATACGTATTAAATTTGTTTATTTATGCTTCGACAGTTTCACCTCACGATTAGAAGCAATGTTATGCAGATAGTTTATAGCACAGGAGGCGAATTTGAATTTAATCTCAATCAACCTCTATTTCCCGACAAGTTCTGGACCTCAGTCATGAAAAATTATAAAATAACTTTCCTCCTATGGATTTTTGCCGGAATCAAGGATCGCCCTAGGGAATTCACCAGTTGCAGATTCAAGATGTGCGTAGAACACTCCTCACTATTCTTTAGTAGTATAAGAAATTTATTTATAATTAAGGCGCTCCTTATAAGATTGCAAAAGATATTTGTGCAACTTTTCTGTCTCGAAAAGAATTGCAAAGAAATCGTATATTTTACTAACCAACCACTTGGTATGTCTTTTCATTGGCTCATATCGCTCATTAAAAAGCGTTCTAATGTTAGCTAACCAAGAAAGAATCTCTCCACGAACATCTCAACAATACCATAGAGTCTCAAAAAAATATCCCAACAATATCTTCAAATGCCGAAATTCTGAGGATTCAATAATCCTCTTCTCAGTACCTTATTGAGCCTGATAATTCGACATGCAAACAGCGGAGAGCTATGGAAAGACTCAACGAAGGTCACTATATTAGAAATTTCCTAGAAGGGCATTCGGTAGATAAATCTCAACGAGTTTTTCTTATCTAATCTCGAAAAGATACTAAAATTTCAAGCAAAGAGAAGCCTCAGACAAGGATTACCGTCTCAAAAAATTCATAAATATTGCACAAAGATGAATGCTTGAGCATGCCATACTCCGCTATTTACACATCGAGCTATAGCTAATATTTCGTATTAGAAACATTTAATATCTTTTATATTTATATATTTTTTTCAATGAAAGCTTTCTACTTCATCAATCGAAACAGTTGAAGATGTGATTCATAAATGAATATTAAATAAATAAATATAGTAATTTCAGTACTCAACGATGCGTTTGCCAAATCTTTTGGAGCACGAAACTGTCGATGAAGTGATTGAACAAGCAGCGCCATGGATTCCTCTGCATAGGCTTAATTGCCACCCGGATACTCAGGTATGGTTCAAATGTCATTCGAATACTCGCTTATATTTTATTGTTTATTTCTTCGGCACGTTACATGCTTCAATCTTGTGCAGCATCGTGCAGCCTCATATATTCATGATTGCATATTGCGCTAATATTACGACTTTCTTAAGAGATATAAAAGTGTGTAAATGCGAGTGCAATTCTATCGCCGCAGACAGGGGAAGCGATCTCGAGGTGATGTGTGTAGGGTGGCCGAGAAGCGGCTCTAAGCATCTATAGGAGTGTCAGATTACTAAAGCGTATCCATCGACCGAAGGGATATTCGCTGCATGACTGCAAGCAGTAAATACGGGTTATTTCAAATGGCATAATACTTCGCTAATAATTTTTAGGCATGTATTTGCTCATTTCTTCAATTCTTATTTGTTCAATACGAGCTTCGAAAGGTATATCGTTGAGAAAAGTGATAACCAGAATAATTGGTGTTAGTGGATGATGTTGCATGGAAACATCTCTGCTCATCCTCCTCATCGGTCAAATTAATGAGGCGGAAATTTCCTTAATACAACAAAAAATAATCGTACAAAACATTTATGCAAAATCATCAAATGATTATCTTCATTGGGCAGTTGCTATCGTTGATTATTGACTAACTATCGACATATTGGATATGAGTGGTTTTAGTATGGGTATAAAACACTCAACGAATGATTTATTTTTGAGGACTTTAACTTTCTATCAACAGTAACTTGTAAAGCTGTTGATTGGTTCAATTTGGATCATTGAGGTTCAATGTGGATGAAGTTAAATGCAATAATTCTGAGCATATTTTCTCAAATAACGTACAAAGAAACGTAAAAGAAACGCAACATCTTAGACGGCAATAAGCACACATCACAAACGTTTCTTTTTTTTTCAGCTCTTTTTATGTTCTCTGTTCGCGCCGGTATGTCTAGCAACATTAGATCGCGAGATTCTACCTTGTCGATCGCTTTGTACAGCCGTCCAACAGGTATTTATTTATTTCGTTACATTTGACCTCCAAATAATTTTTTTTTCCTATAGTTGGGCGACGTTAAGGTGTTGCCGACTAAAATTTGTTATCGCCACCTCTAAGCACCTAGACAACAATGAATAAATTCAAAACGTGTGGCTATATCTTCTCAATTGATAATCTATATTGTCTAGTCGTAGACATAGAATGGATTGAAACCTTCAGGACACAGTAACATCCTATTACCTGCAGTGAATAGTCTCCCCACGGATTGGTCAGTATTGTTGAGCTTATCGCGCATGAATGCGAAGCAAATTTAATATAAATCGATATAAACCACTACTGCCACCAATTACAAGGTCATATCTTTACCTTACAGCAGTACAAATATTGATAATATTTTAGTATTTCTATTCGCTAGCAGTGTTGCTTTCAAATTTTGATGTTTATAATGTCATTTCGAGTTCTGAGATCATTTAAGCTCCCTTTCTACCGTGGGAGTTATTTGAAAACTACTTTCCTTACAATTGCCATGGAAGAAAATATACATTTTCAGATTTTAAAAAAGTCGATTCTCTCTCAAAACATTTTTAATCGACTCTTTTCCGAGATATATGCATCCTGCCACTAGTCTCTGAGGTTGTAATGCTTAATGTATTTAAGGGTTGCGAAGGACGTATGAGGCAATATGGTTTCCCTTGGCCAGAGATGCTCTCCTGTAAGAAATACCCAGCAGACAATGACATGTGCATTGGCGCTGTCTCAGAGAAATCTTTAGGTATGCGATTCAAATTGTGCACTTTTTTTCTTGCCAACGAAGGAATAAAACATGTACCGATTCGTGCACGCAAAAGGATGCAAGCATTGTCGTTATAAAAGCCTCTCTTGAAACATCTGCAGAGGGATGAAGCAATGAATGGCGCAATACATTTTAGGTTGAAGAGGGTTTGTTAACGTGTTTCGAGCATAAAAGTAGTGCATTTTGTGTGGGTGTTGCGTGCAGGAAACGGCAATTGAAAAGATGTTCAAGGAGCCGTATATTGGGATATAGAAGCGGCGCGCCATACGCTCGGAAGTAAGCCTTGGGGACAGCGTTATTTTTGAGGGCTGCCCTGTGTGGCTGTCAGGCGGTTCTCTTTGATCGCCGCCGATTGAAAGGATCATATTTACAGGCCTCAATCATACGTGCCCATCGTGCAGTCAGGTCGGCACCTACGAGAACATACTCGACAACTATTGCCGCTCACAGATCGGTTCTCTCTTTAACTATGCGCAAACCCTCTTGCTAATCCCCCCATTGTCCACCCTCCCTCTTTGAGGAAACATTTCTTGAAACAACTACTACCGATTCAATCTAACATTATCACACACTTCAAAGCTATTGTGCCACTGGATTTCAATTAAGGGCACTCTCATGCAGAAAAAAATCGTCTTTGACAATCATTTGCGAATGGATTTTCGTTTAACCTAAAACTATGAAAAGCAATACAACGACAGAATCTCGAAAATATTTCAAGCGAGAGAATGATAATATATATGATGCATCAGCCCTGTAAAATGCATTTTCGAAACCACACTATCTTACTAATGGAAAGTGCAATTTGGAAAATCGAATTTTTTTCCGCAGTCTCTCTTCCGCTTCTCCATTTCGTTATCACTCCACTTGTATCCTTTTATACTGAATGCAATTTGTGAATAAAATCTTTTAAAAATTCCACCGATAATTCATATCGTCTAACGCGGTTGTATCGAAGAGAATTATGGATGATGCGCTTTTCAGTTTTAAAGGCACGTATTGGAACCGTAAACGAGTCACATGTAAACGTACGAAAAGCCCGCTCTTTAAAGAGATCCGATCGCAAAAGGTGATTGCATATATTCATTCATTCATACTTAATTCTTGCTTATTTTTGATCAACGGAGTAGTTACTTATACTTCTAGAACACGTTTGCTTGCTTGTAGCACAACGAAATATTAAATATGCAAGATTTAAAATAAAAAATTAATTTAGCGGCTGATTTACTATGTTTCATTGAAATCCGTAAAGTGACTAGGAATTCATCGGCAAATACAGTTGTAAGAACGGTACGGTAATAGAATAATAAACAATGGATGATTTCAGATCAGTGGTTAAGGATACGATAATCCATTTTTCTGCCGATCGTGGATGCCCTTGCCCGGTTAGTGGAAGTGGTGATGCTCGTTTTCTTATAATGGCTGATCAAAACGAAAAGGGTGATTTTATAGCGAATCTAATTCTTCCTTGGAATAATACCGATAAGGTTTGTGTCTTCTTAGTTCATTAATACGATAATTGTCCTATTCGCAAATACCATAATCGGATCGTACTGTAACTTACAATTACTATATGTTGATCACTACAAATAACGAGAAAAATAAACGTTAGTAAAAAAAAAAACAAATGAACGTTAAAGTTTGAAATTCACTGCAATGCGTCAAATATTTAGCGAATTGTAGTCATTTTATTTGTGTAAACAAATTTTCACAAGTGCAATTGTAGAAGAGTGACATTGCATTCACTTGAGTGGAATTCAAGTAGATCATCTTCCCTTTGAACGTAAAGAAATGAAGGGTTTTTTTTCCTTATTATCATGGAAAATAAGTACTCATTTTTGCACTATCTAATTCATTTCTATCTAGCTTTTCTTCTACTCTACTCGCTTTCATTATCTCACCTATGCCTCATTAATGCGCTTTTAAAATCCTTATAGCGCTTTCTTTGGGAAAAGAGGGGTTGTATGGATTCAATGAGAAATTTTTTTATCCTTATCCTCTACTCTTTATCTTCAATATGAAATATTTATCTAGCAAACAATAGGTAAGTAATGCAATGCTGCAAATGATGCTGTCAGCATGATAATATTGTTTAAACATTTTTTTAATCTAAAAAAAATAAAAAATAAAATGAACATCTCCAAAGCGTCACACTATAGATGCAATACAAAAGTACTAGATTAAAGAAGCAAATATATTTACTCTTTACCGGAAATTCTACCACTTATAAGTAAGTAAAAATAAATAAGAAACATTGGATCTGGCTAGGTGCATTGCGTTGCTTTTTGATTCTTAGTGTTGAAGTATTTCTGTATGATTGACGATTAATTTTGACATTTCATAATATTTCGCGAAATGCATTGAGAAAAAAAAAATTGAACTACATAATTCACCTATGACAATTAAAAAATTTTACCATCGAACAATTAACTATAATTTGAAAAAAAAAAAGAAAACAAAACAAAAAAATAACCATAGAAGTCTAGTGCACACAAAAATATGCACATTCTAACTATCGCTGATAGCGTTCTAAGCAGTCCACTTTACTACAGTGAAAACGTCTCTAGGGGACGATATGCAGAATGATCAAAATTTTTAGACTGCACCCTGTCAAAACTCATCATAATTTCCATGGTGTAACAGCATTGGTCGTATGAAAAACGAGCATCGAAAAATGTTTTGAAAAGAGGAAGTAAAAGAGCCTTTTAAAACAATATTTATCCATCGATAAAACAAACGTTCACCGTTGATGCCATTATGACCACTCGATTCAAAACATCGTTGTTCAATGAATTTAATCGATGTTCACAGCTAAGATCTACTTTAGAGAGGGAGAGGGGAAAGGAAGTGGAAAAAAACTGATGATAGGCTGATCAATTAGTGGAATTCAAAATTATTGGCAAATTGGAATCATTTTTAAAGCATTCACATCGAACATTTCAATGTTAAATGAAATATTAACTGCATCCGAAGCTACTACTTTCCCACTCACGATATTGCTTGCTGTGAAGATGGTTTTTCTTCAATTAGATATTGTAGCAACTATGATAACGTTTGAATATATAATTTTTCTTATTTCATTCCTCCATTTTTTGTACTATTCAAGATTTTGGTGTAATTCAAAAACTGGTTTTTTTTTTCTAAATTACTCTTTAAATGCAAATATTTCAGCCGTTCAAGAGAGCAATTCGAAGTTTCCGCAAGTTGAACTGTCAATCGTTGGGTCGTGAGATACGAGAGAGCGCCTATCGCCTTAGTGCACGCCGTAGTACACACTAATGCATCCCCCAAAATTCATATTTTATCATATTTGTACAAAAATTAACTCAGTTTGTCTCATTTCATTATTGCAGTAAAAAAATTTCTATTTGTTTATAAAATCTTTTTCGTGGATCTCTTTTCGAAAATATCGATTGGCATCAAATTAAATCCTGAAAAGGATTTATGTAAATTATTCTATGTAAAGGTGAACATCCTTCGAGAAATCGATATGATTATGATACTATTATCCGCTATGAAGATTCCCATTTTTATCGGTATCATTCGCTAATTGCTGCTATCGATGATTCAACAATAGTACGAGTATAATGAACTGCCATTATGCTAAAATTTTGCATATCATTCATGGCATATTGAGAAAAATGAAATCGTTATATATGTATACAAATTTTATAAGAAACTAACCATTTGAAAGATGCGTTTTTCATATTCATCGAGAATTGGTTGATATTTCTCCAGAAAATATCGCTTCGGTGAATGCTTTAAATTTATCAACGATCGGCGATATTAAAACGTTGGAAAACAACAGTGGCATAATATTGAAGTGGAGATTTTAGCTATCGATGAATCAAAAAAAAAACGAATTTAAAAAACGATGGAATTTTAAATCAATGTGTGAAAAATACTTCACAGAGAGGATACTTTATTGAGAGAAAGTGCTGTAAACGAATGCAATTTCATAAGTGAAGGAAGAAATTAGTGCAGAAGATGAGTTTGAAATCATGAAGAGAGCATTTCAAGAATGCACAATTTCAATCAGAAATTATTGATTGATACGTTTATTCAAATATAAAAAAGAATCTCGGTGAATTGTGACACATAAAGTGTGTCTGACGATCCAGAGAGGAAAACGATCTTGGAGAAGCATCTAAAATTTTATTTAAGAGTAATTGCGAATGTAATCATACAGGGTAAATAGATTTCAATTTTATAATTGAACTCTTAGAGAGCCGTTTTTGTGGAACATATTGGCTCCACTCTTTATCCATAAATATGCAAATTACGCTCACCATTATTATGCAAATATTCGAGAATCACTATGACGGGAACGCCAGAATTTAGGCTCGATGTAGACTGGTTGAAGATAAGTTTGATTCGAATAATGGAGAGTTCAATGAAATTTATAGAACGCTTTATATGGATTAGAGTGAACTTAACAGTTTTCTGATTTAATGTTTCTACAATTGTCTGCTATAAATCACGGCTTAGCCACAATCTTCAGAAGGTCCTATTTTCCGGCATAATCAATCCGGAAGTGGTGGCTACACCATTCCGGAAAAACTTTCACGAGTTTTTTTTCGATACCGAGAGCGATAAACTATCAGGAATTGGTAGAAAGATAACATTTTGAAGCATTTGACGAAAGGTGATAAAAAGCTCATATTTGAGCTCCTTTATTTACGTTGTTTTTTGTTTTTTTTTAGACAATGCACTTGAATTTTATAGCAGAATAGACATAGAATAATGCTCTAAAAAATTGCAGTAATGGGACATGAGCGATCATTAAGATTGTATTCACACAAATTTTCATTAAATCTGCCTTATAAAAATAATTACGATTGTGATGTAGCAAATACAATGAGAGATTAGATTGTTGCAAATGCCACCTCCCCAAAAAAAAAGTGATAGATTACCCGACGGGTAATATGAAAGAAAATGAATTAAGCGCACCTGTTCGATATTGCTACCCTTCTCTCTTCACTTTGAAAACGAACGTTACCTCGAATGCAATGCAATTTTCCCGCTGCAATGATCCACGTTGCTTTTTTTTTCCAGCAATTATTTCTATTTCAGTTTTTTTTTGATTGTTTGTTGTTTGCTTTTTTTTATATTGTCCTCGAAAGTAGAAAAAAAAAAAAAAAAAAAAAAAAAAACACGTTTCGTTTATAGTTGATTTGAGCGGTTATTTCGTTTAAAAAGAAGGCCGCATTATTGTGCATGCATTTTATATGTGTGCAATTCATTTATTAAATTAGGCGATAATGCCAGCCGTTTGGCATTTATTTGCTCTTCTTTTAACGTAAAATTTAATTGTAATTTCAACTGTTTAGTTGAGCGCAACGCAATAACGATGTACTCATTTGCATTTCTGTTATATTTTTTTTTCGAAGTTTTCGATGTCTCTTTTAATTGTGATCATTGATTTTCTTTAACAAAATTTTCTGCTCAAAGATGAAAGTAGTTCATAATTTTTATATTGTGAACAAATCGCATTAATTCCAAATAATTCCACATTTGCATTTTCAATGATTACAATCACACATTTATAACTTCTAATACTTTCAAATTAGAGAGTAAACTTTACCATCAATATTTTGGGGTGAAATGTTAGCTGCAATTTGTGGGATTTTTAAAAAAAAAATTGAGTTAAAACCGGAAAGTAAAAGAGCAGAGAGAGCAGTTGAAAATATAAGTCGATATCAGAAGAAATTAAATCCAAAAATTTTAGAGAAGACAAATTTGGAAAGAGCAAAATTTTCGATGCTTTCGGCATTTTTCAAGTTTGACTAACCGGTTGCTGAAAACCCCCTCATTTGCAGCTCAATGAAATAAGCTAATTCTTAGCAGTGTTGTAGTTCAGATTTTCATTGCCAATAGCTTGGCAATTATTAAGTTGCAGATTTCATTGAGACAAAATTTTTAACGAAAAATGTTCGAAGATTTTCAAAAATAAGAAAAGTGCATGAATTATGGTATAGGGTTTAGATTATCCAATCATTCACATTGTTTACCACCTAAATTTCATATTTTGTTTTGGTACTTTTAACTAGTAGTTTTTCATCTTCATACTGAATGCATGCGATTAACGAAATATGTTAATAGAAAAAATAGTTGCGAATCTCGATTAAATTTTGATATAAATATACTGTAAAGAGTAATCGCTATTATTTACGGTAATATTATGGTCGCTTACGGTACTACTTTTTTTTAACATTTGCATATTTGTTTTTTTTATCAGAAATGAAATCACTCATTTACTATAGTATTATACATTTCTGGATGGCGACAATACCACTTTCAAAATCAAACGTTTACTACTTGCCACGTTCTTCAAATAGTAATTCCCTCCTCAAATACGGTTAAATGCATAAAGTACAAATAAAGTAACCTATTTAAAGACTTTTGAAAACTAATAGAAAAACTTTCATTCATTTGATGAACTCATAAGTGGAAATTTCAATGAATATATTCGTCGTATTTTCTATTCAAAGTACTATAGCGTATATTCTTTTAAATTTACAATTAGCATTCCATGGTTTATACAGTCGAAGTTTTGCTTTATGCAATTAGATTTTTAGTTGAAAATTTTCATAGTAGATGATAAACGACAGCAATACGAGCATTATTGAACACGGCCGCTCTCATCAATCGCTTTTCTTTTTGAAAGAAACCAGTTTTGATAGTTTGCCTCTTTCAGGCAAAGTGATGATTGGAACTATGTTCACATTTCTGATTAATTTCGTTCCGTATGAATTCCTTTCAGATAGCACTTCCATATGAATTCTCATTAGTGAGCACTATTTACCACTATGAACAGGAATGGAACATCAGCATAGATTTATTTCAACTCTAACATTCAACAACAGCATAAATATCAATTCTAACATCAACAGAACAAATGAATAATTCATTTTATTTTCGCATCTTTAACTAATCGCCAATAAAACCACTCCAATTATTTTATTATATCAAGTAGAACCTTCCGAATTTATAGATATTAGATATCTATAGATTTTCGCACGATTTTTAGATGGATTTATTGAGGTAAGAGTTGTCTTTATTGTCAAAATTTTTGAAAAAAAAACTATAATATTAACGCGTAATATTTCACTAATATGAAAATAAACGTATTTTTTTGAGTAGCTATGGGGATATCGAGGAGAAGGAGGGTTATTTCTTCGCCCATAAACCTAAATTAGTAGAGACTATTCGTTGAAGAAAATTTAGCAAAAAAAAAAACTATTTTTGTATTTGTAATTTAGTGGGATATACTGTTGTTGATAAAATGCAACTTTTCCACTAAAAAAAAAAAAAGAGCAATATTTTTAATGAGTGCATTAATTTGTGCACATATAACCTCTATGAATGAATATTTGCCATATTGCAGACTCATTGATACATCATTGTAATGCCCTCATTGAAATCGATTTCTATCTCTAACCAGTTCCAAATATGTTACACTCACTAATCAGCCAAAATACAATTATTTATCAGCGCATGTAGAAAAATTTTTGTTGGCTGAATGCCAATTGGGAAAAAATCACTGAAAAAATAAGCTTTAAAGAAAATAGTAATGCAGATTTTTTTTATGGCAATATAAAACAACCTTCTATAAAACTTATTGGAAATAAACAACTGTCATTTTTGGAAGCATAAAGAGGGAGAGAGAGAGAGGGAAAGAGAGAGAAAAAAAGAAGAAAAGAAAGAGAGAGATTGCTATAGTTGAACTTTTGAGTGATTTCTTTACAGCGATCGAACTCAATAATTTACTACTCACGCATTGGTGTTATATATGTACTTCATAATCGTGATAATCTAAATTCACCCGAATCCATAACTGCATTCTCTCTGTTATTGACGTTGAATAGACCTCAATTTGTTACAGATCGCTTTAAACCTCTTTCCAAAAAGTGTTCTCTACAGCAAGGTTTATGTCAGTAATCACTGCAGCGTCATGCAATGCTTCAAATTTCAGTAGTAGTTGCCAATGACGACTAACACAAAAAGAAGAGAAAAGTGCATGACATATGTTCAGTAGAGTATTAAATATAGCATTAGTAATGAAAGGTGGTATGGTGAGGTGGGTGTTGATTCCTTGAAACGTAACGTGTAAATCACACTCATTTCGAAAGTGCCATTTCGGAACGGCGAATAGCTGCTTGCCGGAAGCGGGTATGATGCTCTGAATCGATGGGCAATGGATGGGCTGTAGGGCATGATCAATGGTGGTGTGAGAGCATACGAACTGTGTCCCCTCGCAGAACCGGTCCTCTTTAGTGCTCTTCTGCCGAATTTCCTTCTTACTCGATCATAACCTCGATGTCATGTACCTATCGCGCCGAGTCCACACCCACTCTACCAATAAACTACCCCACACCAACCATTCGTTTTCCATCGTAATGCCGCTTAACTTTCATACTATTAAATATTGCAGTTTTATAGTTGTATAAACCAATGTAATATTTATGAATTACCACGTGTATACTACCTACTTATAACCTGAGGATTGAAACTTGTGTCGCATAGCTCTCATTAGACGGCATCACCTTATAGTTCGCGATGCCATTGCTATATAAATTCCCATATTCCACATTTTTTTACTCTATATTACTTGAAAACGAATTCATTTGCTCATTTGTTCTTTTTCTGGAAGTATAACTCATCGAATAACTTACTAATAAGCAAAACTAAAGCAATAAATCCGTATATTCAGCGATTTCCGTTATATTAATAGTCATAGTTCATTCACAAAACTGTTATCTAGTGGTTTTTTTTCGTTATATTTTTATCGTTCTCATATTCGAGTAAATTCTCTAGAAATCAAATAAAAGAGGAATTCGATGGAAAACAAATTACTTCGTTAAGAATAAAATGAAATATTACCATTTGTTGCATGACGAGATTACTGTAGCCGCATCGATAGTACAATTGCGAACGGCCCATCCGAATAGAGATTGGGATCATGAAAGAACTCAGTTGTAACGCCTATTTTAGCTTTCTTTGGCCGTGGATTGAATACACTAAGGGATAAATATATAGACACATATGAATGCCTAACCATATGCAATAATTATTGCTATTTCAATGGAATAGGAAACAATAAGGAATTGAAATTTCTGTAACGGAAAGGGGAATGAGTAATCCAGAATATGATGGAAAGAAGATGGATTTATCGATATAAGAGGATTAATCAATTGCATGTATTCGCGCGGATAGAGAGGCATACACACTTGCATATATCGATTGAATGCCAAATGGCCTTGACAGTACAATCAAGTCTCTCTCTCTGTCTCTCTCTCTCTCTATGATCAACGATAGCAAACGATCGGTGATGGGTTAGCATCGTTGTGGTGGTGCGTTGTTTTAGCATTTAAGTTGTGTTGTTTGATTTGTGAAGCGCTTTAAATAAATATTAGCACAACACGGTCACAAATGGGTCATTGAATAGGATCGTATTTTAGTGCTCTTCCGCTTCGATGAGGAAGAGACGAGACTCTTTATCTCGTTTACGATTATTGTATTTCTATTCATTTCATTGTCTTTCATTTCTTCTTTTTTTTTATTTTTTTAATATTTGTAACTGCCTACTCACCTAGCAAGATTCTCCTCTTCATTCATCTTTCAATTTGCCCTAATTTTCCACTTAACTAAGCAAAAAATCACGGCCACTCTAACATTTGATAAACTCTCTATGTGTTCGTGAATGACAAATTCGTAAAGCTAATCAATCGATACCGATTCTGGATAAATAGATTGTCAGGATTTTGTTGCCAATCAATAATTGCATTATCGACTCATCTGAAATGATTCTGCTATAAGGCTTATAAGTGGTTTTATAGCCTCTCAATGTTCTTTGCAAAGAAATATATTTTATGAGTGTAATCGTTAGCTGAGTCTGTTTCAAATTGTTCTACTCTAAGATTTGATTGTAAGATTGAGCTACTTAGTATCAAATGGGAAAACGCTTCAGAGTGATAAGAAGATATGCACGTTTTGTTGATTGCGGCGATGCAGTCACAGCTAAATTCGTTGCTTATCCATATCCAAGGGATTGCAAATTTACATATGCAAATTTCATATTGTTTTTAAAGATAAATAACTCATGCACAACTGGTCGGTTTGAATAAACTTGGCCTTTTACAGCAGCGATAAGGGTAGATTATGTGCATCAAATTTCATTGTTAATATATATATATATATATATATATATATATGACTATCGCAGTGTCACATCAAGGCATATATATGAATTCTCTAATCTTAGATATTGGAATTTTTCCTCTTTTTTTTAAAGCTGTTTTCTCTTTTCTAAGAAGCGCTGTGTTACTTAAACATTTGTCGTTTACTCAATGGTTTTTATGAATCGTACTTCCATGTCTAATGTCCTCTCTATGATGCGTTTCATTATCTAAATTAATTTTTCTACTTCTTATTGCCGATAAATATTCTCTGCATCACAGCTATTTTTTTTCATTTTCTTCCAGTCATAGTAAAGGGGGGGGGGGGGGGGGGGGGGGGGGGGNGGGTGGATGAATGGCCAAATGATAAAATGTTTCACGGCAGAGCCGTCAGTGGTTCCCTCTCATTACCTTTGACCAATACCGTGATTGGTGCTGAGAGTGTATTATTAGTTTGCTTATCATTTAAATATATCTTTGGTTATCACTTCAATGCCCTCCTAAAACAAAATTTAATATCATAGAAAGTTCTAGCAGATATCAATATTCATTGAAATATCTGACTGATGGATATATCGCCGTTAATGACCACTCGAAGGCAACTTGCTGCCGGTGTTAATCCTTACGTTCACAGAAATTGATCCTCATATTGAATGAAAGAATAAACAATATCTATTTCCTCCCAGGCATAACGTTATTGTGTAGCCCTAGAAATAGCCTCTTTCAGCGTCAATCCACTCCCTTTCATTCTCCTTGTCGTCCGCTTAGAGAGAATTCCTTGTTTCTGCATAATCATTGAACTAGTACTCGTGTGAAAAAAAAAGGAAATTTCACTTCTTGGAATAAATCCAAAATTTGCACAGATATTGTGCATTCCAATATTTTCATATCAGATATGAATTCAAAAATTCTTAATAATCATTTTATAAAATAAATGTAAAAAATTTTTTCCTCTCATCACTTTTAATATAGTCACAACAACGATTCACCTATTTGTCGAAGAAAAATCATTTGAAAGTGCGATAGTGGAAAATGTTTTTTTTACATCGATTTTATAAGTGCATTCGAATGTTGCACCACTTTGTTTCTTTTCATTCTTGATTTGTCTCTCTAATATTTGCAGAAAACCTCTAGAATATTTTAGAGGGAGTTATTAAAAAGGGGACAATTTAGATGTTGATTGAGTTCGTTTTCCCAGATTTCGAATAGCCTCCCCTTCCCACCTCTTCCCTCAAATCTTTCCCAAAAATATACCGATAAGAAAACTCGGTATTCGTGAGGTACCAGCCGAAATTATATAATTTGTAGATTAGGGAATGTTGTTGTAAGGGTTACGATTGAAAAATATGTTAGTGTTGAATTAAAGATGTTTTCACTTTGGGTGCAATATTTGTATTTTATGTTGAGATTATCGAATGTTGCGAAAACACTCTAAATGCCTCTTGGATTGGTAGCGAGTGTAAATTGTTGACTGATAGCAATGGCAATGTGCGTATTTATGTGGAATAAAATTATAGGCAAATGCATTCTTACACTATTTCGGCGTCGACGCTTTCATTTTTCAAGAAGAAGAAAAAGGGGTTTCTCTCTCACTAACTTCTACATGTTGTCTCTCTTGTAGAAGGAGAAAAGAGGTCTCTTTTTTTCTCTTTCTGAAACTCTCTCATGCTGTCTGTTTTATTACTGCTGCAACGTTGCAAAAATATTTTCATTGCTTGATTTTTTGTTACCTTCAACATCCTTTCGCATAGTTTTCTTAGTTGAAAAAGAATTTCAATGAGAATATTTAATGCGTCATAGAGATATTGATTTTACAAAATTAAACCCCTTGAATAATTCAATGATTATATATAAGATATAAATTTTTTAATGCGAAACTTTTCCTCAAACGAATGCTTCTTTGAGCATTTTTAGGATATAATCCCCTATGAAATGTTCGCAATTATAAATCTTGCAAATAAATCATTTTTCCCTTGTTTTGACCAATATTCATAAGTGTACTGTAGTGATAAAGTGATAACACATGAGTTCTTCGGTCTACTGTATTGATAAAGTGATAGCACATTATCTTATCATAATTTCTTCTCCTATCATCTCTTCACCTTTGCGCTAATTTTCCCCGAAAAAAAAATGATTCGTTGAGGAAAAAGAGAATTCTTGAAGGGGATTGCTTTTAAGAATATTTTTGATTTTGCACTATACTTTGCGCTTATTTGTTGCAATGAAAAATCTAATGCTGCGCATTTTATACGTTTGTAAAATTAGTAAAACAAATTCGCACACATTCATAGTAATATAATGAAAAGTGGACAACGGATAGTGGATACAATATGTTGTCTGATGGGTGATGGATGATTCATCGATTCGATACGATTCGATGGGAATATATTCGTAGAAGGAATGTCAGTCGCAATAATTCAATAGTCTATATGCGATAGTTGGGGATACCGTTATTCACATCATTTCCCGATGAATGAATATCATAAAGAAATCTTGAATCCACTCTGAAATGAACATCGCCTTCAGCATTGATGTGACCCAACTGAAGTACGAAATGGGATCTCTTTTATCTACTTTCTTACAGCTATTCTACACAACCAAAAATGCAATAATTGGAAATGAATATTACCTATAGATATATCATTTTATATATCAAAACATCTCATTAGACAATTCGAAGAATTATTTTTATTTAAATTACTGTACTATTACTGTAGATCATCACTATATTTTCATAATCAATAATTTAAAAAAAGTGAGAATCGAATTCGGTTAGAAATTTTTCTTAGTAATTTTCAACGAATGTCCTTGAAATAATTGGCGAATAGCAACGATGTCAGTGGAAATACACCAATTCGATGGCCTTCATGGTAGCAGTGGAAAAACGAAGTGAATCGTTTAACAAATCATGTTTACTTTTATTTGCTATCTTAGAGGTGCTATAATTAGCTCTGCCTATAGATTACTTAGTTCGGGTTGTTTTCATCATCAACAATGATACGATGAATTTTTGCTTATGATTATACAATTCTTCAAAAAAAAAGAAAAAAAGAAAAAGAAAAGAAAAAAAAAGAGAAAAGAAAAAAGCGAACAATGACCATGCCCTGCGGCTATTTTCTTTATATGCATATATGTATTTATGTGTCTCTGAGAGACTTGGAAGCAGGTTCAACCGGTATTCGATAAAACTTGATGAATTGAAACAAAAAAAAAATTATATCATCCAGGAAAAAGAAAAAAAAAATAGTAAACGCTTAGATAAACTCATATGAATATCATTACGCCACGAGTATTTTTCAATGATTTTTGCATCGAAAATGTTTCACTTATACCTCTAATAAAGCTCAAAATGTAGCGCATTGATTTTCTTGAAAGTAATTATTAGCTTTCATAATTATTTCTTTTGTTACAAAAAATATTCACAATTATTCTATGCAAATATGATGTCGAAATGATTTCACTTTGAATTTTAAAGCCATTTTTAGAGCATTTTATCGAGTGAATCGTATATCTTCATTCTAAACAAAATTTCATCGTGAAAAATTATCCTTAATGATTTTTCATCGAATAAACTCAAAAATATACAAATGGGATTGTCTATGGGATTATTAAATATTAAGAAATGTTAAGATATTGCATTATTATAGGCGATGGATAAAGTTGGTATTATAGAAGTTATCGTTGAAGAAAGCCGAAAAAGTATCGCTAGGGCTTTCTCTCTCTCTTTCTTTCTCTTTCTTTCTCTTTCTTTCTTTCTCTCTCTCTCTCTCTCTCCCTCTCCCCCTCTCTATTGTCAGTGAAATATGCAAAGATCTTTCCTAAATTTTTTCCCAACCTCTTTGTCAGTGAAAAATACAAGTTAAGATACAACGTGGAATTTTTTCAGGAATCTCGAAGGGTGTAGAGGGTCTAATTTAATGCGGCATTCAATCATTTGTGAGGAGAAAATCGTGTACCACAGTTGTTTTTTTTTTATGGTGATGTTCTATAAAAATTCCCCGCCCCAGGTAATGCGAAACACGTGTCAATAAAAGTATGAGAAGTTATTAGCGGTACTCGGAAATATTTATAGTGAATAGTTCATTTTATATTAATTGATATAACTATCGTTAAATATATTCGGCACATAGAAATTAATCCCACTCATCGCCGACATAGAAATTCTCCACTCGATTATTCTCAGCCTATAGCGAATATAATTTCCCATTTTTATAATTAATTATTTTTGTGTTTATGATATATTATTTTTATTCTCTTTTTATTAGATAATATATGTGTTTCGCCGTTATTTATGCATAATTCATTTCATCGCCGTATTGTCTAGGAAAGAAACGACGAATAGAAAAGGAGGGAGGGGTCAAAAGAAATGCTATAACCATAATAAAATAGGAGGACGAAGGGTTGGGAGAGATTTAAAGAGAGGGAGATGGGAGAGAAAGTATTCAAGAGAGAGAGAGAGAGAGAGGTAAAGAGAATAAATAAACTGCAACAATAGTGGAGAGGAGGATATTTCTTACTAGAATGCTGCAAAATTCCTCACTTTCTATTGCAACACTAATTAAATCAGTATGAGTATAACAATTTGTGAATGAATTTTTCCAAAATTAGTACGTTCACCTCCTAATGGGCGAACAACAGACAGAGAGAGAGAGAAAGAGAAAGAGGGAGAGAGAAAGAGAAAGAGGGAGAGAGAAAGAGAAAGAAGGAGAGAGAAAGAGAAAGAGGGAGAGAGAAAGAGAAAGAGGGAGAGAGAAAGAAAGAGGGAGAGAGAAAGAAAGAGGGAGAGAGAGAAAAAGAGGGAGAGAGAAAGAAAGAGGGAGAGAGAAAGAAAGAGGGAGAGAGAGAGGAGAACGTGATCATCGAGGTGTTTTTCATAGCGCGACACGCCTCTTCGTGCGATTCGAAAGTCATCGCCCTTCGAAGTATAGAAAATCAGTTGACTTGTGTCGTATTGATTGCTGTATCCAGTGAAATAGGTGAAGATTGTTTTTTTTAACTATGAGTGGACAATGCATTGACCCATTTACGGATCTAATCTGTTCTAGTTAGATCATTGATTCCTGAAAAGATCAATGCTTTGGAATTTGTTTCTTTTTTCTTTTTTTTTTTCATTTTTTTTTTGCGCTATCGCAATCGTCTATTCATCTTCATTCTCTTATTTGATGGAAATAAAGGTATATATCTATTTTCAAACTTTTCTATTTTCTATTCTCAATTCATTTTTTTTTTTCTTAGAGATATTTTACTATGGAATTTCTCTTATCTTGATAGCTATTGCTAAGGTGGATAAGGAAAATCCACTATATGTAAGTTCTTAATTCATTAATAATCTATTCATCAAAATAAAAATAGAAGTTTTATATAAAAATAATATTGTCAACTTTTTTGATGTATTTGTATAGTTTTTGATAGTTTGTATATATGAATGATTTTTACACTCATAATTGGGAATAGTTTCGCTATTTTTGAGAAGATATTGTTTAATTTGATCGATCCTAGTAATGTTTTTCTTTTCTTCTTAGATATTTATTTCGCCTTCGAAATATTACAACTTCCGTTTCCTCCTCCCCACCAACCCCTTCCCTCAACCTTCAAAAACCACACAAGGTTATTTTATTTCTTATCTTAAGATAGGTTTTTAACTGTAATTTCTAATCACTAAAATAGGCACTTTTTTCTTATTATTTCATTGATTTGTTAGTAAATTAATAATGTAACAAGAAAAAGGCAATAAGTTTTGCATAAAAGTAATAGTAAAAAAGAAAAAAGTGAAGATAATTTTCACAACGGAGTATTAAATTGGCCGAATGCATTAGGCTGTTGTATTGCTAATCAGCAAATAATTATCGTTTATTAATTTGTTTCTCATTACCCTTAGGGGATGGACGACGATTCCTATTTTTGGGTACCCATTTCCCGATCATCATTTCTTTTGATGGATATATCCAATCAGGTTGCTTCTCATTCGTCGTTATTGCTTTTATTCCTCTTCAATGATTATAATATAACGTTTCACTTATCGTTCACTAAATAAGTCGTCTAATTATTTTAATTAATTGCTTTTAAGGATGTTTATTTATCCGTATTTATTAAATGTTCTGTTCATATGGCGGATTATGGCTCTCGAATTACATCTAACAACCTCTGATGAGGGCTATATGACCGTTATTCAAGGATTTGCTGCGCAACTCGAATGTACACTCAGCACATGTGTGCGGCATGCTGCAACGGTAAGTTTGTTTTTATTGTTGCAATTTACATATTTAATGCAACGATATGCAAATTTTTAGCCTCAAGAGGGCGCAATAAAACAATAGTTTAATTGTTTTCTCTCTTACAAGGATTTATTCCGTCGACATTCGTTGCAGACGCATCATCGATAAGTCTTTTTTTTTTTGCTCAGAAGATGAAAGCTTGAGGTAACGAGGATTACTAATCCCGAAGCTTATCTCAGATGCTCTTTGAATCGGGATTTAAATGCATAAATAAAATGGCCGAAAAAGAAGTGAACATAAAAAGTATTTGATGAAATGCGATATTCCACCGCTGTATTAGCGTTTACTCTTCTTAAATACCACCCGACTGACTCTGCGCATTGAATATAATTTCAGATTTCTTCAACTTAAATTCACCGTCACAATTGCTTCCTCAAATTTTCACTCGCGTTGAATCGTTGCGAAAACATCATCAACCAACAATATTAAAAGAAAAGTCTTCAACAAAAAAACTGCCACTTTTCCTACGCGCCTCCATAAATTTGCACTTGCATTTCGCATTGCTGCGATGTTTTCTCTTCAAATATATATGCATATGTCTATCTGCCGGGTAATTCTAGCCCGGGAGGCAATGAAGCCAGTATCTTGTTGTGGACATTAAGTTAGCATACTCTACTGATTTCCAAGTCGACCTATACATTTCGATGAGTGATGTGTAGACTTCAAAATACCCAAAAGATTGTTTTTGCATAGATCATTTTACAAGCGAATATGTCGAAAGAAACGATTCTTTTCTGAATGTTTGCACGAGTGTCTGTTTGATTAAGTTATTAATGTTTTACTATGTCAATAAAATCCATTAGTGGTTGGTCTGGTGGGTGGATGTGAAATAAGCGTACCAACTGTTCAGACAGCCTCTTTCATTTGATCTAAAATTGATCGCTAGTAGAGAATGAAATGGGCGGAAAAGTTGCAAAGTGAATGAAGCAAAGTGTAAGGTATCATGGATCGGAACTGCCGCTTGGACGTTCCGTCAACGGCGTCCAATTTTTGCAACCCCGCTAAGTCATTCATATCGTTACATCAATACTGCGTTGCGAGAAACTCGTTGTCCCCTTGTGTTGTGCTGTGTATGTAATATCAGTGAACAACATATTGATTTTATATTGGTAATACAGCCCCAGGGGGTATCCTTAGTTTCATTACGTCGGAATACGTTTGTTTGTCTCTGGGCAAGTTGAAATTTTAAGAATTTCCCCAGTATCTTTTTCCTCTTTTGGTTTGATCTGATGTTGTGTTTTAATGTTCACCTAATGCAGTGATTGTTAATGATTTAAAAAATGCGGAAATATTTCTTTAATTCACTTTCGAAGACCATGGCAATGGATGTGTTTGCAAGATATGTATTGCTTATCAGACCCATTTTGTAATCATAATTCATCCCCTTAGGCATTAATGCATTTGTATGGATCAGTATGAGACTGTCATATATAAATAGCGGATTCCAAGAAGATCTCAATAAATTGATAAAGGAGAACCAGTCAGCTGGTCCTTAGGCTTGAATATATTGTACTGTCCTACCATCGCATAATGTTGTTTCTAGTGGATTGACGTTGCACACTCACAGTATTCTTGTTTTCCATTTCATGTCAGTACGTTGAGCTATAGCATAACGCAGCATCGTTTGGTCTTTGATCATGGATAACTTCGATACATCAGTCACTGTAATCTCACATAGTATGATGTTATATTATTACATCTGGATAAATGCAAAGATATATTGTATTTTAGTTTAGTGTTTGAACATTTCATAACTTATTTAATGATCCATCTTATCGATTTATATTATATTATAGCCTGGATTTAAAACCAAATCATGCAATATTTTAATATAAGAGCAAATTATCGTAGAATTACAGAATACGAACGAAATAGGAAGTATCATTGTCCACATGGAAATAGTATGCAGTAAATCACTTACTTGTTGCATTGCTCTTACAAAAATTTAAAGGTTTTTTTTTTGGTAAAGAAATATTCCATCAAGTTGTATTTTCATCTCTTTGAATTTCACCTTAAGGTATTTTAATGATTTTTGATATGCTCATTGCATATCACTTAAACCTGTTGCCATCAACTTCTTCAACATCTATGCACTCGCTTTTGTTGGCATGCGAAAAAATATGCCATCTTTACGGAACACTTCATTCGGGTAATGCTTCGTTTCCGTTGATGATTGCATTTCTTATCATTCAGAAAGATCCTATCTGTTTGCTAATGACCTCTTAAGGGGTCCATCATCTTAGTGGTCATTCGTTGCATCACACCGGAAGGAGCAGCTTTAGTCTTCATAGAAATAGAATAGTGATTGCTTCTTATGTCCACTTCCATACATCTTGAAACGATTGAAACTTTTTTCTAATGTAATTAGGCGAATAAGATTTTCTCCGTTGAAACGAAAATATTATTGGCATCGTAAATTAAAGCAAATTTTTTTTGCACATTTCGTCGATCGATAAACATCATTCAAATTTTGTGCTAAAAAGTTTTCCACTCATAAGTTTCATTTCTCTTTTTCAGATGAACCAATTTTTTCCTCTCAAATTTTATATTTTCATCCGATGAAATTAGAAATATTAGGTATTTCATACACTTTGAAAAGGAATATAATATTTTCTAGAAGAATTCAATAATTTTCGAATAAAATTTTGAGTGGAATTTCAAAAGACATTAGTGAAGTATTCGTAATGAATGTACGATGTGTTCAGGTTGCATGGTTCAAGGACGATGTACCATTATTCAATGCGACAAAATTTCTCGATAGTTCTGGTGTCGATCCGAATTCGGTTCTTTTGCAACATAAAATAGAAATCGATCATGAAAAAGGTGTTGTTGAATTTTGAATTGATATATTATTTATAGCATAATTTATATCGAGCTGAAAAACACAAACAGATGAGAAGATATGCGATTTTCGATGCTGTTTTTTTCTTTTTTTCTTTTTCTTTTTTTCTTTTTCTTATTTTTCTTTTTCTTTTTTTCTTTTTCTTTTTTTTTTTGAAATTCGGTTAGACGAGATGAACCTTGGTCTATCTTTTTTTTTTAATTTAGTTTTTTTTTTTTAATATTCTGCATTCAATTATTGAATATATGCAATTGATTTCGCTTACACATTGAAGAATGTTAGGTGACTTGTTACAGTTTCTCGAATATTAGCGCTGTGTGGTGAGAAACAATGATACAGTGAGAAGGATTTTCATAGCGTAGTGATTTGAAACACTTGGAGAAGTTTCAAGGACGCCCATGCTAATATTTGCTGACCTTTGAACCTTTGGAAGAAGACGTGGAATAAATTAAACCACGGAATGCCGCAGGATAATGAAGCATTCTTCAACATTAAAGGAAAAGGAAAGGCTAGAAGCATCTTGATGCAAGTGCTGCTTTCTTTCTTCATCCAGAAAATCAAGTGGTTTTCCACATTTCATTCAGGAATTTCCAAGTGAAAATTATGTTTTTATATGAACGGTCACCTGAGAGCCCTCAGAATTGAATGTATATGCAATGCGTTTATCCAGTCTCTGTGAAAATAAAGCTGTTGCATGAGTGAAGGTTGCAGAATGCACGGGTACATGCTCCGATGAACAGCTCTGTGAAGACGGCTCACAATGTGTGGACAACGCTTGTTGTCCTTGCGCATCTGAAGAGTTCACACTGGTGTTGAAAAATCTAACCTTCGATGATGCCGGTCGATACAGATGCCAAATTTCTAATCAGCCTCAGCAACTCGAGTTCCAGCTCGAGGTCTTGGGTTCGTTCAAGCATTTCTTTTAGACATATTAGAAATTTAATATGTCTAAGGACTTATATTGCTGAAAATCGAAGTAGTTGGCTTATGGGTGGCTGTAAGTAATAAAAAAAATAGTTGTATGAGTGCTGCTTTTATAATGCTTTTTTTTATGGACAATTTATTTTCAGCATTTCATGAAGCTTGAAATTAAGGGAATTTTATCAGAGAAAGTAACGCATACCCTAATTATTATTCTTCCTAAATAATAGAAGCGAAGATCGAGAAAGGAATGCCTGAATCGTAACTACTTGTCCTAGCCAAGAGACATGAAAGCATAGAGGGGACGAAGTATAGAGGCGTCGTGGGAGTGCTTTTCCACCTCCGCATTATGCACACATCTCTAATCGTGAATCGAATTCATTATTCGGTTGCAATTTTTGATAATTATAAGTCACCTCCATGATATTGTTAAATCTTATGCATAGTGATTGCAGTTAAACGTTAAATTTCGTTGGAAATGAGATAGGCATCACCTCAAGCGTCTAAAACCAACTGCGCCCAAACCAATTTAGAATTATTTGAATACAACCCATCCAACGCAAAAACTCGTCATTACAAATTGTTTAAAAACACGTGAAAGCCCACTGCCATGACATAAGCGTCACCCGACAAATGCGCCATTTGACCAGAGCGTATTTAGCAGATAGATTGACCACTTTAGATGTTGGCATAAACAAATGTTTCAGAGAACCGTAAATATTTATAAGCTTTGCAGCTAAAATTAGCCAAATGATTTAATATTTGAAGTAAACTCATAAAAGACATGTTAAACGTGTATAATATATTTATTGTTTGGTTGATAGTTTGGGAAGTTCGTTCAGGGAAAGAGTCATTGGAATAAGGGAATGGAAGCGATAAGGAAGAAGTGATAAATAATTGGCTGTTTGAGATGGATAGTTCATCTCTATTTGTTTTATTAAGACAGCAATGTGTTGTATCTATAGTAATGAACGTTCTAATGAGTTGAGTTATGAATTCTAGAGAGTGGATTAAAAGGTGGATTCCATGAGAATATCAGCTATGACTATAGTGAATGCTGCGCCAAGAAGGGAATCTCACCACTATGTCAGGCGATGTGCAAACCACGCGATATGCATATACATCATTTCGATCCAACAAGGTATTTTCCTATTGTATTACTCTGTTAGTTACATCGATTCGCACGAAAATCTCAAGCCGAAATTCCATCGCAAAGTTATATAATCGTTGATTTCTCTTTTAGTGAAAAGCTTTCTCACTTAAAGTGATTTAAACAACGATATAAAACTAACTCAAGAGTAAATGAACGTTCTAATGAGTTGAGTTATGAATTCTAGAGAGTGGATTAAAAGGTGGATTCCATGAGAATATCAGCTATGACTATAGTGAATGCTGCGCCAAGAAGGGAATCTCACCACTATGTCAGGCGATGTGCAAACCACGCGATATGCATATACATCATTTCGATCCAACAAGGTATTTTCCTATTGTATTACTCTGTTAGTTACATCGATTCGCACGAAAATCTCAAGCCGAAATTACATCACAAAGTTATATAATCGTTGATTTCTCTTTTAATGAAAAACTTTCTCACTTAAAGAGATTTAAACAACGATATAAAACTAACTCAAGAGTAATTTTATGTGGCACTAAAAACCCTTAAAATAATAAGTTATATTTTTATTTGTAATTTATACTTATTACTTCTAAACTTTATTATTCACCAGGAAATATAAGCTGTAAGTTTTCGTTTATATTTCTATTCGATGTTTTCAGTTGTAAAACCGATGACTATAAGAATTTTTTATCGTGTGCAACGGAAGGTGGTAATCGAAGCCATGTTCAATGCTGTAAAACACAACTTGTACCGTCATTCTGCTATGATTTTTGTTCTGGTAGCTTTCAAATGCTTCGCAAATCACATCGTCTCTGTCTCTATTATCTTCCCGAGATATTCGAATGCTATAATCGTGCATATTGTGAGTACATCTTTCCTGTTTTAGAGGGATTTTCTTAAGCTCTTGCATTTGCAACCATTTAATGACTATTATAAAAAAATGTTGTGCAATTATATTTCAATTATTTTCTTTATATTTCACTAGAATATCTAAAAGCCTTATGCTTCAAAGTTGTTTCTATATACGTTCATTCATCTCTTACTTCAGTATTTGCAAAATATCAGCCCAATGATTTTTGTCTATACAAACAGTTGTTTTATGGAGATATTAAAACAAAAAATACTAAGCAATACGTTAACAAATTTACATATTATTCGGGTTTAAAGAAGTTTATTTTTGGTAAAGTGGATGATTTTAGTACCATATCCCGATCCACCTTTGGATCTAATTGTGAATGCAATTGGATCGGATGAGTTACGTGTCTGTTGGCGACCTCCTCAACCACAATCGTCGAATAAACACCTCGAGATCGAGTATTACACAGTCTATTTCAAGCAAATCCCATCATTCCCATTCCTTGGCGGCGAAGAGTTCGTTTATCTCTTCTTTTTTTTTTTATTCACTTAGCGCCTAAGCAACTTAAAAGCACAAGGGGTATTTTCTTTTCTCACAGTCTAATCTATGATAGAATTATTATTATCTATTCATTTACAGTTAGTTGTTTCCATACCGGATTAGTATTTATTAATCCTGTTTAGTAAAATGCCATCCGAGTGACCATCATTCAACTCTTCAATGCTTTTTATCTTTTTTTTCCAACTTCCGACTAGTTTGTAGAATTTATGATAGCTCTATGTTGTAGATCATTTAGAATTAATCCTTTATGCTTTCCTTTGAGCGGTGAAAAACTTGTGTAGATTTTTTTGTGTTAATTTTTATGATTTTTACTACTGAATGATTATACAAAGCATTATAAGAAAAGTTTTTCATCTTGAAGATGCTATCTGATCATGTTGTTTTGTTTTTTTTTGTGGGTTGTATATGTATAAATACGTGTTTTTTAACTATTACCATTCAACAAAGGAACTATTTAATTTGCGATTAAATGTTACCCCTTTGGATGCGTTTAATAGCAGAAATTTAACTTAGTATAAGCGATATATTTGCAGTGGTATCCCATTGCTATCGGGTGATTATGAGGAGAGTATGCCGAGTGGAATGATCGATGAAGAAATCCCATTGGATGTGGATTCAACGACACCCGTTCCGGTTACGGTGAAATTGCGCCGGAAACGACAAACGTGGCTCTTTGTAACACATGACTCCTCCACTAATGATTCGACGATACGCGAATTCAAGTTCGATGAGGTTTGCATTCTGCTTAAGTAAAGGGAAATTCCCCAATCACTAATTCCATTTCAACGATCGTTACGTCTTTTGAGTTCAGATTTTTTCTCTATTTTTATAATTTTAAAATCATTTATACTATATAGTAATGAGTAATATTAAGCGAGATTTAAGTGCTGATTTTTGTCTTTCCTATCGTTGTTTTATTTTCTTCTGTTGCGGGAGTTTGATATTAGAGAGGAAAGATTCAGAAGAAAATTACATATAACCAATGAGAACTTAGCTAATAATATTAGGTTTCCTCGAATCAATGCTTTAAAAAAAAAAAATCAACGGATCTATTGTTATATGAACGCATACTGATGAGCAGATTATCGTTAGCGATACCGTTAGACTTCATACTTATAACACTTTCATAGCTAAAATCTTTTTCTTTTCTTATTGATTGATTTTCCAGTTTTGCACCTTAGGTGTTATCAATGCCTGCGATGCGCTGTTTTTTAGGATTGTGTTCTTCAGTGAATTTTTTTTATGAAAAATATGGTGCATTTCAGCTGAACACAACAGACACATGCGCCACATTGAGAGACCTGAGGTCCGCTACTCGCTACATAGTGTATGTGACTGCTAGTAATGGATTTGGTACTTCGGTACCGTCATCACGTGCACTTGCGGCCACCAATGCCATCGTCACACCATCGAACGCTTCGTTGCCGAAAATCGAGCGTAAATACTCTCTCTCTCGTCGAATGTCACCGTTTGCGGCTAATTTTTTCATGTATCGAGCTCGAGCTCGGGGCTGCTAATTTTTTCATGCACCGAGCTCGAGCTCGAGCTCGATTTCGATTGTCTGTTGTATTCTCGACTTTTCTAACTTTGTTTATGCAGATCACTATTTCATATTCTAGAGATCTTTATTTTTTGAGAATAAGATTGTTCGATGCTTTCTTGGTTATTCACAGCAATAGTTGCAGAGATTAGATGCAAAATAAGCAAATCCTAAAAACTTTACTACAGGTGAGTGCGAGTGTAATCCATATTGCAGAATGTTGCGCCGCTAATGGCGCTTCGCAATATTGTGCGTCGAAAATGTGTGACATTCGTAACGTACCGAAAAAATTATCGAGTGTGAAAGGGCGATCAACTTGACATTACTGAACGAGACAATAAAGTGTTTTTAGCTATTACCGATATGTTAAAAATAATCTAGAGAAGAGTAAAACACAAAAGACAAAGTAAATGCAATAAAAGAAATGCATTTGCTTTTAAGACATTAACTAATCGAATCACTTCAAAAATGTATTTTTTTATTTATTTATTTTTTTGCATAAATTTCAATAAAACAACTTACATTTATTATAGTCGACTAAATGCAATATAAAAGGTAAGTGGTCGTATATAAGCAAAAGCAATAATTAACGAAAATGAAAGGAGCAGGTGGAATTATAGAAAGTTTAACTCTCCTATTTTAATCACTAAGATTATTTTTGAGGTTCGCCATTCATGGAAATTTTTGCTGCGTTGTGTGTTTACTACTTCGGTATTAGTAATGCTGTAAATGTAATACTTTTAAAATGGTGCATTTTATTGACAGCCACTCTCTATGAGAAGATTATTTATTTGATGTATAGCAGTTAAATTGAAGATGCGCGTGGATGGCTTTGCACATTTTTCACAACTTCTAAAAGAAAACAGTGCAATAATTCAAGGTAAACGTCAATAATACTCAAGACAGCCGTCTGTCTATAATACAGCGTCCCCATTCCATTGCATTATTCGTTGAAATAATGCGCAGAATTTGTTTGTTTTTTGTTGCGAAAAAAAAAAAACCTAAATTTTCCTCGCTCACAAAGAATTGCATTACTTAAGTGGCATATAATTTTAAATGATATGGAGATTGCATATTGCATATGTTCGTTGTCATGTAAACGTCGTATTTAAATATTTATGGGGCGCAAATGTCCTACTTTGTGACATATTCGTTTTCGTTCCATAACTGCCCATTGATAGTCGTAATATTGGTAAACGCTATTCTGTTCCATGTATCAAGTACGCATCTGTCTAAGCTATTTGCAAAAGCAACATAGTATCCACTTTTAAATAGTGGAAATGCTAAATATTTATTTATTTATTTATTAAGTACTTAGAAAATGAAATATTCTTATTCAGGTGAGCCCTTGTCTAGCAGATGGACGTAACCACACTCAGTGTTGTGTGCGTAAAGGTGTACAACATGACTGCTTGAAGATATGCGGTGGTGTTGCTGAACCACTTAGCATGCATTCATTATTATGCCTCAATCTCGATTTAGCTGCTATCTATCAATGCCTTCGACAAGGATATGGTGAGTGCATATCTGCTGTCTTACCATCGTGAGCATCCAATCAAAAATTTATAGGGAGGAACGAAATTAATGCGCATTCACTGGAGATAGGAGAGGGGAATTTCTGAGATGCATAACGCGTCTTCCATTCCTTCTTATATCTCCTCCTCCTTTCTCCGCACTATCTTCATTTCCATGAAGCAATAAAGAAATAGGAAGAATTGTTGAGTTTAATTCAGCTGAATTCGATTAATCGAACGTTGAGCCAACGACACTCTTCCTTGCTTTCCCACTCCTCTCACTGAGTGTCCATTCACGTAATTCATTTCGTTGATTTCTCGTAAAAACTGATGGAACACCACAGGCAGAGGTATTTTAAGAGGAGAGAGAAGAGAGACGGTTGGTTTGCCTAATTTAGTTGACGATTGAAAGTATGCATGGCCGATAGATGATGAGCATTCCATACGAAAAAAAAGCCCTTCAGAGACACACCCATCGGCGCCAGAAAACGTAACTGTAACAGCGGTGGGCGATGATTGGGTCGAAGTGGAATGGACAGAACCGAACGCAAATGCACACCTCGTCGAATCTTTTTCGCTTTTTATTCGCAAAGATGACCGCGATTCACAAGTCGTTGAGGTATGATCTTAAGTTTACTGTAATAACCTCTACACAGGTTAACTTTCATTTAGAGGTTTTGATTGCTTTCATAAACTTTAGAATTCATAAAAATTTATGATCTTTAAAACATTTTTTCTTAGAAAAAAAAAATAGAACAACGATGAAATTAAAAGAGAAGAGGGGAAATTCCGTGGTAACATTGTACCAAAGGTGAGTCACAAGTGAAAAAGTTAGCAGTTCTTTTTTGTTATTAACAATACAATGCCAACAATGCAACATATTGTTCAAAATAAGATGGAACTATAGACATGCATACCAACTGTTGATAATGTATAATTTCTCCACGTTTACTTCTACTAAGATAACTAATAAGCCACATTTGCAGGAAAGAAACTTATTTTGGATATATATGGCAATTAATATTCAATATGATCGCAGATTGAAGAATAGAACAACGATGAAATTAAAAGAGAAGAGGGGAAATTCCGTGGTAACATTGTACCAAAGGTGAGTCACAAGTGAAAAAGTTAGCAGTTCTTTTTTGTTATTAACAATACAATGCCAACAATGCATTATTAACAATACAATGCCAACAATGCAACATATTGTTCAAAATAAGATGGAACTATAGACATGCATACCAACTGTTGATAATGTATAATTTCTCCACGTTTACTTCTACTAAGATAACTAATAAGCCACATTTGCAGGAAAGAAACTTATTTTGGATATATATGGCAATTAATATTCAATATGATCGCAGATTGAAGAGAATCAAAAGCAACGATATTAAAAGAAATGAGTTTAAAGGTGCATAATGTAACATCACCACATCGTGAATATGGTCTTGAAGCGGATACCGAATATACGATATTCATACAAAGTCATGGCACCGCAGGTGATAGTCTTATGTCGACGGCACAAGTTTTCTTCACACACTCTCTCGATACTAGCATCTGTGCACATGGACAACCGCTCTTCCATCCCAATGGTCATCGGTATCTCCATTTTTTCAATCAGCGTTTCCTACTTTTCTTGTAAACAACGGCGAAGAAACCTTACTATATTCCATGTTCTTTTTTTTCATTTTACCAAATTTATAGAGAATTTGCAGATATTTCCAGAAAATCCATTGAATGATTAAGTTGTTAAACTGCCTAATGCTTAATTATTTTGCAGATATCATTGTGGAGCAGGAATTCGTGATTGTCCACCTGCATATCATTGTATTGTATCGGGTAGTACAGAGACGGATACCTATTGTTGTCCAAAACGTAATTCTTTTTTAGTTTATTTTCATTTCGAAAAGTATATGTTTCATTTTAAAGTTCTCTCTTTTGACCCAATTCTTTAAAAAGTTTAGAAAAAACTTCAAAATGAATTTCTTCAGCACTTTCAGAAATAACTCTCTAAAAGTTGGAAATTGTAAAATCGGTCTTTGATTTGGGATAGGTGCTATTTTCGAGTTTTCCAGATCCACCGTATTTTATAATTTGTGGGCGCCCTTTTAATATTGAAAATCTCGGACTACATTTCCTTCTCAAAAATATTTGAGTGAGCCTATGCGTTTCCTATAAAATTTTGTTTCCATATATAAAGGTATGTTTTATTTGCATCGAAATAAACGAATCTAAGTTTGTAGGAAGCGATGAGGGTTCATTCAGAGAATGCTGCCGGGAACGAGGCGTTAATGGAGAGTGTGCTTCTCAATGCTCGTTCAACAGTTCGTTGACTGCCGATTGTTCTCAATGGGCCGATACTTGGGTGCAATGTGCATCAGATGGTCGTGACCATAGCAGATGTTGCATCGAATCTGGTATAGTTTTGTCGAATTGTACGATAAGCCCCCCTTAAATCCAGCGCACTTTGACTCTTAGGCTGATGGTCTGAAGACCCTTTAAGCGTCCTAGTGACGCAGTCATCATGTTCCTACAGGAACTGAAACGATGAAGTTTCATAGGATGGTCCTCGAAGGTGGTCTCCCAAATCCAGTTCATTCCTTGCATTGAAAAGCGGAAAAGGTTACATATCGTTGCATCTTCCTTTGGGCATTTTCCCGTTGTTATTATTCACTACTTTGCGGTTCAAAAACTCGCAAATGGTTGTCTTCTTTACATTTGCATGGCAATTCCATTACATTTTGAGTAGTACACTAATGAATACTTATATGCTTAAATATGCATCCTTAAGTGAGTTGATGTCTATCGTTTTGCAGATTTACCAGAGAGCTGCTTGAATGCATGTCGACATCCGTTCACTCTTTCGGCAGAATGTATCCCCTACTCATCACAGTTGATGCGTTGTTTTGCAACATTAAACTCCAGTCTTCCACCAGCCGTTTCCCATCTAGAAGTTGTCTCTCGGAATAAAACATCTGTTCTTCTCTCATGGGATGTGCCCAGTGGAACGGTCGACGTTTATCAAATCCAGCTCTTCAAAGGCAACAGTATTTTCAAACAGGTAATGCATCAAATGGATGCTTATTTAAATATATAGTTTCAATCGAAGACGAACTGAAAGAATATTTTTAAAAGTTTTTTTTTCTTCAAATAAAATTTAGCAGAAAATTATTCGGTAATCGTGGAAATTCTTTGCAAATATTTATTGGAGAAATAAATTAGATGAAATAAATTAGATATTTTAAGTTTCATAAAGTTCTGACTTTTGATTTCGTTTAGTCATTTATCTATCGTTGAGTATGTTCTCATTTAGTATATCAATGGAGGTCATAAAAGACTATTTTTCTGAATTGAATTTCTTTTCAATGAGATTTCGATGTGGCGATCTTCAAATATGGATTCATCAATAGTTTTGAGTCTTTTGCATTATATATAATACATCTACACGTGTTGAATATTCAGATTAATGTGACGGCGAATTCAGCTCGCTTCGACGATCTCGAGCCAGGAATGAACTTCACTGCTCGAGCGACTTCATTCAATAAATTCGGTTCTAGTCCACCTTCATTCAGTGTCACATTCGAAACACTTCCCGAAAATGGTATTACCATTCTCCGCATTACGAAAAACTATCGAAATCAGAAAATTTTCTTGTGGGAGATGTTCACAGATATGGGATGAATTACTAGTGAATCAGATTATTATTTACTGATTAATGTCAGCCCCTTTGTATACGCTCATTCACAAAGAATATAGCTGAATAAGCCATTCATTTACATAGCCTTCACTGGATTAGGAGGCATTTCCCTAAGTGGCCAATTGCAAATTCGAATAAATTCTTCAGGTGTTGCATAGAGATATGTTTCAGAGGTTGGTGATAAGCCAATTTCAGAGGTTGGTGATAAGCCAAGACCACCAACAAAACTGCATGTTGCATGGAATTATGGAAGACGTGTTAACGTTACATGGGAATGGATAGCCGAACGAAATAATGGTGAACCGATTAATGAGCCTCCGACGTTCTCACTTTATTACGTACCTGCTGGAGATTCATCCACATGGACATCGGTATATGCCCATTTTTCTGTTTTATTCGACATGGTTATTCCTTTAGAGCAATGGGAAGATGCTCATTTTCAGCATCTCTTGCTGCTGATTGTTTGATTTTTACTTGATTATTGAAACTATTTGCTTAGACAAGGTAGATACGAAAGTGTATATCATGCTTCTTTAGCACACACTTCTTCATTCCTCTAATTTTGAGAATTTGAGCGTTTTTCAGCAATTATATCTTTGCTGTAGTTTTTTTTATAGTTTCCTTTTTATTATTTATTTATCCATTGTTCAATTTTTTTTTTTTTGCGAATTACGTTTTCTTTTTATCCATAGTTGAAAGTGACAACAACACATCATTATCACATATATTACCGTCTTTTAGATTGATTTTTCTCTAAGAATTTAATTATTCAACGGAATGCATTTCAAAATGATTGTTGTTTTGAATAAAATCCCGAATTTTCCAAAGTTTTTATGGGAATTCCGAAGAAATAAATGAAAAATTCCATTTTTATTTATAGGTGAAAACACAAGAAAAGTGGTATGTTATGGAGAATCTTACAATGGATTCTCTCTACGAAGTGTATGTCTATGCGAGTGATGGCAAGCTAAATAGTCGAAGCTCATCGGTGATAACAATTCTTGCAGCTCCTGGTCACATTTTCATTGATTTCTTTTTCATTTCACTTCTCCTTTTTTTTTACTAATTTCACATAATTTGCAATCATTTTTCATATTTATCTATGCCTTTCTACCTATTTCATTTTTTCATTTAGTGATAGAGAAGAGCTACAAATCCATATTCACTAAATAGATATAATTTATATATAATTTCACAAATCTTTTTCGATATTTCCATAAGTTTCGAACAGTTGAATTTTATACGATGTTTTATAAGATTCGATTCATAGATATTGTTATTATTTCTTGTTAAATTATTTATTTTAGCGGTCGGTCGAATGATGTCACTTTTACTTTATTAACTTAACTTACTTCAATTTTTCGTATTAATACGATTTGATCATAGACGATTATTATTTATTTATTTATTTATTTTTATAATATCTGCCGATATAATACAAAATTCATAGTGCTTATTATAAGAGGAAATAATATTCGTCCATTAGTAAGGTTAACCTTTTGACTTCTAAGATGTATTGCATTCAACGAATCCACAACATAACTCGATATAACTAATCGATTGTTATCATACCCTATCTTGTAGATGAATTCTCACTTCCTGAACCAATAATAAGTGTCGAGCCATCTCATGCGAATCACACATATATGCGCGGACAACAAATTGGCATTAGATGTACTGTTGACAGCCGGAAACCGTTAAACGTTGATCTTCAAGTGGGTAATATGATGGTGAGTACTTTGCTGTTCTTTTTTTTTTGTTTTCCGTTTTAATCGATTGCGTGTTTTTTTAAAATTATTTCATTAGTACTTTTCAATTTTATTTACATATCGCTACTTAACAGTGGGAAATCATTAACGTAAAGGAAAACTATCTCATTCAGTCAGGGAGAAATTAAGTGCACAAATCATATCACAAAGCAGACAGTAGAGAAGGATATATGTTGTACATCGAATGTTGTATTCATTACCATGACCCTAGCCGAAGGAAGAGAGAGAAGGGTGTCCGTCTCCAAAATTCCGAGAGTTAACGACGGCATCTCCGGTTACCAAGTACGAAAAAAACTCTGAATTTCTGACCGATCTTTTATTCATTTCATTGAGTTTACATAGGATATTATTGTAAAAATATCACTGTTCGAATTTTTTGTCCTTCCTTGCAAGATAAAACGACCGTAATTTTGGTTGCCATATTGCCTACGAAAATAGCCATAAATGAAACAACCTAGCACATACGTATCCATGTTTCAGATTCAAAGAGATCCGCCGAAAATGACTGTGGAAAGTTCGGTAACGGTGGATGAGAAGACGAGTCCGATTTCGTGCACTGTCATGGATACTGATGGACGACAAAACCGAGCTCAACTACATCTCTATGTGCAGTGTGGGCATTCCTGCTTTCCTTCTAAAATTCTTAGAAATAAAGCCCGACTTTTTATCAAATATTTATAAGAGGCTTGAAAAGTTTGATGAAGTAGTTAGTGGAAGAAAGCATCTGATATGCCTAAATATTTCTATTTCAACGGTTCTAGCTTCGAACATGTTGAACATTTGCAGTTCCTAATTACATCCACGTTCGTTCGAGAAATACCATTGAATGCGTCAAATTTTTTAGACAGAAAAGACCTCTGCGATGCCAAACGGGAAATAAAAGAGGGTCGTTTCAGTTGGTCCCGAAATAAGCCTTCCCGAGGAGCGCATCAACGCTTTCGATGATCTATCAGCAGAGATTCATTGTATAGTCGTTGCATATCCCGAACCACTCGTAGAATGGACGTATCGTAAGAGTATTAATTCAATTGCGACTCAGAAACTTGAGGATACTGTCATCGCTAAAGAGATTTCTGCCAATAAATACGAATATACACTCTTGGTTAGTTGTCTTCTGTTTTTTTAAGATGCTGTAGTTCACCGTTCAGGATAAGTTGCATGATTACTGTATTACCAAATCACTGCGAATTACTGTATTATCAAATCGTTTTGTAGCTCTTCAATTGCATTTTTCCAATTATAGAAATTTTTATTCTATTCACCGAGAACGGTGAACATTGGTGCCGTTTAATCGAAAATTTGCTCTAATTGCATTGTTTATCATTAACTTTTATTTTGTTTATATCTTACATATATTTGTCAGCAATTTGTTCATGTATTAGATCAGAAACGCTACTGGCCGAGATGGTATCTACACATGCCATGCAAGTTCGGGTGGAAGTGAAGCATCGAAGAATGCTGAATTAAACGTCGCAAAGGCTGCTTTCCCGTTAACACCACGTTTCGTTCTTCAGGTACGTTAATCGTCGTATATTAATAGTCGTGTATTTTTTGTATTCTCTTTGAGAACCTACTTATTGCAATGAAAGGCTGCTTATAAAGCTTGCATATAGGTCCCAGAACTCTTTAAAATATGCGTTGTGTTCTGTTTTTTGGGAGGAGAAAACACTTAGAGCGGTGGATGCCTATATAAGATTTCCGGGTGTCTAGTAAAATCAAAGAAAGAAACGTTCAATCTTTCCCACAAATTGATTCCCGACCACCTTTTTATGATTCATTAGTACAGTATATATTTTTGTTGGATTCTGTGGATGGCGTGAGGAGTTTGGTTTCGTTTATCGAAAATTAGGTTCAGATAGTTGCTTTTCATTTAATAACTCTTCCAGTGGGAAGTAAGATTTTTATCGTTGGAGAGAAGTAAGGGAAAAGGAAATTCAGGGTGACATTCATCTTAAAACAAAGACCTGAAGCATTCAAATTTTTAAAGGATCATATAATTTAGAGAGACTTATATTTAAAGGGGTAGATAAATAATTCGATTTTTACAATATATTTGATGCGTAAATGTTCCATAGTCTTTTATCAGTCCAACTTAAGGGTGGGCTATACCCCTCTATCATTATTTGAATAATTGTTGTGATTTAACTGCGGCAAATCTCGTATAATTTTCTTTTTTCCTCTCTTCGAAGTTTTCCGCACTTTGCAGTGTTGTTCGGATGCGAAGATCTCAGAGAAATGTTTGCGTGTCTGCTCGGTTACTCCACAAACTGATGAAGATTGTTCACAGTATTCAAAAGGTATGTTCAATGGGTTTCTCTATACCAATAGTTTAGTTATTTTTATAGTTTATAATGCAAGCGTTGCAATTATTATATGCTTAAAGCACTCTTTTTTCTTCCTTCATTCGTTGAGTGTTTAGGCGGTCTTGCAACATTGCATCATTGCAATAGACAGTGAGAGTCGATTCCTATAGAATTGTTGCTTTCACTCGTTGAAGAAATACTATTAAAGAAATAATTCAGCAAGATTATTTTCTAAGAAATGAACTGTAGATCGTGTTTAAACCCGTCAACTTCGATCCGAAACTAAAGGCAACCGCAATGATCGTTTGAGTTGTAAAAATTATGAGAGAATAAAGTCGATCATCAGTAATATGAAAGAAATACTAGCTAACGAAAATATTGCAGATTTGATAGGATGTGCATCAGATGGTCGTGATCATCGAGAGTGTTGTTTACGTTCACGTATCCCCTCCGAATGTTTGGGATTATGCAACGGAGAGAGTGTACACAACGAAGCTCTATGCTCGAAGTTTGCAGCTAAAGCGGTCGCATGTATGATTCGTGGACATGAGAGAGCACCCTCTCCACCTGGGCCTATCCACTATGAAAATCTTACTCCCGATTCTGTTAAGGTATGCAATGCTCATTTTGCGTTATCTTAGTGAACTATTCAGCTAATAGGAGTTATAGAAAGTGATAGGAATGTAACCATCAGAAAGGATACCAACCCAATGGGTGGCCTAGTTATATGAAGACCATTCGAGCAGTCATGTGCAGATAGATGAGTAGGTAGATGAAGAGTAAGTAATATATGAATTGATCCTTTTTTTTTTGAATATTCAACTGCTCGCTTTGTCGTTTTTAAAAAGGAACCGAACTATCCTACAATATTATATAAAGTACGGAATTCATTGCTTTTTCTAAGTTTTAGAGGGAGAGGAACATTTGATCGGTACTGGATTTAAATATAATTTTCCTAGATTTTCGAATGGAATATATGTTCAAAGAAAAATCGTTTTTTAATGTTTTCGAATCTTTTTTTTTGCGAAAGAATTTATCAACTTTTTCATCTATTCTATTTGTCAATCTTACTCTCTTTTGATCTCTCAATAAACTGCAAAATTTTTAACTTCATCGATCGTTTATAAAAACATGATCGATATGTAAATTTGGTGCGTCATTAATCCGCTCAAAAGGTGATCGGTCGGGTTGAAATTCGTAGAAAGAGGCCAATCTATGATTTAGGTTATTTGAAAATAGTCCGTACACGCACAATTTCACACTGTTGTGATTTCCACTTATGGTTCATGAGTTGAGACTACTGAGCAAGGGACAAACACAAACACGTATATACGCAAAGACATCACGCCACTATAATGCGTTTTCCTGGAAAAAAAAAGGAAAAAACGAACAAAAGTTAGTTGAGGAAGAGAATAGATATTTTCAAAGATGAACCCAAAGGAAACAATTGGTGCTATTATAGGGAACATAATTTCAATATATATGCAGGAAGGTAGAATAGGGTTACCCACCAGGAAATATATTTTTGCATTTGTAGAAAAACAGAGGAGTTCTTGCAGATCCACTGGAGTGAGACCTCTCCGGATTCCTATAAAGTATATGCAGTCTACTATCGACCAGAGGACAGTGACAACGATTATAAGGTGTTAAAAACGAGTGAGAATGAGCTCTTACTTACTGGGCTTGATCCGAATACTAACTACGAGCTAGCGCTTGTTTCTGCGAACGCATTGGGGCATTCACCGTTTGTTGAAGCAAAAATAATCAACAACTATCACGGTTGGTAACTATTCGCCTTTTTTAATATTTTATTTTACTTACCTTCCAAGGCACGCATTGCATTGCAAATTTTTTTTTCGAAAGCGCATACGACAGCGGTATTGTTTATATCTCAGGATTCACTACACCAAGTTAAATGAAATGAACAGGCTGCCATCCAGACCTACTTTTTGTCCTAGCTCTGAAATCCGAACCAGTAGCCCCCTGCTTGCCGTTCTTTTGGCTATCAAAGTTTCCTCAACTGGGTCAGGTTCCATCAGGAACGAAGTTCTTTTGCAAAATATCTGCTGTACCAAAGTCATAGCTTTTTGCAATGCTACCCAGAAGGAGATAGGTTAGGCTATGGGGAAATGCTTTTTGGCTCCATCACTGGTGGAAATTAGAGGGTCACTTTTTGATTCCGTCGAAAGATGCCTAATAAGTATTGTGGTCATCACCAAGGTATATATGAGCATATCGGAAATGATATTAAAATTTTTATTTCCATTAAATATAATCCAAACAAATCACGCCGTACTCTTCTTTCCTGGACTTCATGTGTTAAGATTCCATGCGAATGACATGAAAACCCTTTTGATATAGAAATCATTTATTTATAATTGTATAGAAATCAGTTTTTCTGATAGTAGTTTTGTGGAATTTTCTGGTATTTCCCTTTGGTGATATAAAACATAGTCTTTTCTCTTAAAGCTTCGAATACCTAAGACAAGTGAGGGAAAAACGATGACATTGAACTCATACTAGGCTTTTTTTTTTTTTTAATTGAGCTAGAAACGAATTAACTCAGCGAACATAAAATCGATTCCTCTCGTCGTTTCAGGTGCCTCTGGAAATAGATTTGGTGCGCTACTTGCCGCATTATTTGTTATATTGTTGGCGGCAGGTATCGTTGGTGGAGTAATGTATATGACACGCACGAATGCTTTACCAAGAATTATGCGTAAACTTCGTCTTAGTGAACCTCTTTCGGATCGAGATCCTACAGTGGCATTCGAAAATCCAGGCTATGGTACAGAGGTACAAATTCGAGGTCTAAATCGTGGAGAGAATAATAGCGCTTTAAACGCCGAATGGCAAAACGCTGAATTAGAAGTAGCCGAAGGGAATGTTACACCGGAAACCAATAATGGAATGCGATACGCGAAACTTAATTCTTCTTGAGACCATTGCTATACAAATGACATGGATGTCCTCTTGCCACATCTCTAATTTTTCGCGTTTAATTAAAATATGCTCATTCATAGAGGAGAGAGGGATATCACTATTGGGAAATAGGGATATAGATACATTTTTAGGCTATACCTCACTATAATAGAGCTCGATTTCATTATGGATTTATGCTGTGGCAAGGTGACTTCGACGTCAATTCACATCTGAAGCAGATGAGTGCCTACTCATAAAGTGATAACCCCTCCCTGCAATGTTTCGAATCGCTACAGTTGGGCTCTTATATCCAAAGTACGGTAGCATTTTTATGAGCATCCTTGAAGTTCCATCTTTACAATTTGCTGAGAATAGCAGTGATTCCGGAGAGAGGAAGTGGTTTCAAGTGATTTCCGTTGAGTGAACGCTACTCAGCAAAAATGATCTATTGCACGTTTTGTCATAGCGAACGGGTTCGATGCTGCTCTTACTGTACCATAAAATCGTTGTATTTCCTTCAAAAAAAAAACTCTGTGAATAAACGTGCATTTGTATAGGCAACTTGCATCATACTATGCCACTGCATCTAATGTTTCCCGTATCGAACTTGAGCTTCCTTCAAGTTGCGGTAAGGTCAACCAACCATCGGAAAAATTCGCTTCGCTATAGCAGCAACCTTAAGGCAATATGAAACGAGGTTACCTATAAATTCATCAATCTTTTGATTTTAGTGAAATAGAGTCATAAACGTTCAACTGAATGGGAGGCTTCAGCTGCTCTGAACAGAGCTATGCGCTTTTTGTGCAGAGATATGAGCTCTGATTCAGAGCCTTAAACTTTGAGACTTGATTCAATAGCGGTTCAGCCTAGGATGCCCTCGAATCCGTGATTGGGTGGAGACTTCAGTTTCTGGTTCGGTAGAGAACTGGGGCTGAAGATCAGGCCTCTATTCCATGGATGAAGTCACAAGATCATCTTCAGTTTTGCCACATTTTTCAATCTTGAGCTCTTAATTAAACAATTACTTGAAACTACTTTGAATCATATTTCGAGGGCTTCATCTTCTGATTGAATGGAGCAGAGAGCTTTAGAGCGCTGAGTGACCTGAGGCTGAAGCCTTCAGGTGAGAAAAAAAAGGTTTATCACGAGATGGTCATCATGATCTCCGTACAACTCGAAGCAAGTGAAGCAGAGGAACGAAAAAATAGATATAAGGAACGTCGAAAAAATGCATAAATTAGTCGAAATATGTTTGTAGCACTCATTACCTTCACATATTTTAAAATTTTTATTCAATATCTCGACGTGAGGAAACAAAAAAATATGTAAGCACAACAAGCAGCAAAAATAATCGAAGAATAAGACAAGGGATAAGAAAGGTGAAACGATAAAAGCAGAACGCTAGTAAAATCAACAAATACTCGATATTCGATATATTTAATTGCATTGGTCTGAAAATCGAAACGACCGAATATCAGTTTAAAAAGTAAAGATGCGGATGCTTTAAGGATATCGGCAGAAGGCAGATTCCAGAAGGCAGATTGTACAACATGAAACTGGGAATCATGCGGAACACCGCTTGTGCTGCAAACGTTTTTGGTGAACTGCGCACATCATCTATGAGGAGGAGCAAAGGGAAATATTTTTGATTGTTGGAATGTCACAAAGGCTGCGCGCAATTTTATGTCGATCAAACTAGAGCCTATGATATTCCAATAATTTGAAGCAAAAGATTTCCAAACGTGTACAGTAATTCGGTTGTATAAACCACAGTAAGCTTTGCAAGAAGAAATAATAGCTATAGCGTTTCTGAACATTGTCTAGCAGTTTAGTAATGCAAATCAAATAAAGAGTACGGTATTCCAAAATGAACTGGTGACAAAAGATGGAGGTCTTTACAACGATTTGTATGTCGATGCTGTAAAGCGCGGAGACTACAAGCTGCAATTTCGACAAGTGGAAGACGGCTGCCTCTAACGACGTTCATAGTTAGTTGCAATAACAAGAAGGAACCTCACCTCTTAGCCTGAGGTAACAATCATGTTGAAATCTGACATGAACTCTGTAGTTGCTTTTTCTTTCATGAGAAACGCAACACTTCAATCCTATAATGTGGGTCAAAGGTTTATTTTTTATTCATTTTGTACAATGTAGGGGATAAAATGTGGCATAATAATGTCTAGAGGTGAATTGGCAATGAAAGAAAAAACAACAACATGGATAACGTGCAATATGGATGGATTCGTTACTGAAAGACATTTGATCATCAAGTAAGGATAGATATTCTATACAAATCAAACACCTAAGTGAGGCATAGTTTCAACAAGTTGTAGGTTGAAAGATTGAGGAAATAATGCAAAAAAAAAAACAATTTCGGATTACTGCTGCAGGCAGTAGGTCGATACATTACTTTTATAAAAAATTGGAATTTTATATTGAAATACGCCGAAAGTTTGTACGGCTGAATATGAATAATCGAGTGGAAGAAAGATTAGCTCGAATCTAAGAGTAATGCTTATTGAAAAAGAATCAAACAACGAGTAGTGCAAGTATGAGTGCCGCTAACATGCCCATAATAACGATCACTATAATAGTCCATAGAAGTTGTGCAATTCCTCCACAGCAATTTTTGTTATAATATTGTCTAGTAAGTTGGATGGATAGTTGTTGTTTGTAATATTAAAAAAAAAAAATTCATCGGTTAAGTTTATTTCTAATATTTCACAAAATCTATACATCTTCATCACTTATATTATTTCTTCATAAACTTCAAATGCCATATACTCTAAGGGAAGTTTGCTTTCAAAATAATGACTTAGGATTTCAGGAATCGCTGAGACGATCGGATAGTAAATAAACGATCTTACTCTCCTCTTTCTACTTTCCCACTTATTCCATCTTTCGTAGATTATTTCAATTTGATTTAGCTTATGGGAAGAGAAAAAAAAACTTATAGGATGGAAAAGAAACTTCTAAAATATTTCCCAAGTGGAATCGTTTGCAATTCTAGTTTAATTAGTATCTCATTCGATCGCATGTTTAGATGCTTAAAAATGATGTCGCTAAAATTGTTCATGCAACAGTTTTCTTCAAACTCTTTACCTATAACAATAAATCATTGCTTTATTTACAACGTTAATAAACCAGCTTTACCTATCGTCAACAATGAAGTTGCACATACTGGCGTACCTGATTGCTGATCGGTGGAACATACTCCGAGTATGGTACACTCATGAGTGGTCCCATACAGATGGGAACTGTCGGTGGTGGTGCTTGTGGGTACCACAGAGGTGTAGGTACAGCAAACGGCATCAAACCTGGTTGCCGTTCATAAGGCATCACTATACCACTATTCCCGCATTCCTCCACACAACAGTTATCGTTCTTTATCGATGGATTTCTACAAAAAAAAAAAAAAACTCTTAGCTCTAAGTGAAACATTCCTAAGGCCACTGAAATATAACCAAAATGTGGGGTCTATCTGTGAGAAAAAGACCTGCTGGAAGACGAAACATCACAACAATTTGAAAAATTTGCATATGCAATTATGCATAATAAAAAGAAAATTTGAATAAAATTCTGCATAGATAATATTTCAATTTGATCTATCTTTAAATGTAAATATAATATAAATAGCAATTGAATAAAACGTAATCTCGTCCTGGTAGCATCATTCAAACAAAAGCTAAACAACCAATTTATTAAAATTTGAATTACTTAAAATATCGCATTTTTATTGATTTATTCAAACTAAATAATCGACTGAATAAAACTGCATTATACTTCTAATGTTTTCTATGATGCATTAGTATTTCGAAAGAAAATATTGCACCTTTTTGGCGTCGATACTGAACTAGAAGAATTCGCCACAAATTGTGATATACTTCGAGTATCGCTGCTCGACCATTTTCTTGGATGCTGAAAACTTTGATATTGCAATTCAACGAAATGCCTCCATAAAAATTGATTGGTCTTTTAGATGAACGCATTGTTGCCAGAAGAGTTGGCATAATTATAAACAAAAAAGCCATCATTGGCGTAAAATATGGGGTCAAATCTCTTGCCTATTTCTATATAAGGTATGACCCTTATATAGAAATGGACATTATTTTCACATCTAACGACATCTGAATAGTCGTTTTTGAACAACCAATTGAGAATGCCAAAATTAAGAAATTCTTTTTTTCTTCGGAGACTGAATGTTGATCGAAGCTGTTGATTTATAAGCAACGCAAAGCTTTAAGAAAGGTATCGACGTCGACTTAAGAAACGATATCGACGTCGACCTTCTGAGGATGGACGTCTAGGCAACATAGAATAGATGATGATTTTGGTGTTCGCAGAAAATCCGTTCACGAATGAATGAGATAATCGACGAGTGTTGCGATCACATGAACTTACTATATTGCTTAAACAGAGTTGATAAATTCGAAAACATTAAAAGATTGTATATCTCTTATTATTTAATCCGATACGAGTGAAAATCGCTATGAATTATTCTATCGTATCTCAAATATGAAATTTTAATAATCTATCAACTTTTTATTTCAACAACCTATTCAGTTGTTTCTAGTTGAACGAAAGAATCGCGAAATACGAGGAATTACCGTATCATTACGATCATTTCCCGCAACCTAATACTGAGCTGGGAAGTGGAGGAGAAGACCCGTCTAGAAACCCAAACCCATTCATGAATTCAGTTACGTCCATAAATTTGAAATTTCAATCTACGCTGATTAAATAGAGATATGGAAACTCCTATTTGAATATTAAATTAACTATAAAAATGTAAGCAATGAAAGAAGTGTTAAAATAAGTTCAGATTATTTTAAGAGTAAAAGAAATCGTTAAGGAGAAGCCGTTAAAAAAATAACGATCATTAGAGTTGATGATGCAATAACGCTTCAAAAAAAATTGGCATTATAAAACGAGTGGAACAATTTGAAAAGAGAGGAAATATTTTTTTTTTTGTAAAAGCGAAAACATACGATTGGTGAATCGGAAGCACTCGATGATAACATAGGAAACGATGTGAATGTCTTCAGATGGCGAACGCAACCGTCACAAACGATTGCCTCAGCAAGGTCGAGCAACCGATTGCAACCGGCTGAACCGATATAGCGAGAATGGGGTCACCGACCCTCGTCCGCCAAATTCTCTCACTAATTCTTCCCTCTACGTTGCTAATGAATCGACTCTCAATTTTTCGTAAGTAATTCACCGTCGATCACTTTTTTTTTCCTCGCCTATTTTTTGTGCACCACCTGTCAACTCTGAAATGTATTTTGTTGTAATGAAATGTTCTAATTTCACCGAACTTACAGTATTATCCCTGTGATGCTTAGATGGATAAAACTCGAATAGCACACTTACAGTATCATCTCCCACTTACAGTATTATCCCTGTGACGCTAAGATGGATAACACTCGAATAGCTGAAGATGCTTCGACAGATATATTCAATCCTGATTATTTGATACATCAATATTTGATACATCAGTATTGCATTCCGATATGTAAACACGCATTTCGGGTTATGCCGAGAAACAACTAAGCTACTTTAGTTCCCCTAGCTTCGTTTTCTTCTCCTCCTCCCGAAGACGTCCAGAAAGAATGGAAAGTCGACATATTTAGGGAAGATTAGGTTCTTAAGGATGTAACGCCAGTACCATGTCTTGACTTGTGACAATAAGATTAAACGATAAGCCATTCTCATGCAAAGACTTGAGAGCTATCAGGAATTATAAAAGCAGAGTTTTTCGCCAAGGTCATATTGATTTCCTATACAGCTGAGCCACTCCCAAGACTTCATTCGTTAAATGCGTTATCGTTGTCGTTTCCGTCATGAAACTTTGGCGATACCGTCCTAGGTTTAGCATCATGTTGCAACCATAGCAGATACTACTTCTTAGAGATTCTAATTCTAGAAAATCAGAAAATTTGCTTCTGAATATTTATGACTCGACAATAAAGCCTTGTCATGATGCTGCAAAAATTCCATACATTCCGATCCGTTATATCCCTGCAAATCCATTCGCTTTCGTTGCTTTGTTAGTCCATTTGGCATTACTCAGCTAACGCAATGAGAGTGAGAAATTTTCACTTTTTATTTCATTGGTTGAATCCAACTCAAAACATCTCAACTGAGAACGACGCCACTTAGGAATTACAGCTGTCTTCTACGATGATGAGTTTGGCTTGTCAAGCAAAACTCGTGATCTCCCACCGACTTCGACGATGCTTTCGTCATTCATTCAAATCAATGGGTTTCATCAAAGTTCGAAACCTTCTTTGCCATCAGACATAAAAGCGAAGGCATATACAGTTTCGCTTCAATATTTACCGTAAGCAGCTCAAAACGCAACAACTTTATTTGGTTTTATGACGCAACAATAAACGTGATGGTCTATTAGTTTAACATCAACCAAACACTGTCCACCATCCAAAAAGCATTTACGAGAAGAGAAAATAAACGAAAAATTACGCCCCTAATGAAAGCTCATCGTGGTCGGTTCATATCGCAACTATAGAAAACGCAAACCAATAGTTAAATGGTTTAAACCGTTTAAAACAACAGTATTTTTTTTTTTTTATTACAACCCAGAGACATAGATAATATTGAATTGGGGACAATAAATCGAAATCGATCAAAACGAATAACTTAAGCTTAACAACTGGAAAGGTGAACAGAGATAAGTGGATAGCGATAGTAAATGCACCCTTTAAACAATAGAAAGAACGAATCAAGAGTACCGGATGCAGAAGCGAAACCCGTTCCATATCCTCATCAACGAACAGCTCAGAGTTGACTCGACAAGATTCAGTAACAAAAAACCACCTTCCCGTTTTAGATTATCTCTAAATATTAGAGAGTGACTGCTTTTACCAGCCCAATTGTACAGTATCCGCTCATTGCTAACGTATGCTCTCGTTTGAGGACAACTTTCGATCATTTAATATTACAATGATGAAAGTGTTCACTTCCCTATCATCATCTATGAGTCACTTCTGAATAAATCATTGCACCCAACTATGAAATATATGGAACGAATGAAGAGTACCACTGGAAAGATAAGCACATCCAACTATCGCAGTATTACATCAACAACTTCAACGTGAAGCCAAGCAAAGCCAACAACTCAACGAAGTGATCGGAGAACAAAGCAAGATGAACCCAAAGATGGGGAATGCGCCAGTGGAAATGAAGATAAAAAAGCGGGAAAGGCATAAGCGTATGTTCTTCACTTCAAGAGCACATTTTCATAAGATTGACAAACAATTTTTAGTTAAAGAACGAGCCACAAAGTTTTACTTTTTAAAAATGAAGACGGAAGGGGGTGATAAATGAAAGAATCGTAGCCAGTAATGCTAACAGTTTACAGCTTAACTTTCTTCATCTCGGAGTCGATAGGGGCCGCCTTTACGAATGGAATCTTCTCGGCATAGATGGCTGGCATAAATGGTTTCAATGCCTTCGGTACACGAATACCATCCCCCTCTTGAAAGTTCTCTAGAATAGCGCATAATACTCGTGTCGTGGCACACATCGTCGCATTGAGCATATGCACAAAAGGCACCTGCAAACAATATCTACCTTTTTTTCATTCTGCTATAGAGAAACGAAAAGAACATTAGTAAACGCATTCATAAAAAGAGAGCAAAATTGCCGGTAGATCGGCTGACTGGATGCCCCAATCTCATCAGATTGCAATCACAAATTATGCTCAACAAATCCCTCGAAAAATCCTCAATGCTTTCAGTAAGCAATTTTTCACTCAAAAATAACAATATTTCAGCTTAATGACTGCATATTAGCGTTATTCAACAAACACCATGACTTCTCATTATTGTGCAATTTTTATTTGAATTTTACTACAACGATGCAGAAAGAAGCATCGACTGGGTGGTCACTTGGGGAATGATTCTTTCATCCTTATGCCTTAGGACAAGAAATACGAACGAATGCCCGAAAGTGTCAATTCAACGATGCCGATGAGGGTGATTCTAGCATTGTCATAAGCATGAAATTCGGCTCACCTCTCCGTCCATCTTTTTGGTCTGGCCAAAGCGAACCTTCAAACGTCGTGCTTGATAGTCAGTGCAATTCGAGCATGATACCAATTCCCTTAAATGACCACATTTCAACTTGCCGTTAAGATATACACTTGCACTCGGAACTCTCTGCACTGATGTCTGAGTATTTGTACATCCACATAAATATAACACCTAATAGAGAACAGATGTGAATATTTAACTTTATTCACAGTTGATGAAGTTGAGCGCGATTTCACGACTTTGAAAGGTGGGCACTGACTTAGGTAGAAATGCCCGAGTCACTACATATTTTCTTTGATTTTCTTTCTCCAAAATATTTGCGAGAATATTCGAACAACGAAATACCTGAACGCAGCACTGCCTGGGAACCACGCCTCGAGGTCGAGTTTTTTGGCAGCAGCGTTATTTAATTCGCCTGATACAATGCAAACGATTCGGTATGGCAATTCGAGCATCTGACAGAATTCCTCCGCATTTGCGATCATCTAAAATCAAATCCGTCTACGGATACTTTACAGTTATCTTAGCTAAAAGCCTCATTTAAAATACACCTCAAGTTGTGAAGAATCCCTTCAACCTAAAGAAAATAAATAGATATGCCAGAGAAGTGAACATCTCAGAGATTGAATTGATTTCTTTTGACTTTTACGAAATAAGCTTTTTTCTGTGTTCCTTAAATCTATGCCTTGGCGAATATGTAGTTTATTTTAAATATCCAATTCAGGCAATGAAATAAACGAGAAAAAAAAAGTTGAGGTACTACCTCATCAAACATCTTCCAGCTAATTCCGTCATGCGGTGAACATAGCACGAACTGCTCGACCTTCTCGAACTGATGTACACGAAATATACCACGCGTATCACGTCCATGACTGCCAACCTTTAATAAATATAAATATATTTATCTTTTTTATGTTTCAAACAAATATACAGAATGAGGCATTGTACAGTTATTATGCCTTACTGATAAAAAGTTACTGCCACATCCAATATTGTTTAACATCCCCCCTCACTTTAGAAAATCCTAAGTGGGCCATAGATCCAGCAAGAGGAAGTTCGATTTCCAGCATTAAAACACAACTGCAGAAGAGAAAACTTCCCCTTTTCAGATTAGCCATTGAGTTCAAAATTGTTCGGTTAATCTCGTCACTTCAAGAGTGAGTGGATGACGTTGGATATGTTGCAGAGTTGAGAGAAAAAATCTCCCGAATTAGCAAAAATAAATGAATGAGATTGCCTTTGTCGGCTTGATGCTGCTATAAATAATACCTCTTGGCGGAAACACGTCGAAATGCCAGCATATTTAAGGGGAAGATCGGACGGATTGAGCCATTCGTTACGATGGAAAGCTGCGATCGGCTGCTCCGAGGTTGCAATCAAATATTTCTCATCAATCGACTCATCGGTCGCCACTTCTGATCCCTTACCTGTCACCTAAAATTACGACTGCTTCAGTGTCTAAAAGAATAATTGCAAATAGGCCATTTCAGTGGATCCGTGAATGCAGAATAGTTTATATGGTGGTACACTTTCACTTAAAACAGAGCAAAAGGCTCCGTTCATCTTTGAAAATGCGATGACCTATAGTTTGAATAAATATGTAAACGAAGCGGAGCTAGATGCCAACCTTATAAAGCTCCTCATCGAACTGGCTCAACTGTGCCACCTCCTGCATTACCTCCTTACGCATGAAGAAAGGGGTATAGAGGGCGGTGAAACCCTTCGATAGCAATGTCTGCAGTGCGAGGTTGATCACCGCTTGCTCCAGAAATACCATTGCACCCTTAAATCAAATCAATCTTCGCCTCATCTTGAAATCTATTCGATCGTCATTCATTGAGAAGCTTGTTGCTGAATGCTGAGTCAATACTCTAAGACTATATTACTCGAGTAAAATGTTCGCATTAGCAAAATTCTTGCAAATCCTTGCAATCAAAATGGGTAATTTTGTTGTCAATTCTAAATTTAAAGGGTCTTCTAATTTCACAGCAACAACCTCTTGGATGCAAATTCTACTACCTAACTGCATTCTTCTTTCTTCTTCTATGAATAAAGAGTTCTTGTCATTTAAAAAAAAATGGAACTGAATTGCCTAATGAACAGAAAACAAACCTTGAGAAAATATCCACGACCACCAGCGACCACCGTTCCACGTTCACCATCAAAACCATCAACCATGACGATGAGATCCACCTAAAATAGCAATTAAATGTTGCTATTAATAGTCTTAAAGAACAGCTAAACCATCGGACGCCTTGTTGATCGGCAGGGCAAACTTTTCGCAAATCAACACACCCCTCCCCTTTTCTCCCAAAGAGACTCTAAAGAAAAATAAAAAGTAGATTGTTTACCCACGAAATGCCCAGATTCACTGGTCATCGGGACTTGATCAAAGATCAAAGCCCCAAAAATGGAATGCTAAGCTAATATATTTGGAGATGTAAAGGCATATGCACTCACATGTGAGTATTTTTTGGCGGTGTTGACATCTCCGAAAGTGCGTTCAACTCTATTATTGTCTTCATCATCACTCACGGGTACACTCTCGTGCAGGATGTTTCCAATCTGCACAAGGGCTTCATTCCTCGCCAATTCGAGTTTCTCCATCTCCCTCTTTGTTTCGGTCATTCGTTCATCAATTATGACGCGTAGTCGTTTGATTTGAGCAATCGATAGATCCTTGAAATCTCATCATTTGTCAATCACGCAACGAAAATATCCTCAGTGATGGAAAGAAAAAGGAGGAAACATGTATAATGTGGTCACTTTCTGCAGACGAAGAAAAGAATACAAGTGTACGGTGTCTACATCCACGAAGTGTCCAATCATAGCTATAGGCTCACTTTACCCTCTCCAATAACTAGTAAAAAAACTCCGGGAACGTGGGGCAGTTCTCGACCTGCCCTACTCCCTCGCCAAGACTTAGAACCAACAAAAGCTTTCGGCACTCAAATAGAAGTAACGCTCTAATTCTGGAAGAGGAACCCCACCCTTTCGTGATGGTGGGCATGGAGATGTGAACTAGGAAGGTGGGGGAGGGGGGAGGGTGGGGAGAGAGATATCATCGTGCAACTGCCTACTACTAACTATATCACTATTCTCTAAATTAAGTGAAATGGCTATCAAGCTGAATATTTTCGGTTATAAGATGGCCGACCTCCACTGAATTGAGATCCACCAGAAGGTGAATGAATTCGAGGATAAAAGGTTGCTGTTCCTGTGATAAACGAACGATGGAGTGGCTGAATGCAACAAAAATAGTGGGCACACCTGAATGGCACATCACATTGTTGATCTTCATTTAATTTAAACTATACTCAGATCATCAACTGCACAGTAAAATTGCTTACTTCCTTCGATGTATTATTTTACAAACAATATTGAAGTGAATAAAATTGTCAACGATTCAAAAAATTGCTTACTAGAAAAGGAATAAGATTAAAAAAAACTCACATTGAGTGCAGCTGCATTCAATTTATCCAAACCATTGAGGAATCCATCCGGAATATTGTCGTCATCCCCCTGTGGCTCTTTCTTCTGTAAAAGAAAAGACACCCTCAGGCTTCCAACTATAAGTTAAGTGGTAAACTTGTCTGCAAAATAAGTGAACAATACTGCTAGAGGACCTTGCGCGGTTTTAAATCAGTACAAGTACTGCAATATGCTCGCTATAGAATTGGGTGGTACCCAAAACGAGGCAATACTATCAATGAGCCTATCGAACAAATTGACCACAAACAAGCATCACTTATCACAGAGAGTGAAACTAAACTTGCAGCTCCTTCTCCCCCCCCCCACCTCCCCCCTCCCCCATCTGAATGGAATGACATCGTCACGGATAGAATAGGGTTCAAGACAGATGGCTCGAAGATGATGTTGATGATTAACTCGGAAAATGCTTCAGACATTCGTACAAAACTTCTGAAAAGGGTAAAGAAAGAAGCTGCTCACCCATAAAATATCACAGCTAATGAAACATTTGAAACGATAAATGCACACCTTCATCTTTTCGCCGACCGCTTTGCTGCATACATTCTTCAATCGATTCAAATTATCCACTGCGAATCGATCTACAACACAAAACTGCTGCTATATAAAATATTAATTCGGAATATGTTTAAAAAAAAAAAGCTGTCGTATCAAAACCAATCATCCAATCTCCACCTATTTGGAAGAAAAGCGAATCTGCTTAAACTGATGAAATACAGTTAACAACTTGATTTCCTCTACTAAAAAATTGTTACTCGTGTTTCTTCTAAATATGAAGACTACTTTTACAGTCATTCGCTATTCAGGTAAATTCACCATTGTCCCATATGGCCATCTATCTCATCGATTATCCAAAAACTACGAACGCACTAGCAAGTGTAATTTAACAAGCAGCTTAGAAGACCTCTTCTGCAATGAGCAGATGAACCTTCTGAATCTTTTGAAGAAACAATTAAACACAGAATGCTATCATCGAATGCCAATTTAGGCTAGCCGATGACCAACCATCCCACGATATAGGTATCTTTCATAATGACTACTCAAGTAGACAGAATCAGCTAATCGAGACGATTAAAAAAAAATAATACAACAATTTCGTAAATAAAAAATACTTCATTGCAATATCCAAATACTTAAAGAATGATACTCAAAAAATACGATATTTCCTTCAGATAAAAGAAAACAAATTCGTTTATGCAATGATGCATCCGTCGTGTTGAATGTTTTTGATTTATGCGTTCAAAATAACTCTTAAAAACATTCAATGTACTATTAGCGATGCTAATATTTTACATATGATCAGATAAAAATGAAAAGGAAAGTGAAACCTTTTCTCCATTTTTGATCACAATCGATAACACGATCCACCAAAGTAATATCCTTATAGCGTTTCCTTTGTGATTCACGTATCAGCTCAGGATTACCACCTTTCTCCTCGCGGAATAGATCCATATCAAGTACCATCTTCGAATAATTGCGCTCCTCCCTCACCTACTCACGATTCGATCCTAGAAGAAAATATGCTCACATTATGGATACCTTTTTTCACAAAAACATACAATGCCGAGGTTTAAGAACTATTAAAAGTGCAATACACCTTGGGTTGATGACACTTGAATATTTATAAAGCAACAGTAAATATGGGCAGAAATATAGAATATCTGCAAACAAGATTTTATAACATTCCAAATTCACTAGCATGATCAAAATTTAGGGCAGGAAGTGAGGAGGTGGCTTGAAAGCGAGCACGTCAGGTCACTCAAGAGGTACCAAACCTAATAAATTTGGGCGACTGAATTTTCTAGAGAGTACCAAGCAGCATAAAATAAAAGAAAAAAAAAGACTACACAACAAATTATCAAAGAGACAATTGACGCAAGCGACCAATGAATGGTGCACAAGAGGAAGTGAAATGAACTTTGACTGTGATAGAGTAAATACAATCCGGAGGGGAGGGGGAAAGGGGCATTTATGCAAATTTATACAAACGAAAGTAAATAAAAAAAAAATTATTATAATAGTTCAGCGCATTGTCTAAAAAGTTCCTCACCGCCGCACAATAGCAACAACTACGGCGCAACTGCACATCGATGTGGGTAGACTTAGCCCCATAAGCACAGCGTTGAGTTGTACGGTATCAGATTATCAATAGTACTATAAATGCACCCCATCTTTGCACTTCTTTTTCTACAGCTGTGATGGTTGATTTCAGAGTGCTTGTATTTGAATAAATTAGCATTTGCCTCCTTCCTTTAGTAGCTATAACGCCATCACCTTAACAGGTTATTAAACCTTCCCTTTATAACTCATTTTTCTATACCATTTGCATATCGCCCGCAAATGAGTTGATGCAAACTTACTCAATCGTGCTCATTTTGTCGTGTCTGGAGCCTTAAAAGAAATTGCAGCGATCTATCGTCTGGAGTACGGTATAAATAACGTCTCCAGACTCCTTTAGATTAGTGCTTCTGCATTGCCGTTCAGGTATAATTGTTTTAACCGCATGGAATCATCCCTTCTTTGTACACCCTTAGGGGATAGTGCATGCATGAGTCGATAGACTTGGATATACACTATTCGTTCACTACAATACTATGTGAAACAATCGACGAGATTTATTATTTGCTTTTGAAAGGTATNTCTTCGTCTGCACACAAAACTAAAGAATAATCTCCCCTTTGCGCAACACACCTCAAGCATAAAATACAAACAACAGGCAGTTAAGTTCTTAATACTACTTTCATAAACAACAACAACTCATCCACTGCAACAACGAATACCGGCAAAGCAAATCACCAATTATATTCCAAAACAACTATCAATTGCTGCTATATTATGTGCCCGTATAAATATCCTAACAGAACTTCTTGACATTATGGGTTTCCTAAAATTTGGAGAGGGAATGAACAAGTGTCTTATTCAAGAGGTTCCTCAAAATTTTGGTGAAGAGCGAGAGGTATGACTTCCCGTTACCTTGCCTTGTAAAATTTTGGGCGATGACGAGGGATCGGAAGGATTTGTCCTGCCCTCTAAAATTTCGCGAAAACACCACAGAAGTTTATAACCTTTCAGATACATGAAAGTAAACCTCGCCTTTTCGGGAAGAGTGTCACAAAATGGGGTGACGATTCTATAAAAAAACGGCAGGGTATAATTTCCCCTCAAAACAAAATAGAGAAATATTCGACAGGAGAGTAGAGGGAGTATCATCAATGAAATACACAACAATCATAAACAATAAAAAAGTAAAAATAAAACAGATAAGGCGCAGGAAGTCAACATAAGTCGGAATTTGCTTAAATACAACTGACCAACAACTAGCTCCTTAAACAGCAGTTTCATCCAGAGCACTGCTTTGACGATACCCCACCATCGAATCATCGAAAATACCCGTTTTTTAGAAGCAATAAGCCACCGTTAGATTTTCTATATAGGTTTAAAGTCTACCTGAGCCCTCATAACGATTACAGTAATCAACAAAGACAAGCCCATAGAGCTATAACAACTAACATTCAGTCTATAGATAAAACAACGACCAACACAGAATAAACCAATAAACATATGGAAGGGCGTAGTAACCCATTATGCCTTATGCCAATTATTTTACTACCATACTCCACGACATTCCATTAGGTAAACATTGAAGATTTCAACTACAGTTCAGCGCTCTTATGAACAGGCATGTGGGAAATCAAAGACGAGATTGCTGAATGGCAACTAGAAATGTGCTTACTGTCAAGAATATAGAAGTAGTAATCTAGTATTGTATAAAATGCACTTTACCAAATACTTCAACAAAGAGGTGACCATCGATTGCTTATTAATGAGAGCATTCAAAATATTATATCAGGTAATATAAATACGCTGCAATAGACCTCAGTGACAACAGAGCATTGCAGGAAGGTATAGGAATAATGAAAGCAAATTCCACCTGGAGGCAATCAATACTCAAGTGTCCCTACGAAAGACACAACTTGAAAGGTATATTGCTTTATAATATAGTATGAAGTGCTGTCAAAGGCGTGGGTCACATAATTTGGACAGTATGATCTGATCAGGAATGTGGGAACTGGATGCTTCCTAATAAGATACTATCGTATCGAAAGGGTCATTAAAGATGCAGCTGCATTCGTCGACGGAGACGTCGTGAATGGCCTCAAGCGGGGAATTACTTTACGGGAAATAGAAGCGGAAAAGCAACTGAACAGTTTACAGTCCGATCAACTCAAACAACTACCATCTAAGCGAATATTTCTCCTTCAGGCCAACAATATCTGCAAACCTTTAAGAAAGCGTGGTAACCTTTGTCTGCTTGTCTCCTAACATCTCTACCTCTAATGGCATAAACTGTTATCTTTTCATCACTGTCCACATCGAAAGTCTAAACATCCGTCCTATAAACCGGTTTATTCCCTTTTGGTTCCATTCATTTTAAAGAGGAAAGATGGGCATGATATTCAACGCATTTGACGATGATCAACAATATCCTATTTTGGGTACCAATGATAATATAAATAACATCATCCCGTCCGTTACTATACAGGGGGAAGGGGGGCTATTTCCGCAGCCCATCTACCCGAACATGACGAAACTTTACTCTAGCTGCCTTCTGCACCCCTTTCACCCACCTCAGAACCATTTAAAAATTCAATAAGAGCTAGATTTTTTGCCAATCTTTCCAAAAAATTCCACCTTTCCTATGAATTCCTCGTCCTGCAATTTTCGTCATCACCGATTCTTACCTAGCTAAATGGAGCCAGGTAAGATGAAGGCATCATATACAAAAACAACTGAAGGCCTTTCAACAGAGAGAGAAAGAGATAAGAAAACAAGATAGGTATACGAATGGCAGCAACTTTAAACGAAATGATTAATATATCTGGTCTCAATGCAATAATCGTTATTCATTAATTCAGCCAACACTTCAACGCGGATTGCTTTCGCTTTGACAAACGCTAAAAACAATTTAGAAATTTTATAAATTGCATTTCTGACCAGAAATATTGTAATTCCCTAAAAAAAAACCATTGAAATTCTAAAGGTTTAGCAACTATAAACAATTAAAGCGTTGCTATATTCTAAATAATTTAGAGGTCAGTAATGAAGCATATCGCTCATAAAAGAAACTAAGGAAATATTAACCGTCATATCTGTTATAACGAGAATAGGAGATAATCGAAAGTAACCATAAAAATATGCATCATCTGTGTAGTTAATAGCAGTCACCACGGTAGACGATGCCCACTCCTGGACGACAGTAAGACTGCACAACGCGTGGACTGTAACCACCATGCCTGTAATTAAATACATCCGCTTAATTCACCAATTTATACCGTTTAATTATAACAACCTGATACAGCCTACCAAATAGGATATATAAACAAGTGTGTACCACAAACCCCACCCTCTAATCCAATACGATGGCTTAACCCAATAGTGGATGTGATCGCATTTGCGAATCTATATCTCCACTATTTAGAAGCAACACTGCTTACCGATACATGACAGTTGCTTTAAGAGCAGCTCCACTTAACGAAAAATACATCAACACCTCCATGAACGATCCAGGTCATTCCATCACCTAAGCAATACAACATGCTTGCATCTCATATATCAGCAGAAATGAAATTTTGGCAGCCATATTCATAACACCCAACTGCAAAAATGCCAATAATTAAAGAAGCTTACACAATCCAAGCATTCATCTCATCAGCAGTGAGCATATTCGTCGACGATGCACTCTCATTCGATGCATCTGGCTGCTTCTGAAACCACTGATTCCCATCAATATTCTCGGAGATACATAATATACACAACTCTTAGCAAACAACTGCTTGCTCACAATTGTATCAAGCATGGATACTTTGCATTTCTGGATACCATCAACAACCTTCTAAAAAGATGGATACCATCTGAAGTATGCAGTGATATATCTAAGGGATATATTTTAAAAAAAAAGCTTACATTTTAGGATGCGACAGTGTGCAGAAAAGAAAAATATAAAGAACAACGAAATTTGTATTAATGCGTTTCAGATTAACTTTAGGAGATTAAAGAACCTTTCATTTAAGCTTTATATGACTCTTTTCAACTTCTTCTTGAAACAAAATATGACAAAAAAACTCGAGAAGTAAAAAAAAACATTTATTACTTAAAAATAATTCCTCAAATTGAGGCAGAAAAAAAAATTCCATTTGGAAGGATAAAACGTTAAACTTATATCCCCTCCCCCCTCAAGTTTCGAACCTATCACATTCAGCACTACAAATAAATAACGAATAATTAAAGATGCTCAACTGTCACCTAACTAAAAGCAGCTACGAATAAAACTTCAGATTATAATAGGTCAAAGAATTTCTGAATAAACGCCAATTATCCCCTCATTAAATTCGATTAAATCGAAGCAACCAAGCAATCGTTATAATGGCAACAAATTCGTTGTAATCACTCACAAACATCGATAATACCCTCACGATTCTCATTCCATTCACCGCTTTCAACAAGGCTCATATAACGCTCCAACATTTCCACTATTGCATAATGGGAAGGGAAATATTTAGATTCAAATCAAAAAACAAAAAAAAAAAAACTTCACAATGAAATCGTAAAAATTACGTTCGGAATGGTACCCATTGGAGGTTGTTGTTGGAGTGGTGTTACACTACACACATGATGCTCCCCCTCCTTAGAACGTTTCGCCACGACAACATCTTCCTGCAAACAATGGCAAATATTATTTATTTAATTGATCGGGCAGGAGATATCACAACGGCGGAAAATTGGGCAAAGAAGAAAAAAAATTTTTTTATGATTCCGCCATTATGAGAGTGGGAATTATATTAGTGAAAATATAAATATTCTAACGGTACAATTAATCTTCTCAAATATGAAAAATTTGGTTGATAACGTAAAATGTGATTTAAAATATGCAAAAATAGTAAACAATCCACCTATGGATTTGTTAACGAAACAATCTCCTCGTAATGCGATGTATCAATGCTTCACAGAAAGAAAACAAGTTCCCTGTCCTCTCTCCTCTCTCAAGCCAATCTGTGGCTTTTTCCGAAGTGAAGAAGATAGTCAAAGTAAAAGTGACGATAGCCAAGTAGAAGTTCAACTCGTTGTGTTGACAAAAACATTCTGCTCCATTATCTTCACCAACGATTTTAAAAGTTTTGATGGCATATTTCTTTTAAATTCTTTTCAGAATCGATCCCGTTTGCTTTGAGTATCCGAAAAAGTGTTTGCCTTGGTTACTTCCCTCTACTACAATCACATTCACTATTTCCTTTCATACAATAAATGCAAATGCACTTCTTCGTATGACATAGCAATAACAATGAATGATTCAATAATGCATCAATGAGACGATATGATAATATACGGCAAAACCTTGTCCCCGATATACTGCGTCAATATAAAATTTAGGGTAGGAAATTGAATATTACACACTGGTGAATTAGAATAGAGAGCTAACCTCGAATGAATCTCTGTATGAAGCGAGGCGCTTGCCGTTCAATGGTTGAAGAACTTCCATAGCTATTGACATAGTCGTAATTTTGCACCAATCAATTCCACGAGATCAAACACCAGCCAATTGATCAGCGAGCGCCTTTAATGAATAATTTTCGTGATTGAATCGATTGCCATTCATTAATAACACATAGCGATACCCTCATCAGTCTGCCTGAAGAGGGGAAAGGGGGAGGGGGGGAGGGGAGAGGGGAGGGGGGAAGAAGGAGGATATTCAGAATGACTTCCGAAAAAAAGAACCCAAGGAATTTCACAAAATTCGTCGTGATTCCTTTTATAGATGACATTAAGTGACCGTTCCAACGGAAACGCTGATTACAGTATCTTATCAATAATCATTGCAATACGTTGTTTAGTTTTCTGATAACTCGACTGATAACGCAAAATCTCGATGCTTCGTTCAATTCGTCGTGTTTTGCTCATGATAAACAATTTTGCACAAATATTTACCTAACCTTATCTGACGTACCTTTCGGCATTTCGTCAAATGCTATACAATACAATCAAATAGCCTCTCAAGCATAAAAAGATAGAACAATTAGCCAAGGCGACAATGAAATACAAATAAAGAGATGGGAAGGGTGATAGGTGATGCGACAGCAATAAATATGAATGTAATCGGAGCTGGAAAGGGGACTAGCAACAGCGTAGAGGGAAACAGTTCATATAATTTGCGAAACGATGAGCTCAGATCATCGCGTACAACTAAAACGAATTGCAAGAAGATGAACGACTAATATGCTGTATTCGTTATTTACACTAACTATTTTATTTTTTTTTCTAGTGAATAATTCTGAAATTGGGTAAATTAATGCTCAAAATTTTTGCATATTCCATATCGCGCTATTGGAAAATATGCATATAAGATTTGGCAAAAGTTTCTCAAACATTTGAGGCATTCTCCTATTGTAACGTGAAGCGACGCTTTGATTCTACAGTAGATTTATCACCGCATTTATGAATCAAATTAAATCATCAGTCTAGGGGTATATTTTCTCAAAAATTCTTGATGAAGTCATGACTCTTTATTAATGCCAGAGGAACTTTAACTATATCATATATTAGGCATTTCATTGCCACTATTTAATGAATACTTATGCAAATGCACTCTAAAATGCCAATTTGCATATCGTTTAAAGGATTTTATTAAAAATTCCATTTGCATTTAGCGTATACTCCATTCGTTTCCCTCAACTTTTGTTTAATGAATAAAAGAAAATCGTTATACTCAAAGGAAATATATTGCAAAATACCGATATTAATCACTAAATAATCACTAAATCACCCATCTCGACATCGTTGATGATGAATGACCGTCTTACAATAGGACTGCTACTTTCGAAAATTGTGGCATAATGTGCTCACTTCTCACAATTTCCAATAAACTCATAGGTATATCCAACATAATCAATGGGGTGGTGCTAATGATTAAATGTTTTTGTTGTGGAACTTGCCAATAATTTATGAATATAAACGCATACATATATACATAAAAGAATACCTGTTGCGATGTAACGAACGTGAAAATCAACGATGTTTTCTTGAATGAAGAGAATGGGAATGCGTAAAGGTATAGATCAATTGGAATATCTCATCGCAATGAACAGCTGCCAGGTGAATTCCCTTAGTAAACAAGTAGAGATGTTTGTTCAGCTGAGAAGCAAGCACACTCATGCCCTCGAGGGTGGAAAGCATCTTGAAAAGTTTCGATGAATTATGATCTTCGATGAAGATTTCCTTTTTAAATGCACTTTTATATGGAAATTTGGAAAAAAAGCACTAAAGTAGTACACGTCTTAGAAGCATCAACTGACAGCCGTTTGGTGCATCGTTGAAGCCGGGCATAAGCGGCAATCCCACTCGATTTTACTATGAATGAGCTACGTCCATTTGCGCCAATGAATATTATTTTATAGCATAAGCGTTAATTAGAGCATTAATCAACAAAACTTAGTGCTGATTTTATTTTAAATATATATTTTAATTTCAAGCTATGAAACGATAGTGCGATATCATGTATTATTTTGAAAGGAATTGTCTCGCAATTAATCTAATTCAACGTCGATAAATATCAATTAAATTCTCTAAAAAAAAGAACATTAAAAAGCAAAGCAAACAACACTCGACGAAACGGAGGATTAAATGAGCGATCATATAAAGTCAATGAGAAAGGAACTGATCCTGTATTCATTTTCTCGGTAGACTATAAGTACCACAATATTTGCCATACATTAACAAATGCAAATAAAACAAGCAGTCTTACCAAACCTTTGCACACTACTGAAAATGAGTAACCCTCCCCCCCCTCCCCCCCCCACCTTAATAAAACCCCCTCGCAATGTTCGAGAAAAAAAAAAACATTTGCGACGCTAAAAGCATTTTTCGAAAGAAATTCGAATTACCGCTGCTACCGTAATTATGTAGAATCAGGAATTTCACACACGTGACTTTTTAAATGTTTTCCGAATATTGCAGCTAAAAACCGCCTTATTTACCATCAATATGGGTTGATCGACGTGTTAAGTGCAATGCCGATGATAGTGCATTGCTGTGTGTGCTCATTCGTTGATGCGGTTGCTTCTCCACGTCAGCTGTGATGGCAAACAGGATAGGACCACCATTCCCCTTGATTCGATTTGCCAGTTGCTTTTCCACTTTCTCAATTCATTTCAATCGTGGTAGTTGAAGTTCATTTTGATGGCTCGAATATAATTGGTGGCAATATGGCTGAATGAGGTGTATACCATCCCATCGTTGGTATTTTACCTTCAATTTACCTGTCCTTTTTACATATGAACACTTGTCATATAAAGGTTGATTGGTGGGAATGGTTTTTTTTTCTACCGCATTGTCATGTACACAATGTCAAATTGTCCACACTCAAAAATGCACAGCAACAACCAAAACCTCTTTCTTTCTTTTCAGTATTCCTAGCAGCTTATTCCTTCCACCTTCTGGTAAGGTGTTTGATGTTTGGGAAGTTTTATAAGCTAGGATGGTTGAGGATTGCATTTAGAATGGTGCAATAAAAAATTCCAGTATATATTTCGGTGTATTTGTACATTGCCACGACTGCAAACATCATAGGTAGGTAAATGCGTTTTTTTTCAAGGCAAATTTGCTTACCTTCTCAAATAAGAGAAAGAAAATTTTCGTGGAAAAAAATTCATCTTGGTATCATGTAGTGGGTATCCTCTACTCCATCTAAATATTAGAAAACACGTTCTTCTTTAACTGTTGGCTACTATTGGTGAGTGTTGTGTCGTCCATTTCGTCGATGTCAGTGGCTATCCTTCAATCCATCCTTCCAATATTAGCGGATGTCCAATCTTCCATCTTCACGATATTAATCGTTCACGCGGTGGTCATATTATTGTCACGTATGTCCATAATTACGAACTGAAATCCTTTTGCCAAGCCTTACCAATAACAATACACTTTTCATGTGTTTATAACTCGTTGAGGAGTGGGAGGGAGAGAGAAATCGAAAAAAATTGTGCATTTAAAAGTTTTATCTAACAGAGTTCATATATAACCGACCAATTTTACTTATTTCATAAAGGGAATTTATAAAGAATTTAAACTTCTATCGTTATATAATAGCGTGTTGAAGATTACCTTTATTAGTGGAATGTAAAGTTTAGATGAAATTTATTCAGAGAGGTCGATGAGGTTGCATTTTTGTTATTTTCTTCGTCCACAGGGTAAATCTCACGTTTCTTTCTGTTATTTCAATTCGACGACGATAATCTAAATGCTTTACACCTATTGATCACCTCTCTTGATTTTAATTCCTGCGGTTATTTTATTATTATTATTAGTGAATTTTACCTATTGAAGCGTGATCGAGAGTCGTTGTTGCGCGGTTACGCATCGACGTTCAGCGCGTCGTTTGCGTTTATTAAGCCGATTGCAATCTGCCAATAGCGACGATTTGAAGATGTCTTCACCTAGCGCCGGTAAACGACGAATGGATACCGATGTCATCAAACTGTATGTTGCACGGGTTTACCGACGAAAATGTTTACCTGTATATTTCCAAACAAACGAAATTAAATGTGCAAGTAATTACTGTAATGATCTATTTGAATTGAAGACAAAAGTAAGGTAATTTTTCTACCAACAAAAATCGTTAAATCTACTCAAAAACTTACAACACTTTAAGAAACTATCGTAACAATCAGCGAAAATCAAATATTTCGAGATTTATGTCGTACTATTTGAAGTTATACGATCCCACATGTCACCTTGTACCTTATGAACCTTCAACAGTAACCTTCAATTGCACCATTTAGCTTGTTCATATCAATGATATGTACAACGACAAATGCGCAAAAATGTGTTTTTTTCGCTTTTTTCTTGCTTTAAAGAAAAAGATCCTTGCTTTAATAGATAAACTAAATGAAAAATGATATTGCTACATGATGAATGCTATTATTTTTTAATCTTTTAGTAATATAATCCAATATTAAATTGCATATTATGTGAAAAAAAAATTTTTCATTGCAATTTTCACTAGCATTCATATTTGCAGCATTGAGAGCAAACATGAAGTAACGATAACCGGTGGTCTCAATGAATTTGCCGTTAAATTCTACGGGCCTAAGGGAAGTATGTTATGTTCATTTCCGCCAATTTGAGCTTTCCATATCTATAAAGCATTCATAGTAGTTACAATTGCACTGGCGAATAGCAATGGATGTTTTTCATTTATTAGAAAAGAATAGAAAAGAATTCGCGTCTCAGATATATTTTAAAAAGTTCACTTTTTATTCTTGCTTTTGCATATTTCATTGGATTAATATGTAAATTTATATGAAAATATATGCAAAACCAAAGGAGTGATGATATATCCGTATCGTTTGACGTATATAGTAAAACATTAAGAACGATTTGCATATTTGAATATTTTCCGGCTGTAGAATGTGTGAAATTGTTTGCATTGATGCATTTATAGCAGCTTATGAGGGTGGTGTATGGCGTGTACGCGTCGATCTTCCCGAGAAATATCCCTTTAAATCGCCTTCAATTGGTTTTATAAACCGTATCTACCATCCGAACATCGACGAAGCATCAGGCACCGTATGCCTTGACGTAATTAATCAAGCTTGGTCTGCCCTCTACGGTATGGTATTCTTTCTTTTCCTTATTCATCCCTTCGCTTGTGTCCCCCTTTGCAATTTCGGATCGGAAAGAGTACCAAATTGCATCGTTACCAAATATTGACTTTTGAATGGGCTTTCTGAAAGTTTTTAGTCGTATTGAATGAATAAGATGACAATTACCGTCATCTTTATTAGTTGATTTTAAGCAATATTTTTACAGATCTCGCCAATATATTCGAGTCTTTTCTGCCTCAATTGCTGACATATCCGAATCCAACTGACCCGCTGAATGGCGATGCGGCTGCACTATATCTACACAAACCGGAAGAATTTAAACGGAAATGCAGAGGCTTGTTTTTCGGACTTTTCGCTTTAGTCGTATTTATAGGGACAGCTATGTTAGGGTCGGTGGTGAGGGGCGCGGATGGGAGGGGTAAACTGAGCAATGGCAATCTACTATTAACCAAATAGGTCGTCAAAAATGTTTCATTTCATAGAACCGTTTAAATATGACGCTTTCGATCGCCAAGTATAAATGGGCGCACAGCTATCAGGGAGATTGACTCAATGAAGAGACATTAGTGAGCATTTATGTATTCAATCCATTGTTGGGAATATTTTTATATATTCAGATAAACATTTGCGTGTTGAGTTGCGGGAAACTTTCTAGGGAAAACGATTCCAGGTTGGGGGGGAGGGGGAGGGGGAGTTGAATGTTTCTGACATCGTAACTAATTATCGGCAGCTCCCATCTACTATACCCTGTGGATGTTATTTTAAGAATATGTGGAGAAATACGCAAGCGAAGAGGCACTAAGCAAATTTTGTGGAGGCGATCCACTCACCGGAAGGCACTTCACAATGAACGCCGACGATTCAGATTCTACTATATCTGACTTCTCGGAAGGTGATCTTTGAGGATACGTTATCAGATCCTTTTAATGGTTTTAATAGCATGCTTTGTTTTGCCTTCTCAACGAATATATTCGAGAATTGCCGAAGTGATTTACTTTCATCAAACTGTGAGCTTTCACAAGCAGTAACGTTGGGAGATAGGTATAAGGTACTGTGCTTGTGTAACATTTTTGAGCGGCAGAGGTGGGATGGAGGCTGAAAAAATTAGATCATCATATGGGGAGAGAAATTTTGAAGGATATTCCGCTTTCGTTTCCAAGAATGACTCCAACCGCTTCTACCAAACCAGGAAAGCAGGCAGAAATTAAGAGAAAATGACTGCAAAGCAAATTGCTTCGCGGACTGGATGGAGATGGCGTGGACCTTTTGAATGGGACAGAACAGACATTAGTAATGGGGGCGCAGCGGCTTGCTGGAAAATCAGCTAATGAGGCGGTCTTTTATATTTTATAGGGAACATCACGAAACCTATGACCACAGAAGGCAGGAAGAGGAGAGACACGGGACAGATAGGGACATCCTTTGATGTCTCCCCTTCCATGCGACTGCCAGCATTGTTATGCTTGCATTTCACCAGATGGATCTATAAACAGCATATACGCCTTCCAATTCAAGGCCTTTCGAGTACCGCTTCCTAAGAATTCAAGTATGGTACTCCCACACATGGTCGGCTATTCCAAATCGACGATCTCACCGTACCATTGATACGAGTGCTTACAGGCCTTTTAAAAAGACCGTGAAACAGATGGGTGGACATACCAATATATATATATATATATATATATATATATAATATATATATATATATATATACCACTTCATGGTTGCAAACACATGCAATTAGCTATTGCTTGCTTAGAGATGAGGTTGTTTGAGTTGATAAAATTTGCAGATGAGACTCAAGGCATGGAGTTGTAGTGCGTCGTATTGCGAGCCTCTTCTCTACTTCGATTATCGCAAAGAAAAATGCGTCGTTCATCAGCCCCGTAATATGTAAATTGGAAATTCTTTTCAAGAGTGCTTTGTATTCATTGTACACTAAGTGTACATCTCGATCGATAGTTTCGTATGTTCTATTCAAATCTGTACATACAATATACCTATTTGTATTTCAATAAATTTGCGGTGTGTTTTAAAGTGATTTATTCATTTATTCTAAATTGCACAGCAAAAAAAAATCACTCAGATATATGTATTATATATTGGATACTCACAGCAAGCGGAAAATATTCATCATTTTAGAAAATAAAAAAAAAGAGTATTATTATTTTTAAAAAAAATAGTGCCAAAAGCATCAACTGCAAGTGGAAATCATAATTAACTCCTTCAAATTGTACATTTCGTTTCATTAGATTTCGATTTCCACATCACTCTTTAAAAAAAAAAATATTTTCTAGATAGAAAAGGGATGAGCAAGCGTTGAAAAATAGAAGCGAGAAATAATATCATATACATACGAAGATATGATATCATAAATCCACAAAGCATTTACATAAAAATTTAGAAAGCGAAACCATTTGGACACCTCATTCGATATTATTAGAGATTTGAAATGTTGCGTAGACGGATGAACTTGAACGCGCAACTGCCGACAAATATGAGACTCAACCTCGAAATAAAATACGAACATTTAGTCGCTTTTCTTATCTCCTGATGATTTCTGAAGAAAAAAAATTCCATAGTTCCATAGTTTCCCTAATTAATTCCATAGTTTTTGCAGAAGTTTATTTCAAAAACCAATCGTATGCATCGTATTTTCATAGAAAGTTAAAGGGGGAGAAAAACATTCTTTGAAGAAAAATTTGAATAGTGGAAAAAAGAGGAGGAATTATTCCATGCTAAGTGGTAAAAGCAATGTGAAATGCAACTGTTCATAAAATCTAAAGCATAACAACTATTAAAAGGAAAGACATTTCATCACAACAATAAAAAACAAACCTGAACATTAGCTAACTCATTGCAAACGCGTTCATACTCTTTACGAAGATTGTTTGCTTTCTCCTTAATTGTGTCTCTCTCTTCTTGTGCCGATTTTAATTCTATAAATAAGAAAAACTGAAAATATATTAAGCATTATTCCTTAAAGAAACTATAATATATGCACAACATAGTCTTCCTTCAACTTTCCGGTTTTTTTTTTTGCATTTGCATTTGCATTTTTTGCATTTCCGGTTTGCATTGATTTGCATAAGTAATGAATCGCTGAATTGCTTCCTTTCACACAATAACCATGCCCTACTATGAACGCAACATCGCAGAGTATTGTACGAAGGGGACAATCTTTGAAGGCTTTTTTTTTTTTTTTTTATGAAGTGGGTTCTCTTCGTCAACTAAAAATAGAACAATTTTTTTTTTTGCGATAGCTTTCTTGGCATTCTGTTGCTAAACCTGTTTCTATTAATTTCGATCTCTATTGTAAAAAAAATGAACGAATCGAGATTATGTATCGTTTTGATTTCATCGCAAAAAGCAAACAACACAAAAACAACTAGAAAATTAGTGCAATTAGATTGCTTGAAGGAAACTACTATAATGCAGTTGTATGATGTAAAAAAAAACACAACGAAAAGAGATAAAGAAGGGAAATGTACTCGTTGATTATGAGTACGATTATATTCGATATAATTATTAAATCTCAACTTTTCATCTCATCGATTTACATTGCAAATTTTTTCTAAATAAAAATAAAAGAGGTAATTGAGTGAATGATGAAAACATCAGCGAAAATAAATTATAAAAAAATTGTCGAACAGCAGCATGAATATCGACATAAAAATTACCTCCGCCAATTTCCTCCAACTGTCTTTCCAGCTCAGTTTCTCGCTCGTTATCGCCACCCTCAAAAGAGATGGTTTAATTACCCAATTTTAGGGTTGCTTACACTTGAAAAATAATTACGGAAAGACCGAATAACAAATTTCAACTGTATCACAATAATAAATTATCTTCAGTACCTCTCTGGTTGTATGGCCACAGCATCGTTAACTCCCTTATCGATAAGAATAACGCGGAATTGCGGGAATCACATTACCACTGAACAATAAATTATACAAGAACTACTAAGGTCTCGTTTGGTATATATAGATATACTCTCGCAAAGACTGCTATATTCATTCAAGAGCATAAATATTTTATAAACTGAATGAACAAAATATCAATGATCATAAAAAACTTACAAGTAATGACTTGGCAGCCTTGTTGGCACTCTCCGCCTGACACATCGCTGCCTCTGCTGCAGCCTCGAGCTGTGCACCGCGTGAAAGTAACGCCATTATACGCTTAATAACGCTGCAATACCCAAATCACATGTAAACTAATTGATGATTAGTGGTTCTTTTCGAAATGGAAGGCATTTACATCAATATTGTTCATTCTGTTACCTCCATACATACTCCAACTCAACATACCTAAACCATGTACTCATTAATTACTCTTAAGGAATGAAAGAAGAGGTGGTCGTTGGAGTGGAACTTCAACAGTAACGAGTAACACTGGAAATCCTCGATTTTACGAGCATAGGCTACAACCTAGGATTTGCGATACAGTTTTGAACCGTACAGAAGAAAAAAACCAAAAAAGGACGCCTCAGAAAAAAGATGGCAAACAAACAGGAATAGAAGCAACGCAAATCCAGATATATAGAGATTGCGTTGAGCACGAAACAGCCGCATGTGTAGAGCATTCTCCGCATCTGCGGTCGCTCGAATTGGAGAGTCGGCGACAATTTCACCTGCGTATTTACGCACCTCGCGAATCGCATCTTAAATACAGCTCTCTTAGTAGAGCGCATGCAATCTTTTAGATCCAGCTGGAAGCAGACCTAATCAAAATGCAGCAAAATCTTTGAAGTTTTTAGCTGAGAAAATGGCCAAACTATTTTATTATTCTCTCGGCTTTTTTATGCAAACTGCATAATTTTTTAATCAGACTTTTTTGAATCAGCACAGTGAAATCTCTCTCAATGTGAAAACCTGGTCAGTGGTCTTTTCTTGAAATCTGCCCATTCAACTAACCAACATAAAACAGAATTGAATTTGCAAACATAGATGTAAGACAAATACCAACTCAAAAGTTCTACTCCACGTCCCTATGCCTCACTCGTTCCCTTCTTCAACTGCGTTTGAAACAAATCTGAGAAAAGGAAACCAGAAGTACGATGGTTTATTTGCACTTCACGGTGAAGATGAAACTTTACAGAGGGGCATTCCATGCTAGTAACAGCTCATACTAGCATAGAAAATAGAAGAAGCAGGCATATGATTCCCCAGGAATTAATATAAAACTATGAGATGACCGCTTAACTATGGGGCAAATAAGTGGACACAACGAAGATATAATATTAACCTTACGATGAGATTTTATGAGATCTTCTATTTGATCGTTTATCAAATAAAGTGGAAAATGAGGGATTTATAAGTAATCTACTCCTTCCCCATCCTTTGAGTCCTATTGTGAGGTAATACTTCTTCATGTATAAATGATTAATGATCTTATTTTCGATAAGCATTCGCTTTAATTGCCTACAGGTTTATTGAGAAACAACATTCATAAAACATACCAAAGAAAAGGAGCAGAAGCACCGCAATAGCAGCCACAGAATATACATTGGCATGTCTTTCCAGCATTCTTATTAGACGACTTTTGAAAATTTTATTCCATCTGAGAAAAATTTACATTACATCATAACAAGATGAGAACAAAAATTCTATTTTAAGATAAATTCTTTAGTAAAAGTTTACATTACACAAGAGAACATACAAAGGAGGGCGATACTTCAAGAAGTCCAACTAAAAACTTTGATTTGAATCATAGACAGCCATATTAGCCTCACCCCCCCCCTTCCTTCTATCCACATCTCTTCAACAAATCCTCTGAAGCAAATGCGCCACTAAGAATAAAACTTTTTCCCGAGAATTCAAAATTTTGGTCTGAAGTTTTACTAAAAAAAAAAACTGGTGGCATCAATAAAATAAAATCTGAGCGATGATATTTACGAAAATTCGTCTACGATGTGGAAAAATGTTCCGAAGGCACAAACAACCGCATTTCCAAATATTTCTTCCACAATTTCATATTTAAATACAACTTTTAATATTTGAAAAAATTAACAGCTTTAGATTTATAAGGTTTTTATATCGATAAATCAACATCATACCCAAAAGGATATCTATATTTTGCATAGGAAAAAATCTTGCAATCAGTATTCTCCCATCAACAACGATTATAGCAGCAACAATAAACAAGAAAACTGCAAACCAACCTTGAAGGACGTATCCATGGCAAAAGTAAGAGTAATACGATAGCGATTTCCGTATAAAGAATGAACGCAACAGCTAACCACTGTAGTGTCATCGCCGAACTATAAGCAGTATCGTTGATTACATCGAAATATATCTAAATCAATCCGCATTCTGCACCTCACATCACCCCATCCTCCAATCACCTCACTTCCCATTTGGCCTGATATAATTTTAAAACAAATCTAAGATCTCTGCATCACTCAGAGAGGATAAACTTCCAAGAAGATACCATCTGAAAACGCCATCCAACCGAATGTTATAATCATTAATAGTTTATCTACAACACGAAATTGCAAGAACACTTTGAAATCCAAAATCTTACGATTTTCTTTGGTTTATTAAAAGCATTTTTAGGTTTTATTAATGTAATATTCAATATATATTCTCATACACGTAGCGCATTGAATCTGTTGCAGTCGCCTACAACTAAAAGTTTTGCATAGAATCAAAAATAATAGAGGTTTTGCCAACGCCGATTCAACTACGTCAACTCGTCGAATCATTGTCAACATTGTTAGAAGTCAAAGCATATGGATTGCTCAATTGGCATCTAATATATAACATGAGCTATCATATCCACTCTACGGATTGTATATATCCCATAATCGATCAGCCAAACATAAGGCACTCTATCGATGATGTAAGTTAAGCGTTCAAAACAAGCCATATTATTATAATATCCCTTCCCGTTTACGTTTATAGTTAGCCATAATACTAATAAAATTTCACCAAGCAATTGTTTTCTTTTTAATTTTCTCATAAATAAAACAAAAATATGGTATATTTCTCTTTTATATACCGTCAGTATTCTAGGCTATACTCGGATACAACTCTTACTCTCCCCCGTCACTTCGACATTTCTCTTATGAGACTGGAAAATGAATTTCATAGACACGAAATAAGGAGAATTTCACCTTATTCCATTGACACCTTATTCGCCCTCATTAAAAAAAATACTTATTAATGGGACATTCAAGCTGAATATTCTCAGCGACATACTTGTTGCCTCATATATATTTGCATAGAATATATCACCCAAATAAAATATTTCAGATAGGCGTCAATATTATATCACGCCTTTGTGATAACCAACCAAATGATATCATGCCGTCGAACATCAAAAATCAACCGCTTTATCACTGATGAACGTAATGTGCGCACATATGTTTCTTTAAAAAGAAAAACAAACAAGAACACCAGAATCGTGATTCAGATGAAAGAGAAAACGAAACGAACCGCTATCTTTTCTCAAACCACCCATATAGGCGTGATGGATAATATCGCATAAATCCCCCAAAATAAAAGCAATATAAATAACCCAATTACCCGTTTCTTAGATGATATCTAATTTAAAATTTAAAAAAAAAACTATTAATACAAACGATGATAAGTACTAGATTGCATTTTAAAAAAAAAGGACATATATAAATGGGATAAATGAATATTACTTGAGAATGAAAATTGCTGAAAATTGCTCTTAAAAAATAAATAATCCATCCTTCCCTTCTATATCTTTCATCGGGTTCGATTGTCAGCTTATGTTGACTGCAATATTACGATAACATCCCACTATATGATAGATGCATAAGCATATAACCTAAATGCAAAATTATTTGTCATCAGTGAAAATGATACAAATAAAAGAAGAAACACTCTCCCATATTAGCTGTATCAACATATCCGCAGAGGGAGAATAATGCTTATAAATGTTTCAATACGAAAATATAGTAATTCATATGCATTAAACTAGCAGTGCAAATGTGACAACGATAATGATCCATTTTAAATATTACCAAAAAAAAGAAAAAAATAGCACTAAATGAAAATTGTTTTGCACTGATAGCGCCTAGTTAACCGGATATAATGAATAGTAAAACAATAAAAAAGGGAATGGAAAAAAGTGTCCAATGAGACGATAAAATGCACTAGGGAAGATTTCACAAGAGGCGGAGGAGGGGGGAAGAGGAGGAAAAAGGAGGGGAAAAAGATCAGAAAAGATGACCCACACAAAAATAGGACATCACGTTTTGCAAAAATCCGACAAGTAAAATATTTACGCACTATTTTGAACGCAAAACACACAACATTTTCACATTCATAAAATAATGGATGAAACTTATTTAGGTGAAATGATTTCGCGCTATTATTATGTATCCCCAATCGGTCTATTATATCGATTCGTCGATTAGATGTGGGGAAGGATGGAATAAAGACGAACAACTGACTGATGACTTAATGAGCAAGAAAAGGACGGGAAAGAGCAAGACTCCGGATGGAGTCCATTCGACGATTACTGCCCATTAGCATGTACACGTGTCCACTCTTGGGCCGTACGTATCGCATCGCTCTCGTTGTTTTTCCATTGTTCAGCTACGTCCGTTGCGAGGGGATCGTCTGGATTAGGCGCTGAAAGCAGTGCCTGAATCGATAAAAGTACTGTACGAATCTGCAGTGCTGGCGACCATTTATCTGCAAAACGATATAGATCAACCACAAATGTTCTATTAAACAGCCAAATACATTAAATAAAATTGAACTCAATATATAAAATGAATTATCGTGTAAAATTGTGTTTAATGATTGAACAGCTTTCGTTTAAATGAACTCTTCAACCCTTTCATAGACCTCAAAATTAAACGCACTATAATAAACTGTCAATCACCGCTTTATAGATCCAAAAAATCTTCAATGTTTGCCAAAAAAAAAAAAAAAAACTTGCTGAGAATGACCACCCGACTATCACAAAACTAACAGAATCGTAAAGATCACTGCAACATATCTGATCGAATATGTACTTAAATTAATGCAGGTACTTACCTTTAAGTATATCTAAGCATATTCTTCCAAGCTTATCGATATTTGGGTGATAAATTTTAGTCATAAAGCGAACTTTTGGCGCCGCCATAGGATATTCTTCAGGCAAGAAAAGCTCCAATTTGAAGACGCCACCCGCGAATGGACTCCCCTCAGGTCCAGCAATAATCACGTGAAAGTAACGAGCGTTATTATCGTCAGGTATCGCCGAAATACCAGGCACCGGATCCGCCATTAGACGTTGTGTCTCTTTAGTGATACGTCGTGGTAGAGCTCCAGCCATCGTTTAACACTTCGTTGACACTTCCACCTATCTTAACAATGCTTCTACCTCTAATTTATGAATCGCATAAATGAACCGCACACAAAATTGCACCAATAATAGAGTAATATAATCATAAGCTCTTCTCCCTTCCCAAATAGATGTGGTGACGTTTAGTGGAAAAATCAAGTTCAATTTCTTACACGGACTAAAAATAGGTTGTGCATGAAGACCCACCTATTACTAGCCAGTGCTTATAATCAAATCCCCATCGATCCAAATATCGATCAGCAATACCTCACCTGATTGACCTTTAATATGCTCAGCCTTAAGTCGACTACGAATGCTTACTGATTGCATCGTAACGAAAAAAGAAAAAAATTAAGGAGAAACTGAGAAGCATTTTTCATTAGGCAAAAAGCCTTACGAACTGTCCACAAAACACCCTAAAATCCTTCTCTTCTGGGAAAGCGAATTCTACGGATCACCCATTATATTTAGGAAACACTTGAGGTGAGACGAATAATAGTTATTAGGAAGCATATGACCTAGACAATAACCCATCCAGAAAACAGTAAACACCCACTGAGGGAAAAACGCCTGAGGCAGCAATACAAAAAAAACGCCTTATCATTACGACCAGCTAACGAATTCATCAGCTTAACAACTTCCTTTCAAGCTTAGACCACCCTCTGCTCAATGACAATAAATGTGAGCTAGCACACCGTACCTCTTATCAATTAAGTTAAAGTAATCCCCCACCATACCCTCTCCGCTAAGTAAGAAGTGATCGAACCGTGATTAAATAAAACGGGTCCCCTATCTATGTTCAGTCTTTTCGAATCTGGCTAAGAAAAATTTCTGACGCTTTTATAAAAATCTTTTCTTTTTATTTGTGGTTCTTATTTAGTCACTCACCATTTAAATCATTGCAATCATCGATCCTATTCCAAAAAATTCAAAATTTGCATATTCGAATCTCATATCCCCTTAAAAAATAATAACATCGCATTTGAAAAAAATATAAAAGATATGAGACAGCACTATGGAACTGTCAAATTGAAATACAGCTGAGTAGGGAAATAAATGGATTTATTAGCGGGTGCACAAATGAAACAACAAACGACAAACATTCGGTGCACATAACAACGATACAGCAAATAAATAACACCAACAAGGCCACCAATATGCTCTTCGAGCATACTATCACAGCTCACTCTTCACATACTTCGGTTTGAGTTCCTCAACTCGAGCAACGAATTCGGTCTTCTCTTTGCATCCTTTGCACGACTGCAAATCAACTCCACTTTACTTGGTTTTTTGTTATCGAATAGGTCAAGGTGTTACTCAAACCTTATAAAAGTAGCTCCTTATTACTCAATTAACCCCTAAGACATCTTGTGGGTAACAGGTCAATTTTGAGTCATTTACTTAATGAAATTATAAATCCGCTCAACTCAATGTTCCTAAGTCTATACTCAGTAAAGTATTGAGTCTCTACTGAAAAAACATAAGCTTATATCTTAATAAAGTAAAGTGTGATTACTCTCAAAAGGAAACAGCACAAAAATGAATTGCCATAATCACAAAACGTACGACTGAAATTTACGATATGGGTATCTAATCGTCTGAAGAACCACTTTATATATTATTCATTCGTCAACGTTTTTCAAAGAATTCAACAATCATAAAAATAAAAAGGTATAACTCTATATCATACTGTGGATTCAAGAAATTACTTAAGAAATTTAACAGTGATAAGATAAAAAGTTAAATCATCCATTCGCCAATAGTGTCATCATATATCGTCGAACCATGCCACAACTTTGTAGTATCTAATTATCCAGAACAAAAAAAAAGAAAAAGAAGAACAAAATAAAACAAAATACAAACAAATAAACAACTGAAAAGAGAACAATGATCGACCGACCTCTCCCCAATCTTCGAGAATCTTCTTCAGTTCTTTCACGCGTAACTTCTTTATATCAACTGTTTTCCAGTCAATTGACTTATCTAAAATGTATTCCTTCACAAACGCCTTAATAAACAAACTACTAAAACCAAAAGCAATAAATAAATAAATATATATAATATATATGTGTATATATATATAAAATTAATTAATTCGAAGTTATGATTGCGAAATGTTCTATAATCTGATAAAGTTCATACTGTATGTGTTCCCCTGAGACATACTACAAACTTCAACGAATGTTTCATGCCAAGCATTCTGTAGATTGGCTTTTGGATGATGTATATACTAAGGAAACGGTCCCTTATTAGCGCTTCAAAAAAAAAAAAAAAACTCTTTGATGCTGTATCCATCACCCATTGCAACTGCAGTTCCTAGTTGAAAAAAACATAGCTGAATTACCATCGAACAACATTACTGAACGCTTGAAGAACCAATATTAAAATACCACTGCTCATCTTACTAGTACTTGGTATGATTGCAGATGAGGAGCTAAAGAGGCGGACTCCCTTTCCTTCCTCCATCTTCCGTCTTGTTGTTGGTCGCGGAGTTGACTCCTCCCCTCCTTCCCTCGACTATCGCAATTCTTTTCCACTCACCCTATCCCCTCTCCTCCCTCATCGAAGTCGAAATGAAGATCCCAACTTATACGGTGGCCACGATGCTACTTATTACGTTGAAACCTACTGACCACAAATTCTTCGCAGATATAAAGATTCCTAATGAATGCTGAAATAGTTGTATCACCGACCATACTTGAGCTCGCAGATCTGTGCGTCCTTTGTCCTCAACTTTTCACACACCTTTTCTGGTGGCATCGACCACGATAATGGCTTGCTCACCTCATTCATAATAGACGTCGCCGACTCCGGTAATGCTCCTATGTAGAAACACTGAAATTCGATGCAGTTATATACGATTAAACGGCTTTTTGAAAGGGTTGCAATAGGCAGATATAATATTGATGTCGAGAAAGTTTGTCCACATCAATTTGAGGCAATTGAATCAAAAAGAATGGCCATCGATAAATTTTTAAACGATAAGACCAACTATTCCGGTTACAAAAAATATAAAACGGAAGATGGTACAAAAACTCCACCGTACATACAAGTATAGTCTCTTTTAATTACCTCAGGTCCTAAGGTTAAGGTAATAGGTAGAGAGTATAAAAAAGAGTCACTGACCAATTTATGTTCTTTGGTTTTCAAGCTTCCACAATGCTCGCGAATCGCTTCGGCAATTTTGTCGGCGTTCGATCGATCCTTCGTCGGCACATTCGCCATCGCATCACTCAGCACTTTCACACACACTATAAATTTCAATAATTATTGAGTATTTCCTTTCAATTAACACAACCCTATCGTTAGCATTAAATATATTTCGTTATTTAAATGTTAAGCGATAAAGGCAGCTGCTTTATTTAAATGTTTATGACCTTAACGTTATATTGTTTCGATTTCTTTTTTTTTTTTGTTATCACCCCCTCATATAGCAATCAAACGTACTGCCCTTTTTTTTAATCGAAATAAACACTCACTTATTCAAGCAGATAATTTTGCAACGCCACAGATATTTCGTTTTCCAATAGATTAATTAGTTTCATAAAAGTGCCACTGAAAGCATTTTAAAAAACGAGAAAAAGGTTTTCGATCGGCGAGCTATCGATAAAAGAAATACACCCCACATGCTGCAGCTTATTTACCTGAACTTATAGACAAATAACCATAAAAACCGGGATCTGTTAGCTCTCATTCAATAAAAAATTAAAGAAAATGAAATAAACATAACAGAAATGTCTAGTTGCTTCTAACGGATGGTATATAATCAGCAGTATTACCTAAGGTGAAGATAAAAAAGCAAGAAGCGGAACCCACCTTCACATGTATCCTGGCGTCCTGCGCTCACCAAATAGGGTAAAAGATAAATCAGAAAGTGCACCTTCATTACTTACCTGCAAAGAAATGTGACAGCTGGCAATTATGTGTGACACCACTTAGCTGAAGGAACAGAGTCAACTCCATTAACCTAATATTGCTTTCAAGACAAATTTGAGTTCGACGCAGCGGAAGCAAAAAAAAAGTGGAATATGGGCTCAAACTGTTGTATGAGCTCATGGTCCTCATGTCCTGATCTCGAGCTTCTTTTTCATTCTTTATTCTCAAGGCTCAATTTTTCAAAATGGCCTCTTCCCATTTCCCTTTCTCGAAAAACAAAGCCGACAGAATTTTCTGTCGACGGGGAAATTTCAGAGTGGACGCTAAAATATTTAGCAGCCCTTGGTCGACGCAGTTGGTGACCGGGTTGTATTGATGAAATGCCGAATGCATCCAAGGGATTTGATAGAACGTAAAACACAATCTCCTTAGCGACGTCAACAATTTAAACGATGAAATTGAACGTAACATCATAAAACATTTTCAAAGAATCTAATCCATCGTTATACTACCTTAAGGATGTATCTTCAACTGTGAACATGCATGATTCTTCCTTCGGAATTAGCCATTTTTGATCATTTAAACAAATAACCACCCTATCTAAACAATAATAGTACCAATCTCGAAGTGATCTAACTAATCAAATGAGATCATTTCCGCTAAAAATTATATATAAATTTAGTGAAAAATTAATTCACGAAATTCAAGCAACACATTTTTCAACAATCATCAATCCAACACACAAAGAACAATGATCGAAATTGTTTAGCAACAACGACACATCATCAAAGACGAATCGAAAACTCGCGAAATCCTTCGTCATTCATTACCGTAATTGCATTGTGATGAAGGCATTTCGTTGTGGGATTCATTTACCAATCATTGAGGATAAAACTTCTACCTATTCGTGTTGTATATACATGTCCCAATTTTGAAAATAAAATATTGCGGTTATAATTCTACCAAGGTTTTTATGAAGATGCAGAATAAATTTGTCAACCAAAGAAATTTATTGCTATTCCCACTTCTAAGGTATCATATCCCCTCTGCATTTATGGGTTAGTTCAACAATTTTTTCGAACTATCGCTGATAAACAATCGAAGAGTTTGTTGTCCATTGTTGGCCTCATCTCACTTATAGCTGCGTTTCAACTCTTATTCCGATCTCATATTTTTATCGATCTGTGGTAAATCCGATCCGCTTTGCGACCACGATCGAGACCGGATTTGATCCGGAGCCCGTTTTCATGCCTGATGTTCATAGAAATAAATGAACACGTTTTGCCGTTACCGTCGTTGCGAAGAATAATGCTTTTCTTCACTAATATACTTATTGTTGACTACAAATTAATATCGGAATATTTTTTCATGTCGGTAATATCGTTGGTTATAAATAAATTACGATTAGTGCATAATTACATCGTAGGTGGTTGCAGGTGGTCGGTTGGTTATGAATATTCGTGTGGCACGTGCTAGTGACCTGTTGAATACGCAGCATTGCAATCTGCTGTGTCTACCTGAAAACTACCAAATGAAGTACTATTTCTATCATGCACTCTCTTGGCCTCAACTATCCTATGTGGCAGAGGATGATAAGGTATCGTTCGTTTATATAGCTCAATGATGTGGTTCTCTTTGTGATAGAATTGATCCAAACATTACAATTCTCCCGGCCAATGCGAAACAATTTCAGTTTTTTTTTGGGGAGGGGGGGGGGAGGGGAGGGGAACGTGTTTAAGCTACTGTCATGACTCGGAGCCCCAAACTCAGCTATGTATGAGAAGACTTAAGAAAAGTCATGCTAGAAAACGGAGGGTATTATTGGCTATGGAAACGAAAATTCAGCTAGATCAACTAAAGCAGAAAAACAAAAAAATGTCGTTTTTTACACATCGTCGAGACCATTCTTCCTTCTCAGCATCTCTGCAATTCACATTTGCTTTTACCTCTCCACACAAACAATTTGGCATCCACCATAAATTTGTTGATACCTATTTATTTCGTGTAAAGGACGGACACTAATATTCCCTTGTTGTCATGGGAAAATATTAGAATATGAGATTGCAAGTCACCACGGTTCCCTCTATACGAACATATCTATTCCTTCACGGAGTATGGTCTAAGAGACAGTCGGTAGACTAACCGCTGAAGTTTGATTGCTCGAAACATTACAAATAAAGATTTATTTTTTGTTGCAATGGATGATGGAAAAGCTCTGTTTCAAAACTTTTCTAAGTATATTTAATTGAAATAAACGAATTAGCAATATATATATATATATATATANCCCCCCCCTTCCTGAGTACTGTGAAGGGTGGCAGTACATTAGTGTATGATGGCATATGAGGATGTATTTCGGTTCGGTTGTAAAGTGCTTTACTGTTCTAAGTTCACATAAACTGCTCTACTTGACTTACTTGGTGCTATAGTGATATCTCAATAGTTTAGGTCCAGTGGATAGCATTTTTATAGAATATGATGAGATTATTTCAGAACACATTGAAGTTCGAGATTTGGGATCGAGAAACGAAATACTATGCTGACGGTGAGGATGCATATGCGATGAAACGTCCATTAGTGAAGTTTGCTCTTGACAATGAAATTGAACCGGCCGATAAGGAAACATTTTTCGCCACGAAAGAGGAGAAGGAACACACAAGGAAGCCGAAAAATAACTAAACTCTTGCTGTGTTGTTATGTGCTATCGTTCGACGAACAACGAATACTCTCATACTTTCTGGATTGTTATTGAGGAAAAAAGGAAGAGAAGGTATGCGGGTCCTCACATATTCTTCAAAAATGAACTACCTATTTGTGTGCGATGTTTTTCTGCTTTAATTGATGGCGTTTTAGTCAGAATTTTAAATGTTTATTCACATCATTTCGAGAATCTAAATTTTTCTTGCTCAACGATGTCTATCCACCATAAGGAAACATAATTAATATTTCTAGATGGGGATGAAGAGGGAGTGTATGAATTTATTTTCATTTTTCATTATAGCCTTTATAATTACTCCTTAAATAATCGCTTGCACTAGTCATGGTCTAATCCGGGTATTTATGGTGTTTGCCGTCGAGATATCAGGTCATGTCATAGTTATATCCTCGTCTTCTCGCATCTTTTAGCTAGCTGAGGCAGTTTTACCTCTTTGGTTGATCTATTCGAACCTTGAATGATATAAGTAGAGCTATTATCGGTCTAAGTAAAGATGATAACATCAGTGAAAGCTTTGTTCTAACAATTGATAAACAATTTCTGATGATGTCACACGTTAATGGGGAATAGCTTGCATGAACCATAGTTGTGGTGGAAAATAGGTGACAATCCTGTTGGAGTCGCTGTGTGGTATATGATCATGGTTATAGAGGTTTTGCATATTTTGAGTTGTTTTTGATGAATAAACCCAAATTGTGTTATTTGAGAGTTTATTTTAAGTGAGCGGTTGAAAAATTTTGTTCTTTGTAATATATTGCGAAATAAGAGTAAATAAAACTTCAATCCCTTTGCTTATGATCTTATTAGAAAGCATTTGCGGTAATTTTCAACCGCAACCGACTACCTATAGCACTTCATCAATATCGCGTTGCTTTGCAAATGGAGGGGGAGGGAGAGGAAAATTAGGATTGTCTGCATGACCTCCTTCCGTAAGTACTTGACCTCATAGAGGTCGGGTACTTACGGAAGGAGGTTTGTCACTACATCGGAGAACATGACTGTAAAGGGCATTCATTTTCGTTATGTATGTTATGTACGCTTTCATTTATGAGGGAAGTTGATGCTTTTTTTTTCTACTCTCACACAATCAGTACGTTGTTAAAGCTGGTGCAGATATACGCATATGGATACCTATGTGGTTTCCTTAATATTTCAGCATCCGATGCTACTAAGACTAGTACTTGTACTTTAAGGAGCACAGCATTAGTCAGATCAGGTCGTCGATTTCATAGGGGGGGGGGGGGGGGTTAAATATTTGCAAATAAGAGTGGATTTTCTGTTCGTAAATAAGTGGGATTCTTTTCTCGATGTTCTACATCAAGATGTTTTATAGCATGAGCACGTATTGGCTGAAGAACTTCCTTGGATTCAGACAGACTGAGTTCGAGCTTCTGAAAATGCCTCGACCTGGTGCTGAATTTTGTATTCATGTGACGATGCGCTGTGTGCAAACAGGCACCGTTCTTGGTTGTCTGTTGAGTCCGTTGGCACTTCTGATACGTGATGGTAAGCGTCGTATCTCGGGTGGTGATACAGCCTCATTGAAGCATGCCTTCACAGAGGGTGGCGTTACTGGTGCGTTGGTCGGTGCAGCGTTGGGACCTATCGTTACGTATCTATCAATACGCAATATGAGTTCAGTTCAACTTTATGATCGTTGCTACCGTTTAAGGTAATTTTTTTTTTTCATTTTTCATTGTTATACATAAATATATAAAATTTGAGACATAAAAATTATAAAAACTGAAAAACACATCAATACAACCGAACTCTTCGATATATTTTTCTTTTGCGCTAATCGAATGCATTTGTTGAATTGTTTTGCATATCTCTATGCAAATACTTTAAATTAATCTACAAATTTTTAACAATTCATTGTACATAGATATTATTTTATGCGAAAACTGATCATCTAAGGTATTATTTTTGGTTTTATAAAATTTTATTGGCGTGGAATTAATGCGCGCAATAAGAAATTCATAAATAATTGCAAGTAAAGATTCGATGCGAAACAACTCTCACTCGATCGTACAAGTGTGATCGGTGCGGGTATTGGATACCTCAGCTGTGGATCACTCGGTTTTGTGGTCGGCGTCGATTTGGCATTACTTCTTTCGAATATGCTCTCGATGACCTGGCAATAGTGTGACACAACAAATGGGTAATTTACTAATTTACCAATAGTTTTCTTTATGTATAAAATAGTACTCGAACTTACATATACATATAAGATAGTAGTCGAAGATAAATATTTGTTTTAATCCTGTATTGCGCCTATGTTGGAAGCTTTCATCTCGGCTAATAAGCGATGATTTTTGAAGAGAAAAGATTCGATAAGAGAAGAATGTCACCCAATATTTCGGCATTTCTAAATTTTGATGCGAAACAAGATTCAAATCGATGATCGCTTATTGTTGTTCATATATCCCTCAACTCTTATACCCATGCCCTTTCGACTTTTGCTAGTATTTCTTGGACGATTGCCTCAGTTACTACCGTTATATTTTGCTATTCCATATATAAACATTTACTGAAATTTTATTCTTCGACATTTTCATAGCCACGATCTATAAAGCATTTTTCGACCTCATTGTTTGTGTTGAAGAAGTCAACAAAGAATCTAAACGACCTCTCTGAGGGTGGTTTTTGCCTCTTATTCAATTTCTTGATCTTGATGCCTAGGATGGAAATCCGTTAAGAAAAGTGATCTATTCATGATGACCGATTATGCAAGAAGAGGGAATATAATGATGACAAATTTATATGACCTAGATTATTGCAAGAACAGGTATTTGCAGGATCGACTCTTTTTTCTGCTCTTATTTTTTTCCATTTACTCCAATGCATAGTCTACCCCCTTATTTCATAAATACGACAATGATCGTCGCTAAAGAATTGTCTTTTCTTTCATTTTGTAAGTTTAATTCATCGTTCCACTTAAATAGATATTCATAGCACTCGTTTCTTATAAATTATTCAATGTTCGATAAGTTCGATAAGTTTTTAGATTTGAAAATATTTTGCGAAAGTTGTGCCTTTATTTTTATTATCAACGATGCTATTGATATTATTTTCTCATATTTGATTTTATAATTCGTTGTGAATATTGTTTGCTTCCAGTTTGGCAACAAATTTAGCGTTGTGCTAGTGGGATTATGATGTCATGTTATGAAGGATATGCGTGAAATTGCCGAATAAATAGTCGATTATCCGCTAGGCATATAGACACATAAAGGTACGAATGATTATTGAACAGGTGAACCTACAGATTGGTAAGCCAGATCATGCGTTACTCATATATACAGTTTTAATAAAGATTACTTGTGAATAAGAAAAATACCCTTAATTTTGTGCGGAATATACTCAATTGAAGGTTAGCAGTTTATCACGTGAACAAACAAACGACTATTGATGAAGCAGAAAATCACAGAAATGGGATATATTAACTGAAGTGGCAATCACATAATAATTGCATAATATTCATATTCAACATATTAGGAAATATTTCAATGCTTAATGCTGAAGAAGACGTTTTCTAATTTTTGAAATTTTTGTTCATCTGTCCTGAAAAACTGAATTCATGGATTCCGAAAGAAACTGTGGGGGACCCGATTGTCTAAAACCTTCGAATTTCAGTGATCTGAAATGTTTATGGCCGCAGATCTTGAGAAATCCCCAATTCCATTCATGGGGCGTCTAAGTCTCGTTCGATAGCCCTCGAAACCGTGACTGTTAGGTTGTGGGTAATGGATACTATCTACCATCCCAACCACTGTCGAAAGTGGTGACTTTCGATTTCCGAGACCATGAATTCGATCCTACAAGTAAACAATGAAAGTTCCATTTCAAGTGAAATAATACGTGCAAATATTTGCTGGCCTATTGCCTGTAATACAAATATTAAATGCACAACGATAATAAAATAATATAAAAATAAGCAATGATCTATGTTTTTCTGCAATTTAACATTTTATAGAATATAGAAAATTACGCTTAATTGCCTAGGAAGTTGAATTGCAACAAAATTCGAATCGCAAATGGATGGAAATCTTTACGCTCATTATTCCATCAATATTTTAATATTCCACAAAAATCTTCACTTACCACACAATCATAAATATTGGAATTTTTCTTATTTCAGAAAAAAAAAAAGAAAAAATATATGAAACCTTATTGTTTCATTAAATTTTTCTAACTATAATAATTCATTAAAGTAAATTATCACATGAATAAATTCCTCAAATATAAGAGCACTTAAAAAGAATCACATCAATCAACATAAACCGAAGAGAAATCAATACACCGAATCGCCATATATTAGGTGAACGGAAGATGAATACTATAGTATGAACGAAGGTTCATTGTATCGATTTTGGGGGGATTTCGTTGAGAATCATTAAAAATATTTATTTATATAAGAGGATGCATTTAGAGTTAGAGCTATGAGTTAGAGTTATATCTATTGGTTCATATATTTCTATTGGGAAAAGATGAACGTAATAAATGGATATTATTGGATTTGAAAATGAATTTGAGGATTCCTACTGCATAATCTCGTCGATAATCTCACACTAATCGACATATAAATTAGTAAACTGAATGACTCTTCAAATATTTTCCATTTAATAGAATGACTTAATAATAAAATAGTCAGTTATATGAATAATCAAATGCTTAATTGCTCGATCATTTAGTAAATATTCTTTTAATTATAATCTACGAATAGATGAGGCAACAACCATCCCATCGATACCCACCGAAAACGATTGGCCGATAGATCGATATTTATGAGCTGAAAATTGGGCTATTTGTTGATTGTTTAATAGCCGGAGCCCATACGGTTCGTTTTTGCTCATGCTCAACAATGGCAACAATTTGTTGACACATATATTTGACAGCATTACGAGCACGATGTGTACCCACACCTATCGTACTAACCGAACATTCAAGTGCATCCAATTGTGAATCTATTGTATCGGCCCTTTCGAGCATCTCCCTTGCCGCTTTACTGCTTACACGTTCGTTTCCGCTTTCTTCGGCTAATTCTTTCAACTGCAATTTGAAACTCTCAAATAAATAAGCATCAATAATAGGATTATTACGATAGAATTCTTAATATTTTTTGATTATTAATATTTGATTATTGACGATAAATTAATATTATATTTTTGATTTAACAAATAGTGCTCATTTTTAACCGGTTCGGTGTATTTTAACCTCAACGATGATGAAAGATCGCCGAGACAATGCACCATCGATAAGGAAATCTTTTTCTAAAACAAAAGTTATTCCATTATGCAATTAGTGGTAACTCTTACTGCATCATTAAATTAACTGCTTTGTTATTTGTAATTGGGAAAGTGATAGAGACAACCGAAATAATTAGAGTACTTTTTTTTTCCTTAATTCTTGCTTAGCTTAAATTTCTTAGATTTCAACATGCTTCAGTGAAAACTGAATGTGAAAACTTTTTTTCGATTTGCTATCCTTAAAATACTTTAAAGTTTACTATCACATGAAAATACTTATCAAATTTGACGTTATGGGCGAAGAAATATAAGTATATTTGAGATGGATAAAAGTGAGGATTTAATATTTAACGAGGAGACCTGTTTGGCTGATTTGAATTTAATACGAATAACGATCGGATAGATACGCAAACTGTGAAGACGCACAATCGCATGCGGAGTAACATCGAGGACACAATGATAACCTTGTGCAATCATATGTTGTAAGGCGCTAACCGATATCACTTCAAAGAGTTCTTCACGTCTTCGTACCTGCAATTTCATTTTCATTTTTTTATCTGTATGCGTTTAAAAGGTTTCAACAACAACTAGAAGAGATAACCTCTCCAACAAAACTCTAAAAGACTAAGAAGGGTTTCTGAATACTACTTTTGAGATGGTCAACGGCTTCGACGATGTTGTAAACGAAGCTGCTACGAGATACGAAGGATTAAACGTTTGCTAACATATGTCCAAGAGCAGTTAAAGGTGAATGGCCGATGAAATATGGCTCGTTTTCACTTCGAATTTCGGCTTACCAATCAGAGTGGCTATAATTCGAAAACGAAATATTATTCCAATAAAAAGCAGCATTAAAATTACGTGAAAGCTATTTCTCTACGGCTGTCAATTGTAATGCGAATGACTTACTTCAATCCATTGGCCTGACGCAGTTACTCGTTCACCTTCACTTGCATTCAATGCACGACATTCCGGTACGCATTGTGCAAATCTGAAAATTTCACATCAAACCTTCAAAATGGGAATTAACATTTCGATTTGTTAGGTCTTTTTACAGTCCTCATCAAATCACATCAATTTGCAGAAAATATAACAATACTGTTAACGTGTCTTAGAGAACCGATTACCTGTAAGGGTTTGAAGAAGTGAGCACCTCAATTTTGTAGTCTTTACAGTACTGTCATATTTAGAAGAACTAGCGCTCTCGACTACGCTGGATACAGTATTCTCCTCTCTGATTGCTACCTTCGGCATCCGATGAAACTATAGAAGTAATGGTTATACACATGAACGATTTCAACGGAAATGAGGGTTTCCTTTATCACTGTGAAAGGGATGGAATATCTGCTTCTAAAGGGATATGATAGCCTACTTATCGCTGTGCTCGTCGATTAGTGCCTGCATAAAAGGAGCGACGTAGGCCGAGAGTAGGACAAGAGGTCGACGTTGCGATGAGGCGACACGTTCAACACGTTCATAGATATGACGTTGAACACGTGGTTCACCAATTCTTCCTTTGGCACGTCGTTGTCGTGATGTTTCTTCCTCTTCGATACGCCATTGTGAAGGAATGATTCCACATTGACGTTGACGTCCTTCATGATCGACACGCCACGCACGCCAACGTCCGCTAACACCCATAAATAATGTGTTGTCCACGTATACTATCTCACCCTAGAAAACAACATCTATAATGACCATAATCAGTGCTCGATTCTGTCGTTTTATCGACAGCATGATTCAGTTACCTCTTTTCTGAGGAAAATTACTTCAGTGTACTACTCAGAAACCTCAAGCTAATACGTCAGGAAGTTTACTGCTACCGAAAGGTAATTGCATTCTACATAAAGTTTGTGAATAAAGAATTAGACCTATGCCCCACGATCAATGTGCTCTGTTCGTCTATTGTTTCGATGAGTCTAGTCGATATTCTTGCGGCAACGAAAAATACCTTTTCAGATAGAAAAATACTTTTTCAGGTAGAAAAATGCCCTTTCAGAACGAAAAATTGGCCCCCGGAAAATCCTTACAAAACTGGCTCAAACTCTACAATTTAAATGCAGTAAGTCACCCACTATCATACTTCAACAATTCATTGTATTCGTTATAGCAAGCTAAAATGAAAGGTAACAAAGGTAATATGGCTATATGATAGGAAAAAATAGCTAATGAATGAGAGCTAAGCTAACTGAGTTTACAACATAGAGAATCACCTTTTTAATGTCGAGTTCATCACCGTTCTCTCCATTTCTATCAATATTGACACGCATATAGAAACTATCACCATCGGCACCCTTCTTGAGTCGTTTCAATCTCTCTCCACCATCGTATTCGGTCACAACGTCAACCATTTCGCTTCTACCATTCTCGAGTTCGCGTGTCGCCTCTTCCAATGTTGCTTCTCGTACATCTTTGCCGTCGATTTCCAGAATCCTCTCCCCCATCTGAAAGCATTACTAATCATTTGGAACTCAGCGAAACATACCTTCCGAATACTCTTGCAAATGCGTCTATATGAAAGCATACGCTTTTACAGCTAGATTCCCTCATGATGTGAATTGATGGGCAGTTTGAAATGTTTTGTTGCTAAGGTACTATTGAAATATTGATAGGTTCTACGCTTTACAGCGTTACACCTGGGTATTTTATAAACGGGATAGAGATGTTAGAGCTCAACAAGAACCTGCTACAACAGTTAATGAGTAATAATTTTCAAAGAATGACTTACATTGAGTTCACCGACAGGTATTTCGACGAGGATTCCAATGGCATTACCACCACATAGACGGATACTTCTTCTCGGTACACGTAGCCAACGTGGTGTCTCACTTCTTCTACGCACTAATAGCGTCACTTCGTCGTGACTCGCGCAGAACTGTTTCAATACTCGTGTCGCGGCAAGCCGATCTGCCGAACGCATATTTATCCCGCATACCTTTAAAATGATCTATCATCGTTGATTTATTGCGAATAGAATGCTCTACTCTTATTGCAATATTATACTATCATCCTCATTAGTATTTGTGCGTAGTGAACTGTTGGAATCTTAGATCAAATTGATACCGCAATCTTAGATCAAATTGATACCGCAATCTTAGATCAAATTGATACCGCAATCTTAGATNAAAAAAAAGAACTGCTGATTATATTTCTAAAATGATGCAGAAATTTTCTCTAGCACTAATGCTTCTTTATGGCAAGTAGCAGAATGGGATACGATAGGATACATCACTGTCTTGAAGGAGGAGATAGCAATAACTATCCACTTTTATTGATTGCTTCAACGTATTCATCTCACTGAAGGGTATCTTCTACAGTATCTATTGTTCTTTATTTGGCCACTATAGTTAAACAGTGCTAATTAGTACTCTCCGACACCACAGAAGTTTGAACAAACTCTCCCCCAGACTCTTATTCGAGAATAATAAATTATTGAAATTTTGTCTTACATTTCAAGGTATATTTCAAGAGGTGCAAATTAAACTTCGGTACTTACAAAAGCTTCGGTTGTAGGAGGTGGAGGAGGACGGAGGCAAGGGGTAAGAGTTGGATGAGGCGACACTGAGTGAGTCGATACTGGAACGGGGTCCAGGGTAGGGTGGTGGTTGTGGTAGGGCCGGGCTGCGTGTGCTGACACGTTGTGCATGAGCTATGCCCACAGCTTTAGGCTGTGTTAATAGGTTCGTTGATGTGACGATACGAGCCGAAGCACCACATAGTGATAACGGTGTCGACGGATACCAACTAGAGGGACGAGTGGCATGCTTCTAAAGGGATATGATAGCCTACTTATCGCTGTGCTCGTCGATTAGTGCCTGCATAAAAGGAGCGACGTAGGCCGAGAGTAGGACAAGAGGTCGACGTTGCGATGAGGCGACACGTTCAACACGTTCATAGATATGACGTTGAACACGTGGTTCACCAATTCTTCCTTTGGCACGTCGTTGTCGTGATGTTTCTTCCTCTTCGATACGCCATTGTGAAGGAATGATTCCACATTGGCGTTGACGTCCTTCATGATCGACACGCCACGCACGCCAACGTCCGCTAACACCCATAAATAATGTGTTGTCCACGTATACTATCTCACCCTAGAAAACAACATCTGTAATGACCATAATCAGTGCTCGATTCTGTCGTTTTATCGACAGTATGATTCAGTTACCTCTGTTCTGAGGAAAATTACTTCAGTGTACTACTCAGAAACCTCAAGCTAATACGTCAGGAAGTTTACTGCTACAGAAAGGTAATTGCATTCTACATAAAGTTAGTGAATAAAGAATTAGACCTATGCCCCACGATCAATGTGCTCTGTTCGTCTATTGTTTCGATGAGTCTAGTCGATATTCTTGCGGCAACGAAAAATACCTTTTCAGATAGAAAAATACTTTTTCAGGTAGAAAAATGCCCTTTCAGAACGAAAAATTGGCCCCCGGAAAATCCTTACAAAACTGGCTCAAACTCTACAATTTAAATGCAATAAGTCACCCGCTATCATACTTCAACAATTCATTGTATTCGTTATAGCAAGCTAAAATGAAAGGTAACAAAGGTAATATGGCTATATGATAGGAAGAAATAGCTAATTAATGAGAATTACTAATTAAGCCTTAAATTGGCATTATGGTAAATCACAAGAGTTAATTACCGCTAAGCTAACTGAGTTTACAACATAGAGAATCACCTTTTTAATGTCCAGTTCATCACCGTTCTCTCCATTTCTATCAATATTGACACGCATATAGAAACTATCACCATCGGCACCCTTCTTGAGTCGTTTTAATCTCTCTCCACCATCGTATTCGGTCACAACGTCAACCATTTCGCTTCTACCATTCTCGAGTTCGCGTGTCGCCTCTTCCAATGTTGCTTCTCGTACATCTTTGCCGTCGATTTCCAGAATCCTCTCCCCCATCTGAAAGCATTACTAATCATTTGGAACTCAGCGAAACATACCTTCCGAATACTCTTGCAAATGCGTCTATATGAAAGCATACGCTTTTACAGCTAGATTCCCTCATGATGTGAATTGATGGGCAGTTTGAAATGTTTTGTTGCTAAGGTACTATTGAAATATTGATGGGTTCTACGCTTTATAGCGTCATACCTGGGTATTTTATAAGCCGGATAAAGATGTTAGAGCTCAACAAGAACCTGCTACAACAGCTAATGAGTAATAATTTTCAAAGAATGACTTACATTGAGTTCACCGACAGGTATTTCGACGAGGATTCCAATGGCATTACCACCACATAGACGGATACTTCTTCTCGGTACACGTAGCCAACGTGGTGTCTCACTTCTTCTACGCACTAATAGCGTCACTTCGTCGTGACTCGCGCAGAACTGTTTCAATACTCGTGTCGCGGCAAGCCGATCTGCCGAACGCATATTTATCCCGCATACCTTTAAAATGATCTATCATCGTTGATTTATTGCGAATAGAATGCTCTACTCTTATTGCAATATTATACTATCATCCTCATTAGTATTTGTGCGTAGTGAACTGTTGGAATCTTAGATCAAATTGATACCGCAATCTTAGATCAAATTGATACCGCAATCTTAGATCAAATTGATACCGCAATCTTAGATCAAATTGATACCGCAATCTTAGATCAAATTGATACCGCAATCTTAGATCAAATTGATACCGCAATCTTAGATCAAATTGATACCGCAATCTTAGATCAAATTGATACCGCAATCTTAGATCAAATTGATACCGCAATCTTAGATCAAATTGATACCGCAATCTTAGATCAAATTGATACCGCAATCTTAGATCAAATTGATACCGCAATCTTAGATCAAATTGATACCGCAATCTTAGATCAAATTGATACCGCAATCTTAGATCAAATTGATACCGCAATCTTAGATCAAATTGATACTGTTCGCATAGAACCTCCGTCGATGAAATATGATCTACTCGACCAAAAAAACCTATCCTTATGAGTTTTCAAAGTCTTCGAATTCTAAAATATTTGAGCTGATGGTATTGAACAATAAATTTTGAGAACATAGTAGATGAAGTGTTGAAATAAATACATCAAGAAGCTGTTCGCCGACATGAACACGCCCTCTTGCCGATCCGTAGACATTCGAGATGATTACACCACCATTACCGTTGTCGAGCACAAGACCAAAACCACCACCACCATCACGAGTTACAACAACACGACGCACATCTTCGTCTTCCTCGAGAAGCTGCGAATCGCTACCATTCAAAATTGTGCCATTCGGAGCTGCAAAACTCATCTGTTTAGTCACCAAAAAAAAAAAAAAAAAAGAACTGCTGATTATATTTCTAAAATGATGCAGAAATTTTCTCTAGCACTAATGCTTCTTTATGGCAAGTAGCAGAATGGGATACGATAGGATACATCACTGTCTTGAAGGAGGAGATAGCAATAACTATCCACTTTTATTGATTGCTTCAACGTATTCATCTCACTGAAGGGTATCTTCTACAGTATCTATTGTTCTTTATTTGGCCACTATAGTTAAACAGTGCTAATTAGTACTCTCCGACACCACAGAAGTTTGAACAAACTCTCCCCCAGACTCTTATTCGAGAATAATAAATTATTGAAATTTTGTCTTACATTTCAAGGTATATTTCAAGAGGTGCAAATTAAACTTCGGTACTTACAAAAGCTTCGGTTGTAGGAGGTGGAGGAGGACGGAGGCAAGGGGTAAGAGTTGGATGAGGCGACACTGAGTGAGTCGATACTGGAACGGGGTCCAGGGTAGGGTGGTGGTTGTGGTAGGGCCGGGCTGCGTGTGCTGACACGTTGTGCATGAGCTATGCCCACAGCTTTAGGCTGTGTTAATAGGTTCGTTGATGTGACGATACGAGCCGAAGCACCACATAGTGATAACGGTGTCGACGGATACCAACTAGAGGGACGAGTGGCCGCCTGCATTGAAAAACGTGTAGAATGCGCTATCACGTCCGCGTGTGCAACTGTGGCGGCGTTCACTCCCGACCGATAGCTGCTGAAAATTTTGGTGATAATATGAGTGTTTAAATTGCAGAAGCTGTCAATAGTCGGCGTCGTTTTAAGTGGTGTATGGAGAAGGGATTGATAATTAGTGTGGTTCATAATTAACGACAATGAAATCTTATTTCATGATCACAAGCAAGGCTGAGATCAGAAACACTTTCTAGCCTTTGATAAAGTCCAATAGCTATATTCAGTTACATTTTTGTTTTTGTTTTTGTTTTTTTTTTTTTAAATCAAAACTACCAAATATACTCTTCAAAAACTATGCAATATAATCTAATTTAATGTTACTCAAGTATCATATGCGATAAATTCATCTCAAAAAATATTTTAGCTGGGAAAATAAAATGACCCACCTAGCTGAAGGGAATAGAGGTAAGACTGAAGGTCGTGTTACTGCTTTGCGCTTTGATTGTAAATCCTCTGTTGTAAGTGGCTCTCGAGATTTTGGCCAAGTCCTTACCGAGCCATCCTCGTCATGTCTGAACAACGAATCTATAGGAAGATCGACTATGTATGCCGTTTATTCATAAGAAATACTGATAAAATACTTGCAAAATGTGATAATGGTTATTAAACCTAAGAATCAACCGATAACGATGACTCTTTTATTCTTTAATAGCTGTTGAGTGTTCTATTTGTCTCTGAAGGCAGTATCTTCCGATGGAGATGTATCAAAAAGCAATCGTTCACCATCTGTCAATAAGAACCTCATAATCGTTTTCAATATAAAGAAGCGATAAAAGAGTATGATTGATAACGAAAAGAATAACTAACGATTGAGATTGTCGATGAAGAAACTTATCGAGTTGTTCGTTGATGTGGCGTTGATCACTCGAATGCGAAGTAGTCCTCAACGATCCAGTGCGTACAAGTTCATTGTTCATCGAGTTTACTCGAGAGGATGGAATCCGAAGTGAACCATGTCGGAAGGATGTCAACTCACCAGCACATGCATCTAGATTCGCATGCGCGATAATAGCACGACTTTTCTCGTTTGTAAATCGACCGAATAGTTTATCGTGCACCTGAAGACATAACTCTCGAAGTTTACAATATGCTTCTTGGCATACCTGTAGGTTGATAAGTTCTTCAGCTCCAACACTTCGCCCCATATTAAATGATGATTTGCCTAATGTAGATAGCTTAAAAAAATCGGAAATAGATGAACTGTCAGAAAATAGAAATCTTGAAGATTTTCACCGTTGTAAATGTATGACATTAATTTTAGCTCTAAGCGACGATACCTTATTGAGGAATCTGGAGCGTTGTTTATTTTGATGAGGTACGTTGGCAATCGTTTGTTTGTTTATTTGACGTTGATTGATATGTGCTCTTGTTGGAATAACGCCCAATACAATATTCTCCTTGTTTGCTGCAAAATAGTGCATTCGTTGAATTTATATTAGCATCATAGCTGTTGTTGATAGAGTTCAATCAGCCAAAAAAAAAAAATGAAACCACATCTTCGATGATATTAAAACACAAATGGGAAAATTTACTGAAGAGGAATTAAGAAGTTGGTTACATCATCTTCACTAAATGACCAGAAAAACTGAACTTCCGCTAGGTGGATAGTCGAAGTAGTAATGTGAGTGAAGAATGTAGCCAATAGACGAAAATATATTGAAGATTGATAAGTGGAAGAAAGTTTTGAAATTTAAAAAGGTCAGCTAGATATCGAGAGAGGAAACATTTCATAAAATTTCAATTGTAACGGCAATGAAAATTGAATAGCCGACATCCTTTAGACACTTTAATAGACCCGATCGTTCATTTAGATCTTTCATAAAAGATACCATTTGCTTTGAATTTGCAGTTATCGAGCAAACAAATGGATAGAGAGATAGACAGACGCATACACAGATATGCACAGACAAACTGTCGTGCAATCCCCCTTTTTTAAGTGGATATTACAGTAATTTGTTAAGTGCGGTATTATATGATGTGAATATCTATGAATATCTTCATTAAAAGATGGAAAAAAAAGCAAACTATGCTAACCGTCAAGAAGCGCTTTCGTGTGCATCACATCATAAACGGGAATACCGTTAACGTGAATAATGCGAGCACCAGCCGTGAGACCACTTTCGGCTCCAGAACCGTTCTCATCCACCTTGCTAATAAAGACGCCATCTTCGAATTCGGCTCCCAAATCTGTACGAAAATCTAGGAATTATGCACGCTGTAATTTCGGTAAGTACGTATTTAAACAATTTGCAACTAAATGGAAAATTTAAAAAAAAAACAAATTTCGAAAATTTTCAAAGTGAATATAAACGAAGAAAGAATTGAGGAACACTCATGAAAGAGTTTTAAAACAATTTAATAAGCACACTTAAAGCAATCAAGAGCATCTGCTTTGTAAGCTAAAAATGTGTGAATGAATTTCGCTTAGAAAAGTCCACTATCAAAGCTTTCCAAATAAAAAAACATGTAGTCATTTCTAAGTAATATTGTTATCTTAACTTTACTTACCTGTAATATCATTGAATGCGAATTCCGTGATCCGACATGCCGCACTTCTTCGTTTTACGACCTGAAAATGAAAACGTATGAACAAGTCAAGTATTCAATAAAATTTACTGCACTCATTTAAGGTTTTTTTATGCTTTCGGTTGTGATCCTTGAGGGAGTTATCGAATCATAAGCTCATTTTAATAGATCATTTTTGTGACTTTTTTTAGCGGTGTAAAAAAAATTTCCACATAAAAGGTAGGGTTTTTTTTTTTGCACGGCTGTCAATAAAAAGTTGATAGAGGATAAAATGCACTGCAATAAACAGATGGGAAAAGATAAAAATATTTCATGCAAATAATACCTGATTTCTAATATATTCAATAATCGGTAGCTATTGTGCTTCAAGTTGTATTATATTACATTTGCAGTTTAGATTTTATTGAATGATTATAAAAACAACACCTATCTCGGTATCTTTTCATTCTTTTATGCTCCTTTTAAATATCGAATTTTTATTTTTATATTTTCTTGTGCTAAGATATTTTTGTAAAGTAATTATGACAGCTTAGAATGAAAATTCTGATATTAGAATATGGGAACATGGTTATTTTCAATTAAAATATCCGAAAAAGATCCCTCCAAATATACCAAAAGCAGTAGTTAATATTGATTGATCGGAGAGATCACGATTGTTTTCACGTGCACATGTCTGGCAATAATGTTTGTTCAAGTGACAGATGGGCCAGCTATAGCAGCAAATGCTTACATAATATTCCGTCATATTTAATAATAGTGATGCAACAAAAAAGATTGTATTGATTAGTGGAATCGAATGAATGAGATGGGAAGGGGGAGAGGATCAACGAGGTGGATTAACCATTTTAAGGTTGCAGCTATTGCTGAGGATATCCACCACCGATCGTTGATCCATTGAGCTCACATCGATATCGTTAACGTAGAGGATATAGTCGAGAGGTCTAAACCTTTGAAACTTAGGTTATTCCAATTAAGTTGATTGGAGATAGTGATGAAAGGTTATATAAATACGTCTCGAGGGTATATTGCTATATTTTCATCTATATTCATATCCATCTATAATAGTAAGTTGTATACTTGTTACTATTACTATGGCCATTAAAAATTCGGTGAATATTATTGTTATTCCTGCGGCTAAAGGGCTCACGAGGGCTAACAACCCAAATATCAATGCCACAAACCTTAATTATTAGAAAGTCGAATGTACGAATGGAACTTGACGGATGGGCGTCAACCCTTGGCGAATGGACAGAATCAGATGAATTAGTGTTATTCAATGACGTTTTATAAGTGCTTGTAAGCTTGCGTTGCTTTGTTCATTGAGTTGGTTACCGCACTATTAAGCTTAGAACAATATCAGTGAATAAAGCAATACTTAAAATTATATTAGTTGAAATTAGAGGAATATGGTTTAATCATCAACGAAGTATTCTATACGACATATGAATGTAACGGAGAATATATATCTTACGCTATAAGGAAATAGCTGTTTAAAAAAAAGAGCGTTGTTTAAAAAGAATGATTTGAGTTTAGAAGTACCTGAGAAATGCTTAAGTTCTTTTTATTTTTTATTTTTTCTAGCGACAACAGTGCTTTTTTTGCAACGAAAATTCACGACAAACCCGATGAAAATGGAATAACTCATTCAGTGCTTCGCCGAATATCCTAAGCGCTGATCACTCAATAAAAAGTTATAAATGTAAAAGATAAATAATACTCCTAACGCTTGAAATTAAACGAAAAAATTTAGAAGCAACAAGAAGGAATAAATATGCATACTTGAGGTGACCATCGAAAGGACATCCGGGTACAAGGTCACGAACAAATATCGGCATTCCACTAGAGAACATTTCATCTCCTTTACCTCCACCTAGCATCACTCCCAAATTGGTACTTGGTGATGGCTGAAATTATATTTTATTTAGGTCATCACATAGAGAAATACTAAGATTGCTTAGTAGAGATCCTCATTAGATAAGGTCATAATTTTCTAGTGATATTGGTGCTAGAAATTTTGTAATTTTATTACCTATTATGACAATCACAATAAGAGATATATTCCAGTAAAGTGCAATATTTTACGTATTATGTTGTCGATTCGATGACTATTTTATTGTATACTTCATCTATCAATGCGATGCGAATCGATTCGCGCACAAATATTGGCGTAATAACGAATGGATAGCATATATAACTACTTTCACCTATCAAATACAATAATAATATATTTAAAATTTAATAAAAAAGTATATAAAATACAAATAGTACAAATACAATAAAATAAAAGTAATATAGATGATTGATAAGAGTGAATTAAACGGAGTTGGAATGAATGATGGTACTTACAAGAGCAATTTGAACGGCATTTGTCTCCCAAGAGTCAAATATTGGCTCCTCATCACGTTCATCGAGATTACTTAATTGAAAGAGTGCCTCATCCCTTTCCTTCTCGAGTGCATCACATACGAGTCGCATTCGACCCAACTCTTGACGTGCCTCTTCACGTCTTGAATTAGCGCATGCTGTCTCCTCCATATTTACTAAATTCGGATACATTCTATATGTTCATTCTTGAGTTTTTATATAAAAAATGAATTTGAAATATTTGATAGCGTATTAATTTTAAATATTTGGTACCGAAAGACGTAATGCCATTTTCCATCATATTCAATAACGTTCACAAAGTTGAATAGCACAATTGCAACAGATTAAGATGAAGATATAAATATTACGTTGTAAAAGTCGTCTTGTATGTTCGAGTTTACTTTGTAGTTGTTGTATTTGATGTTCGGTCTGTAAAGTAAAACAATTTAGCAATGCAACATTTCTTATATTCAGGGGCAACTATTAGATCTATCTTTTTTTTCATAAAATTGAATGAAAAATTCACTCTTAAATGTTCCCATTTTAAAATCTTTGCATTGAAAATTTTCATCACTAAGTTTCTATTAGGAAATGACAAATATTCTTTTTTTTTTCATCATAGAAACTTCGAGTTTTTTCTCCAATATTCTATAAAAGTAGTAAAATTAAATGTAAGTTGCCTCTATTGAAGCGATATCACTTAAATACCACTTTAGCAATAAAAGAAATATTCGCATAGGTTTGATCGACTGATAAGTGTATGAATTGAATTTTCTGTAATTATCGCACGATTATTTAAGAGATAAAAATGTAACCCCCCCAAAACGAGGAATAAATAGATTGACGAATGATTTCGCTGAAACACTTTCATCAATCAACTGAAAAATTTTCAGAATGAGTTAACGATTTTTGCAAACGTTTTAAATGTTTAGGCAATGAGTATATAAATATTCAAGAATGTCTTTGTAGAGGATATTCGAAATTTGCGATAAAAACAGCTTAATAAACGGACCCCCCCCCTTCCCCCACCCCCGGGAATAAGTATACTGTTGGGTAAGCAAATACCTGTGCATAGGATTCACTATCATCGGATAGACATAACAGCAAGAGGGATATAAAGGTTATTATTAGTTTACCTTAGAGTTGATCATGTTGTGAAGGGTATTGGAGAGATGTCTAACACTATCTCTGAGACGATCCCTTTCCTCAGCGAGTCGATTATTTTCCTCGAGTACTGTACTCCTTTCCATCATTGTCTCTTCATAATCGCGTAGAGTGCATTCATGTTGACGCCTCAGATTATTTAGCTCCTCTTGCAACTCCATGCGAGCACATAACGCTCTATTTTATTCAATTCATTCACAGCAATAAACATTTGCATTTCACAGCAATGAATCTCGTCGCATTTAATTTGAAGCTTATAAAGTTGGCCAATGCAATAGCACAAATATTAAAATTAGAGAATATCATACCTTTCTTCATTATAATACCGTAATTGCTCAAATATAACATCCGACGATGAATTTTACTGTACTACTTGAGAAACGTACATTTTCATTATTTAAAAATTTAGAAGACTGGTAACTCTATCTCATCACTACCATCAAAGAATTAAAGGACCATTTAGTATATCATTTGCGAATAATTCACTGTCTTCTTCGAGGAAAGTTCCTGCCTAAGGGAAGAAAAGTCATACTGTAGAATCAGACTCTTACTGTAGGATAAAAGTCAATTACGATATCTGATGCATTGTAAATGAAGTATTAGCATTAATATATCTGTTTTTCAAAATGCATTTGCGAAAGTACAAGTAAAAACTTCAGATTTATATCACTTTTTAAAGAGTAAAGGTACATCGCTTATTTATGCAAATTTTTAAACAATGAATTTCATTTCTACGGCATTATTGAAAATTATAAAAAATATTTGGATGAAAAAGAGAAAGTTTAAAGAAATAGAGAGAGGGGAAGGTGATATGTTACCTTATTCATAAGATATAATGAAGATATACCTGTTCAGTTGGCTATTAGCGAGTTCAAGTTGTTCAGCCAAAACGATGCTATTTCCCCTGATCGTATCCACATTCAACGCTGCCTCTTCACCGCTAGAGCCATTAATATGTTTGCACACAACTTCAGCAGGTTTCATTAGAAGCGCCTCCATCGGTCCCTTCTGCTTCATCTTTAAAATATGCAAATTAAGCAACGATGTCTTCAGTGTTTGCCATTTCTTCAAGTAGAAGCGCTTATACACAGGCAAACATTGATTCGACGTTTCCTCGTAAGTTTGCTTTGCCTGAGGAAATCGAAGGAAGGGAAATTGGGGTGCATTCACTCTATTGTGCCAGCTGGAATTTGCATAGTACGTCCTTGTTTCTTCTCAAAATCCATACTCTTCAGTGCTTATCGCTATACTCTATCAAAATGGAAGCCTATATTCCCAAGGTTTCAATGGAGTAGGACATATTATACTAAATGTGAATAGAAAGTGCTTCAAATCAAAAAAAGTGATAAGATTTCATGAGCAGCTGATATTTGCGAGAACAATTCAGCGAATAGTATAGGAAAGGTGGTGGATCAAAGGATGTTCGATGTGATGCTCGAAAGTTCAAAAGATGAGATAATCGATTGTCGTGGTACCGTTGAAAGTATTACTGTAATTTATACTTGAAATATTGGCTATGCGATTGCCATAAAATTTCAAAAATCGCTTCCCAATTGACCATAAGTGACCAATTGTCTTGACACCAATTGACCATAAGTGACCAATTGTCTTGAAATTGCACAACAATCATCCATATTCGAGAGTAAATTATCTATATTATTGACAGATGTTATGCACAAACTATCGATAAAATCACCGATACGTATAGATGCATGAAGGATTTTATCGATGAAACTAACAGATGCGTATACTATTATTGTGAATGATTAGAATAACTAGAAAAATCGAGGAAAAAAAAAAAGATTGAAAACCGTTGTGAATATCACAATGAAATCGATGAAGAGAACAACTATAGAAGAGTTAAACACAGCGGAAAGAAATGAAACGTAAAACGTTTGAAGAAAAAGCAATTGCACTCTATTCACAAACGGCATCACACCAATCAACACTGCAACCGGCACCGTCATGTCTACAGGTGATAGATAGATTGGCCGATCAAACGATTGTGATACAGCCATAAAAAAAACAACACACTAAACTAGGACATGCCCTTAGATGAGCACAACGCTATCACTGAACGAAGCAATGCCACCCCCTTTGTCCCTTCCCTCCCCTCAAATCAACCTCATCGCTTCCCACTCTCAGCTTGTATAAATAGCCAAATGATTTATTCTCAATTGCCCCGTAGAATTTAATTTTCTAATCGTAACCAGTTTACCGTAAACTTCTTTAAATATTCGGGAAGGATGGTATGATTATTGCAATTATCCGTGCTGAAGTGATCATACTGAATTGAGGAAATTCGCTATGGCTTCATTATGAGAACGAATCAAGTTTAGAACGCTTGAAAAAGATTCTCGTTCGATGAGGACCTCCTAGATAGCCGGCTTATTTGCCTCTTCACTTATCGTTTTCCTCGGTAATTGTCTCTTAGAAATTCCTGCTCGATTGTTTTTATTTGTCAAATGCTTTATGAAATCACGTTGAAATGAATGAAAAATTTCAATAATAAAAGTGATTTTTCTCTCGCGTTGATTTAGAGTATTTCCAATACGAATAGAGGTCATAAAATCACAAATCAGCATCACAAATAAGTTGGCATTAAATGCTCTTATCAGCTCCTTTTTTTTTGAATCAAATAGACAAAGAGAAAGCATTCATCAAAACACAATACCAGTATGCACACATCATTCACTTTCTGATGTTTTTTTCTTGTTTCCTTCAATATATTTCTTCAATATCTTCAATAAAAACTGAATTTGCATTTAATAAACAATAGAAAAATAGTAAACCCGGGAGTATTTCAGCAATATCTGTCCACAAAGGTTTCACCTCTAATTCAAAAAAAAAAAAACAAAAAAATTGATCGTAATTTGCTGAGATCAGCAATCGTCTAAGCAATCGTTGAATTGAATGATTCATATAGGATTCAATAATGAAATCTAAGAGTGTTATATTAAAAGATTATCTTCCATAATAATATCCCACTAAAAAACGTCATTGTAGATAGAATTTTGAATAAGATACTCGTTAAAACGATTAGAAGTTTTTATTGAAAATGATTATATGCAAATAATTGCCACCCGGTTAACAATACGAGCGATACATATTTGCAGTCGGCTGACTGATCAATGAATGCTACCGATTGATGCAGTTGTCTATTATGAGTACTTCAAAAAAAAAAAAAATAAATAAAAATATAAAAATTCTTCGTAAAATAAAGTTAGAGTGATACGAACCTCAGCTGGAATCCAACCGAACGGATGATTCGATTGATGTTCACTGGATGAGGCATTCGAATCGGGAGGGAGGCTTACTTCTTCGTGTACGACAACAACTGCCGCATCGTTGTATGACGGTGTCACCGTTCTATTTTCCCTTTGCAAATCGGCGCTTGTCGATGGCAATGATTCCTCAGAAGGTAATAATTCAACTCTTCTATCCGCCATTATTTAGATTCATCATTCGGAATATTACTGAAAATTTAGCTCCGCTATTTACATTTCGTTGATTTATAAATATTTAAAAATATTTAAATAAAAATTGTAATTTTATTATTTAAACAAAAATTGTAATCTATACTACTTATATGGATAAGGAAAATTTACCACAAATCGTAACAAATAGAATAGATTGTTGTGGCTATAAAGTTAAGTGATAGTATTATCATAAGAGAAATATTAACACTCTCTTTGCTAAGATTAATCGCAAACGAACGAGGAATATCGATTGAAGATCCAACTAATATGCAAATTTTCATCGAAATCTAATCGTTTCAATAAATATTTAAATATGCAAATCGTTAGAAATAAGATTAAGGAGTTGATGGGAGTATTGCAAAATATTAGAGCTTCGAGTGGCATCAATCCACCTCAAGGACACAATCACTAAGGATGATTTGTATAGCAATTTGCATACACATTTGACGTTCACATAAAGAGACGCATAACGCAGTCATACAAAGAAATGCCCTATAATAACACATCGCTTTGCCGCACAGAGACATCAGCAATTAAACCACTCATCAACCGGTTCAATGATTTTTAATTATGCAAATTATTGAGAGGCTAATTTTGCATATATTACGACTAAGAAAATGCAAATATTATGACTAATTTAGATAGTAAAAATTAGCATAATTCAATGAAAATTGCAAACGATGAGAGGAGAGAAGCAATTCGAAGTTGCAAACATGGTTGATAACAGAGGGGAGAGGGATAGAGGGGGTGGGATTTAGGGATCAATCGAAGCATGAAATAATATCCTACTTGGAGACAATAAATATGAAAACACAAAATTTTATTGAATATCGATGCAATAAAAATTTGCATAATCGTTTGTTAGAAGCTTAACGCTGCTATTTTTATTTGGAAATGATGGCGCATTTGCAATGAATTATATGAGCTAATAAAATCGCACAACGAACTATTAGAAATTAATAAGCGATAGTAAAAATATAGATCATAATCTTAAAAAAGCAAATCAAAACTTTTGAAGAAAAAAAAAAGTTGGATTGATGGGATTGAAAAAAAAAAGAAGTATAAAACATAGCTCAGTTGATTTTTGCAAATAATTTGCAATACAATTTGCAAAATTGATTTGCAAGAAAACGTCTATTGCAACATCCCGCATGGCGTGCAATTTTAATTAAATCAAGTGGTAAAAATATGAATTTTTAAAACATACAACGGCTCTATTGTATGAGAGAAAAGGCGATAAAGGCAATGGAATAGTCGATGACGTTGAAATGATGATAGAGGAATGAAATCAATGTTTTATGGCATCGAGTGAGTGATCAAAGTGGTGCTGATGGCAAGTGGTGTGTGAACGTCATGTCGATTAGTGAAACTACTGCGATGAAGACCAATTTCAGTGGGTGTGCTCCATATATATATATATATATTTACAATCGCAAAATTTGCATATTGCTGCTTTTTGCATATTGCATTATTAGTGGACGAGTAGGAACAAATGTCATCCAAAGTGGCCAATATGTTAGAGTACACCGTAGCGTTTCCAAAAGCAACTGTACAGTATTGTATGATAGCTGGTCCTTTCAAACTGGCACGTGAACAAATTTATACGAAGTAATTGAGGTATGGCAATAATACTGCATATACATTTGGTACCTTGGCACACTGTCCAGACATATATACCTGTGTGCAGTAAACATGTATGGGAACACACCTGTATGCAATACAACTGTAAGAACATGAGACAGCGATGAGTACAGGACAGCTAGGTGGTGAGCAACGCTGCACTTAGTGACAACCGGCTGCAAAAGCTGGAGCAACAAACGGCAGGTGGTCCGTGATGTGAAACGTGTGCGAACGAAGGGGGGTTGTCGTGAATTGCGAGTGGAGCAGTTGGGACGTGCGGGTGGTGACGCGCGCGGGACGGGTTGACAGTCGAATCGGTGTGCCAAGGTCGCGCCCACCTGCATCACACTCTCCTCGTTTCACATACTGCCACAGCATCCTCAACTGTACTTAAGAGGTGGCCTATCAAACTTGATCTAATAAACCATATGAAGTCATGGTCCACTTCTCAAAATCTTCACTAAGAAATAAAACACCATTCCTAACATTGCTTATGAGGTTTTACAAGGGTGTATTTATGAACACTATTCTCAATCCCATTCATAAATGCATCATAATTCATGAAAATTAACGAAATACAATTGCAAACGTATTTTAGATTGCCTCCTGTCTCCCTATCATAGTGTATTATCTATCACCTTTCTGCCTATATTTTGAATAATGTAAAATATGCAAATTTCAACGCCTCACATCAACAATATTTGTTTGAATTGAACATTTCGAGTTTCTAATTTCTTGCTTTCGAGTTGAAGAATGAAAATTTTAATAGATATTTAAATATTATTTCTATGCACAATAGAGCATCGAATTAGAGGATTTGATGCCTCTTATTTTCAAAATGCGTGATATGCAAATTTCAAACAGCGGCATTTAAATATACCAAATCGTATTTTCAAGTTAATTGCAAACATTTTGTTATAAAGTACCAATATAATACTGAAAGGAATACTCACTTCACACTGCATAACAATGAACATTCGATCTAAGAGCATTGATAGAATCTAACTCCCTCGTTATCGCCTTCTCGCTAGTTCCAGCTATTTTGCCTTATTTCGAAAGAATCCATCACCTCCAAGGTTTTAGAAACATTGTTCGCTTGAATGGATGATGCTTTGATGAGTATATCCCCCATCCTTTCCCCTTTGTGGTACCTTTACTTGCCTCAAATATAGAACATTACTGCGATCGAGCGTACTTCAAACAATTGTTGTGTTGCAACGTTTGAAGTCGAAATAATTCTACAATATGGAAGGATTAAATTCCATTTCTTTATTCATATATTTATTGATATGGAGAAAATTATTGAGGGCATTTTCTATATTCCTTTCAGATGGAATCGCGAATCCGATTTTGCCAAGTATGTAATTCAGAGACGTTCATATGTGAAATATTTTTCTTGAAAATATTATAAATGTTGAAAATCTTTGAGTATTTTTACCTACGAGTGGGCAATTTCAACTTACCCTCATCCGTGGGAATGTTTGTTAATTACTAGTCAAATTTTAATTTCCAGCATCAATTCATAGCTTTTATTTTTCATATTATTCAAATGCCGGTTTATTCAAACGAATATTTTTCTTCAGTGTTGGAGATTAGCCAACATTTATCGCTAGTGATAAGCAAAGAGTGTTAACAGATTATCACGGGAGTAGAAATTGCTTTTCTTTGAGGATCAATTTTTAAAGATTGAAACATCCGCTTTTACATTTTTATCTTCAGATTTTATAATAGTTTGTCTACTCTTGTTCAATAGCCAAAACCGATACTCGTAAAAATTTGTCGTAATCATTTTTTATGCTCTTTTATTTTGCATGATTATGGTGTTTAGCCCTCGAGGCTATAACTGAAAGACGAGGGAAATGGCTGGAAGGTTTTTTTTTCTGCGGTTGTGGGGGATCGGGGTGGAAAATCCGGAGAGAGTGAAGGGGGGGGGGGGGGGGGTATACATTGTCTTACTCAAATTTCGTAGTCGTGTGGTGTGACTTTATCTTGCCATTATGGTTTTGCTCAAACTTGAAAAATAAAGCTAAAAAGACTGGAGCTAATTTTTCATGATTTCCATCCTGCTGTCATTTCAAGCATTTTATGATTATTTTTTACTAATATGATAAGGGATTACTCATCCGTGAGTATGTTCCGTCGGGTGGGAAATATGTATATTACTGGATAAGTTTTCCGGAAACTTTTAAATAATAACTGTTTTCGTTGTTTGTTTGTTTCTTTGTTTTCTTTTTTTTTGCAGCAACCGTTTTATATTAGTAAAAAAAAATGTTTTACGATAAATTTCGTAACAGATAATGCAGGAAATGGATTGTTAGAAGCGTAGCGTTTTGGCGCAATTGTCGGAAATGCATTTATCACTGAATCAATAATTTAATACGCACTGATAGGTGTTTATGAACGTTGTGAAGGGTTGAGTAATGTTTTCGTCGTTACGACGAGGGCATTGCCAACGTTGGGAAGAGGTGGCGGATTTGCGGAAACGTCTTCGTCAAGTATCGATTCCTCGACGTGTCGCCGTTGCGGCATTATGCTTCCTCTTCCTGATCTATATTCTCATCTCATTCTTCTCTTCATCTTCAACACTTTCATTGGCACATATATGTATCGAAGATCGTTTGAAAGAATGGAAGATGCTCGGAGAAAATGCACAAATTTCCACATCGAATACTCATCTCATCTTTGTTGGCAATGGGTTGGTGCTTTTCAAAATTAAACATTCGTTTGGTATAAAAATAGCTAAACCTATACAACAATCTGAACTCATGAATTGATATTTTTGAAGAAATGGTAATACTGAAAAATTTACAAGGAATTTTCTAAAATGCGATTATTTGCCTATTCTATCTTCTCAGTGAAGTGGAAATTTTTTCAAGGTTCTTCGGAGTGGGAGGTGATGGCGAATTACGTATTCGTAGCGAATCATCGAGAGTGCTGTCTATATTGACATCGTTTTTTCCACTTATAACGACAAGCCTATCGGGCTATTCATCGCAATCATCCGCTTCGGTTGTTGATTTCCGTGTCGGTCTCTTCAAGAAAATTCAATGCTATGCTTTGGTAGGCTCATTTTAATATCACCGAAAAGTATTTCAACGTGCAATGAAATCACAAAACAATGTAGTCCTGTATTGAAATGTGAAGAAATAGAATTTTGTATTATGACTTCGTGGGGTGAGCATATATCCTAGGATAGGTACCTCTCCTTTGTTTGGATGATAGGAGAGGATGAATTACGACCGGTTTCAATGAAAAATTATCGTATAATGCATAATTAAATGTTGAGATTAAGGGGACTAAGGTGCTGAATAATTCTAGAAGGATGAATGTTCATGCATCACAACGACGGTATATGCGCATCGGACACGACCACACGTGCTCGTACAAGACGTACAAACAACCAATCCAACGGTTTGTGCTTTCTCTTCATTGCTTCCATTAGCTTATCGTTGCCATATATAGGCTTTTACTTGTGCTGTTTCATCGTGGGGTATTTCATAGGGTGACTCAAAGGTTCTTGCCGAGAGAGTTTCATCATAGAACGGAAATGAATTGTATGAGGTTGGAGAGATTTTTCTTTCTGAGACACCCAAAAAGAATAATAAACGATGTTAAACTCGGGTGAGTATATGCATCATTCTCGAGGATGCTTTTGCGATAAACTTCCCACTTCATCTTCATTTCCTCTTTAGCATAGACGAGAAATACTTTTCCATCATTCGTTATTCAAGTCCGAACCATGACTTAATTTCGTTTTTGACTTCACTGGATAATTCTATTAGTAGAGATGATGGATAATTCTATTAGTAGAGATGATTTCACTGCAAAATTTTTCCATTATTTATGATGGTGTAGCCAAAAAAAAAAAACTTTCTCGAGGGTCATCCAGGGCAATGCTGATGACTTATTCTTGCTACTCTTTTCTTTTTTTTTTGTCACCCAGCATTTTATCTTTGGTAATTTGCCTAATATTTCTGCGTCAAACTCTCACCTTTTTGTGCCAATCCTCTCTCCTACTTCATAATGTTTTTAATTGACTGGATCTGAGCATAATTTCGTATACCCCATTCATTTGATCTTATTATTGAAAGATGTCAGTAGGTATTGCTTGAAATTGCATATACTAAGGTAGTGTTGAAGTTGGGTACAATTATATAAATTGTTTTTCATATAGCTGTACCTAATGCATTATTGCTTTATTTGAAGACATTGTTTGATGTTCATTTATTTTTATTCATGATGATCAAATTTTGCGGAATATATGAAATTTTCTGAGTATATTTGATTGCAATTGAGTAAGTTTTTGATTTTTTGCGAATTTTTCGGTTGAAAAATTTTTATATTCTAGCATTATGATGTTGATTGGCAATACGTTCGATTTAATTTATTTAGAATGAGGCGATCAGAGTGGAATTCTCTAAAAAGGAACCTAAACAATGGACCACTGGAGAGAAGTAGGTTTTTTTTTCAGTTATTGTTCGCGAGTCTCTTTCCAATATTCCTATTATAGAATTAGGAGAGAATGAACTGGCCAACAATGCCAAATATCGGGAAAGCACCACAATTCATCTGTTGAAACGAAGGGGTTTTATAAGAGGATAAAATCTGCTAAATATTACAGAGGTTTCAATCTCTAATTATCGATATATTCGGTGGCGATTCGGAATATTGAAAGTGCTTGAATTATTTTGTGCGAGTTAAATAGATTTTTTGAGAACACCTGGAAATAGATAATTTTCTTTAAAGTACACAACGGTAATGGAAACCGGAAAGACGCTAAAAAGTGCAGAAATCCAAAATTTCTAAAAAAAAATTAAGTAGACTGCCACCCGCATTATTTCAAAACAGAAAGCATTTTCGATACAGGAGCCTGAAATTTTTCCGTTCACTGCATCAAGTTTTGTTTAGGTCATTTTTTAGATATTGGCTATCATTATTTGCATTCAAATCTCGTAATTGCTGCAGAAATTACAAAAACGAATTTTTTTTTTGTTTTTTATCAGCTGCCAAGTTTTCAAGTTGGATTTTTTTACTGTTGCCAGCTGATAAGTTTCCTAATTGTTTCTGAATATTTAGAAGAAGAGGTTAGAAATGTCCCTATTGAAATTGGTTGGTTCCCTTAGAAGTTCACATTAAAGTATATATTTTTATCAGTTAATATTTGCAAAGGTTCATCAAATTGTATAGGTGGGCGTGAATTCGTTTCTCGAGGTAGATATCGATGTTTATTTGCGATTATATTGAGTGGCAACTTAATTTGAGATAAATTAATTCAAAAATTATAATGATTGCATTAAAGAGTTGGCGAGACTCATTCATGGTGGCGATTCATCGAAGCGGATGGTGTCGATATCCTTATAGCGGCAATCTGCTCGTTGGTACCGCAAAGTGTTGCCATCGAAAATAAACGTGAAGAGAATACACGTTTTACGTGTCTCTTTAATTATGATGTAATCGCTAAAGGCGACGATCGAAATGTGAAACAACAAATGCTCACACAAAGCATTGTTAAGGTTGGATTTTTTTATTCAACTTTTATCTTATGAAGGATTTTTTTTTTTTTTATAATCGGCAATATATTGTATTCGTTTCTGTGTTGGGAATTATGAATCGAAGAATGCAAATATACGTCGGGTTTTTACGCGGAAAATTTTTTTTTCTTTCTCAAATAATGGAAATTTTTTCATAAATGCATGCTTTTAGTCGGTGATGAAAGTTTCTTTTTTAGTTAATTTAATCGTTCTCTGAGGTAAGTAATACAGTAGCATACTTTTTCTCGAATTATGGAATATCCCACTAACCGATCATAAAGTTCCGTAGGTATCGTGCTATAAATTTTTTTATCTCTGTAAGCTATTTCACTTTCTTATATTAATTATGAGAAGTTATATAATCATCTCTGGAATTTAATGTATCTCAGTTTTAATATCTACCCCTTATATTGAACTATTTGATCATTTCTTAAAAGGGATTCTTTGAGTCATCGAACTATGTGGAAATCAGTCAAGATGGCACATAGTTATGATTTTATTTTATTTAATATCCCCAAAGACCAAATTGGACGTTTTTGGCGTATGCGTTTCTTTGCATCAGCAAAATTCGGACTTCCATATGTCAACGAGGCTTAGTTTTATAATGGATTGAAAGCGGAATTGACCAACTGTACAACTATCCTATGATGAACATTCGTTTATTTATCCCTCGAATTGGCATACATTCATAACTACTCTTCGATTATGTCATCGTTTTTGAAAGTTACTAGTTATGTAATCCCATCAATCTCCAGCAGCCCATTTCAATGGTGCAAGTTTTGAAAAATTGCAAGAACTCTAAACTACCGAAATTTATAAACGATGGAACATAGGGGCATGAAAGCATGTCGAATAAATGTACAAGTCACGTAGTAAAGGTATGTAAAGTATAACGTACCAGGTGAATGTTTCGGATCCTCCTTTATTCATCATCACCACCGATCGGCCGATAGCGCCTTCGTTTGGGAAATGCTTTTTAACGTTATTTATGCATCGTTTTGTTGATGTGTTGATTGCATATATCGTTCAATTTGGTTGATACGCAATAAGTGGATATCATTTAAGGAATTTGCCAACACATTGACTACAGCGGCCGCATCCCTCGATGAAGAGCACGCTTCTGCATGGCGTCTTGTAAGTGCCTTACGTTATGTTTTATCCTTCTGAGGCGATGATATCTGAAGAACTTTTGATGGGATATCCCCACTTTGCATCGTTACATCTATTATTCGTTTTTCTCATGAAATTTTTGCGTTAACATGCATTGCTGAGGGAATTATATTGCAAAAAAAAAAAGATATAAGGAGGAAATAGTTGACCTGGTTTCGGAAATTACGATATTTAAATTGAATCGTGTCAGAATGAATACGGAGCTGATTCGTATAAGCGGTGTAAGGCGAAGTAGTAAAAAGTCTCTGGGGTAGATTTTCACGGATAAAATTTTCGTTTCGATGCCGATCCTAAACGTCGACAAGGAAATGCCATAAATCACCCTCCATATAGATTGCTTATTGGTAGGCATAAGCGGCTAATGAAATGGCTGATGAAATAGAGCTGCAATAGCATACCGAAAGGGTGATGCAGCGGCATATCGTATATGCATTCGAATGTGTCATATAACCGTAACGTTCTTATATTCAACCACAGTTCGGCGTTCTTCAAACTGTACATGAATTAAATAATGCAAACAAAGCGCCCATAATTTTTGGTTTTTTATATTCATATTTATAAAAAGTTGGTAGTTTTTCTCGTTATTAGAGGAAATTAAAATAAACAGGTGTAAAAAACTTAGGCATTGTTTTGTAAGCATCGAAAAGTTGAGCAATATGAATCTTAATTATTCTCAATTTTACATATCTTCGATTTAATCACTAATGCAGAAGCTAACAAAGTGCATTTTCTTCAGTTGAACACAGTCTCATTCGGCATTTCGAAGTCACTTGCGCCGGATGCATTGAATGGGGATTTGATTAACGCAACACGATACGCATTGCTATCAAATACACGTGCACCTTTGCTTGAGCACGCATCTACTGAACAAGAGAGAAAGGTAACACATTCAGTTAATATAAAGGAAGGGGTGGGGGGAGGGGAGGTAGGGTGTGCTGATGCATCTTGGGTAGGGGGGTAGGGTGTGCTGATGCATCTTAGGTAGGGGGGATAGGGTGTGCTGATGCATCTTGAGGAGGGAGGGTAGGGTGTGCTGATGCATCTTGGGGAGGGGAGGGTAGGGTGTGCTGATGCATCTTGAGGAGGGAGGGTAGGGTGTGCTGATGCATGTTGGAGAGGGGGGGGGGGATGGGGTGCTGGTGCATTTCTTGTTGATCGGTGATCCTTCAGATGAATATTAGTCCTTTGGATGGGTTCTGTGTAACTGTTTGCTTGACTTTACGTGAAGGGGCAAACAAGTGGTATTTCAGGAAGCGTCAATGTTACTGCAGAAGAGGAACATGTGCTATACGGGTCATTCGACGATGTTGGTGCCATCGAGGCTATGGAAGGTATCGAAATCGGTGCGCGAACTGATCGACACAGTCGATGTATGGCTGCTCACCTTGGAGAAGAGAGGCTGCGCCAGCTTGCTCAAAGCTGGTGCTATTGGAGTGGCCGATGCGTTTGCACTTAGTCTCTTCGCTTCCAAGTATGGCCGTTGTTGACAGCCGCATTTTATGTTCATATTCAGCATGCTAGCAACAGTTTTAATGCCCGTAATAGAGAAAAAGAATTTAGAAAAAAAAAGAATCAGATTTTCTATTTCAGTTTTTAACAACCTGAAAAAAAAAAGAAATTTCTCATCTCTGCCATCTTCATTTAAAATACAATTGATGCTTTTATTTGTGAGTGGTTGATTTATAGTTGTTCTGATGCTTATTTACTTATGTTTGTTTGTTTCTAAAGAATTTATCTTTATGTTTTCTTATAGGGAAAAGATGGAGACAAGAAAGTAGACCTAATATTATGTTCTCATTAATTGTTCCTCTCACTTATTTGCTAATTTTATTTATCTCTTCAAAATTTAGTCTTTTAGATATCATTTTTTTGTTCGTTTTTCTTTCTTCTTTCTTCGCTGAAGTTGAAAGGAGGATTCTTCCATATCAACTTGTAGTTCTCGCTGCAATACTTTGTCACTAAAATCATCTCTTTATACTCAAATTACGTGCTTGAAATAAGAGGAATAATTGAATGAAAATCGTTATGGTATATAGAAAGGTGGCCAGTTGAAGGCCATTTTACTTGGAAAAATGCTTTTTGGCAGGATAAGTATTTCGAAGCAGAGGAAACGGGTTGACGTATAGGAAGAGTAATGGCTGTTTTTATTTGCAAATTGAAGATTCTATCACAATGCCCTCCTTGCCTTATGGGAAATGCAGAATATAAAAATATTTCTTCCTCTTTTTCCTACCCAATTCCTATGTTTGATGTCCTTCTTCCATTTGAAAGCATCAGCAAAGAAAGCTATGCTCATTAAAGTTATTACATGATCTAGGTTACTATTGCTAACCAATAAATTACTTAGTGAGATATTATTGTTTATTTTTCTTAGTATCTAGCTTACGAACTTGACGAATCGTTATAGCAAATAGATGGCATAATCCTTTGCTCTCTAATTTTTATACAGAACGGAATGCTCAATTTTTTAGTTTGTTGTTCTTTTCGCTTCAGTACTTTTGATATGCATCCGCTCACTATTGGTACTTGATAGCAATCAGTTGTTCAGGTGTCTTAATGAATAACGTTATGGCGATATAACTGATTCGAATAATATAGTGCATATAAATCAAGCAAAGTATTCAACCATAGTGAATGATTTTAACCGAAATTTTCGTTTTGTTTGAAATTTGAAATAACCAACGATGAGCATATCATAGAAAATAATTGCATAAGGTGAAATGTTCGCCGAATCAATTTTGATTGCTGATTGACAAGCAGAATGACAATACGTGATGATTTGATATTTGCTAATGGAATTTATCGAATTTATCGCCGAAATTTTAATAAATAGAATGAATTATTTGAAGATTTTCTGGAGAGCATCTTGAAGTGGTTATGGATCCAAGAGATTTACATCGTGAGATGACCATCGAGAATTTGAACTTCTCAAGCGACACAAAACTCTCGATCGCTGTTCGTTTAGACTCCGATAATCGACCATATTTTTCTATATCCGCAACTTCACAGGTAATCACTTGTTTGTCGTATCTTAATATTTAAGACTGTGGAGACTCATCCTAATCTCCAAATCAAAATATTTTGTTTTTTTATTCACGAGTTTATTTGTAGAACTAATCACCAAATTATAAAACAGTTTAGTTGTAAATGCTCTCATCTTCCTTGAAGGAGACAGTTTCAAGGCCACCATCTAAATTTAAGAGGAGAGGTTGCGAATGGGGAGGGGGATGAGGGGGTTGGAGTGGAGGTTGATGGCGTGATCTTGTGAGGCAATAAAACTACCTAATTTGATCGTTTTATGTTAATGATCACAGATTCGCTCGAATTTGGTAGCATATATAGGGGGGGATGAATGATGATTCTAAGTGGATAGACGAGTTTATGCGCTACCATGCTGATGCATGTTGACATATTCGATTTTAGTTTCTTCTAATTATATGTTTGAAGATAGGATCTTATGTGAGTAACGTTCAAAATCTAAGAGCGAAGGGGGGAGGGGGGGGAGGGTGTGGAGCCATGAGTCTTGTGCGAGTAAAAGTCATCAAGCAAAGAAAAAGGGCACTTTCTATGGACTTGCGAGAGTCCACATCGAACTTCAGAGAAGGAATGTAATCGGGTGAAAATTGAAGAGTGAGGGGGGGGGGAGTGGTGTGCTCTGTGTTTACAAAGAATATATGAATGATGGTACTGCAAGAAGTTGTTATTGAAAAAAACGTTGCAGATGTTTGTCTGCGATGCGGCATGTCTTAACGCACCGTTAGGATTAGAACGGTCGAAGGTGCATGTGCCAGTGAAAGTGACTAGGCCTGCTACTCCCATCCTGTACCTCTCGAAGAGCAGACAACACCTCGAACAACTCCGGGGAACAATCCATGTTATCGAGGTTGGTCTCTTCGTCAACATTTTAGCTGTCGTGTGAGAATGAAGAGCACGTTTGGCTGCTGTTCACTTGATGTTGTTATCTCCTCTCGTTCTACGTAAAAGCGAGGTAATTGGCGAAAAAAAAACATGTGCATGGAAATTAATTACTTGGTTATTACTTCATACAGAAACTAGGCTTGGACCCAATAGGCTATTTGAAGTTATATAGCCGTTATCGAGTAATAGAGCTGTATTTTGTTAGTTTCTGCTGCGGTAATCTCAAGATGGTATTGGTATTCTATTATCAATTTGAGTGATCAACTATCATGGGTGAAAACTGATAGAAATTGAGTAAGTTTGCAGCAAATGAAAGAAGTTCGAGTTGTAGGTGTTGGAGGCACCTGCGCATGAACAAGAGCTGATCGCGCTACACAAGCATGGGCATCGACTCGGTGGACTACCACTTGCATTCTGGATAATGCTTGGGATGCTTGTGCTCGCATTCCATCTCTTCCTTTTCAAATTGCTGTACTCCGAGTGGAAGAAGACCGATTCAACGCCATATAACTACTATCTCAGGCAGCGTTATATGCGTATTCATTAACTATTTTCCATTTATGATAGCGCGATTTACGTTTTTCGCAAATATTCAGTGATCTGTTGATGCACCGAAAATTCGTGGATAGACCGGTGTTGAAATGGGCACCTTTTATTGTTAGTCAAATCTTTTTCTTGTAACTGAGAGTAATTTGGTAGTTTTATATTTGTCATCATAAAGGTGGGTAATGCAACAATCGACCCACTATAAAAACGGGTAAATTGTTGTACATTATAATAATTAATTATAAATCATTTCATTGCTTAGGTAAGTGCTTAATTATAATCACCAAATTATCTGAACTACAACTGAGGAGTGGCTATACGAGATTAGAATGAGGAGGCTCAATTAAGTGGCAAAAATATAAAAGGTGTTTGGGCGCGAAGAATTAGTGAATAGATGCCATGAATTGGCAAACGGGGTAGAGGCTGGCCTGGAATGAAACAGAATAATCGTTCAAGGAAGACCGCAGGAAACACTCGGACCAAGGAGGAATGAATGTGGACAAAAATAAGAAATTTCAAGGGACAATCCTTCGTAAAATTTCATGGTCAATCGCATTCGTTGATCGTTCACAAATTCGTCGGTGGCAATATATATACTTGTATCGGTAAGCCTTTAGTCGCAAGAAGATTGTTGAAATAAGGCACCACAATTTTTGGTGGTGTTTTTTCATTTCTATTTATATGATGCGTGTAATATTGGTGAACTGTTTTTGTGTCGTGATTAACCTTTCGATTGTTTAAAGTGTTATATTATCATCCCCTGCTGTAGTGATGCTTTAATAAGACGACGATGTTTTGATACAGGATGGGGAAGAGACCGTATATCATCGTACAGTTGAGAGAGTGGAAGAAATGTGGAGAGGGAGACCTATTGCTGTTTTGTTTTATCATTTTATAGTGAACATTTCTCGAATATACTGTCACAACTTTAAAACTTTTTTGACCTCAGAGGATGCTTGTTAAAGTTGAAGACTCTGTGACCCTTTGATGTGGATCGGTGGGGGGGGGGGGGGGGGGGGGGGGNGGGGGAAGGGTGACTCTGATATGCGCTACGATTTTCGATGAAGGATAGAAAGTTTTTGCTTAGAAATAATTGGTTTTTTTTAGAGTGTCACTTCTTGCGGCACAACTTCCCATTTCAATAGGTCCACTAATATGAAATATTTGCATATAATCGATTTATTGATATAGGCCAAAACGATACAAAATTAATGAATGTAGTAAAGGATTTGAAGGGAACTCGTTTTTATTTGTACCCATAAAACGAATATTTATATGGGCTTGGACGTCGATGCAAATAGTAGGCATCCTCAGGGTTATTATCGTTATATGAAGGTTTTGTTGTGTTTAGTTGTGATTTGAGAGTGGAAATTTTTTTTTTTTTGTTTGTTATTTATTAACGTCACTCATAAAAATAGTCATGTATGAGATTTGATCGTATTGAATGAGAATGCGACAAGATTCCCTTATTTGATGGGCAAATATTTGCGATAATTGAGCTTTATGCCGACTTGAACGCTTCACTCTTGGTGGAAATTATGGGGGGTGGAGAAAGAGACGCTTCGTTAAACGATGTTTTTTCTACTTGCTGGGATTTTCTTGGAGAGATCATATGAATAGACTATTCTGTAATATTTTACAACTTTTTATGACCCTTGTCGAACATTTTTGTATTCGTATTTTATGTATTGTGTTCAGTTTTGGAGCCCAAATTCGGAGTGTTTTTTTTTTTTTTTTTAGTGATAAGGGCAAATTGTAAGATGCATCCACCTTTGAAGCGTATTTCATTATATGGGACGAGGTTTTTTGTTTTCTGCTTTTGTATTGTTTTGTGCCTTTGCTTCATTTTTTTGTATGCAAGCTGTTTTCTTTGTTGCCGTTGTCGCTTTAATATGTTTAGATCGCTGATTGCGACCTTTTTTATGCGTTTATAAGGTTTCATCTTATGGTTTTACGTAGAATTTGGTAGAAAGTGGGGGGAGGGGGGAGGACGAACGAAGGTAGTAAAGGATCGAGGAGGAAAGTTTTTCTCGTTGAAAAAAATTTGAAAAGAAAAAGGAAACTAGAAACTCAAATAAGCAAAGCAGCTAGAGGTGCATCCCTATTCATTTAAAATCTCGATTAATAGCGAGCACTTCATATATGAGAATATCACAGGAGAAGTGAATATTAAATATGCTTTTAGGCATTATATAATGCATTGAACGTGTTATAGATTAAATCAGGTACCGGTAGTGATAGGAACCGGTTTCAACCAGCAAACGTATAGAAGTGAGTTAAACCCAGTCCACTTTCGGGATGAGTAGAAAAAAGTAGAGCTGAACCCGATCCCAGTCACAACCGGGACCGGATTGAGCTCTTTAGCCCAAATCTTTTCACTTCATCGCAGCAAAATGGAAACACGAAGTGATTGTTGTACAGCCGGCAGCTAGCTATTGGATGGATGTTCACGTGTGTAACTTTTAAAGCGTGTTGATCGATGCTGCGGTGCAGTTCATAACTGCATTTCTCTACAGACGACGAGTGTACAATCCTTTAGAGTGCATAGATCCTTGCGCCAGATTTCACCAGTGGGATTTTTCAATATGTGGGCATTGTAGACGGCGAGAATGGAAAACTTTGAGAACGTTGTTTTGCTGGTATTCGGGTATACTTTTTGCAGGGACCGGCAGTACATCTACGAGATATAGAATATGATGGTTTCAAAAGATAGCATATCGAAGACAACAAGTTAGCAGCATATCTTCTAGTGCCTTCTAATTATTAGTGGGAAGTCATCCCATAGGTTTTATTAGAGTCGGCACTTGAGAGGTCAGAAATGGAGTCCAGGAGAGGGGGTGGGTTGAATTGTGTCCCTTTTCGGGGCAGGTAGAAGATGATCGCCCGAATGACTCTAACACAATATTCGTATGGTCACGGTCGTTTCCATGCAAAACTTGATGGCGATCTGGGTATTTTTTTCGAAGAGTAGTTAGGCGCCTGGTAAAAAATACCTTCATAATTCTTGCACTTCGCAGTTCAGGTGTGCATTTTCCCTTCCCTGAAGGAAGAGAAAGGTGACCAACGGGAATGTGCGGGAAAGTCGTTCGCTAATGTTTGTGTCTAAATTATTTATCGCAAATCTGTACGGTGACACAAGCAGAGAATGCGGAATATTTTGGCAACACGCAAAGACATGGAAGGATGCATCCTCACATCTTTGGCTTGATTACTGCACTGTATCTTTGTGTTTGAGTGAAAAGCAACATGCCTTCCAAATTGTTATGTAAGCACAGTAGTTAATAAAATATTGAAAGGTTTTATGCGATGACGAATACCACATAGTCGTGAAAGTGAAGCGGTTTGCTGCGGAATAAACCGACGACACGTTTCAGCAGCAGTTTCCTCCTGGAAGGTATGGATGCGGATAAATCCATGTCGTTAGGGGCAGAAGATGCAGACACGACGTGTTTTTTTTAAAAAAAGTATAGATGTTTCTGAGTTGAATCGTTGCAAAAGTTTGTAGGCGGAAGTTCTGGTGCAGTAAAGCGTTCTCACACTTATAGTTCGCACTTCACGTCTACAAATTAGCGTGAACTTCGAAGTGTCTGCTGCTAGAAGGAGAACGAGACCTCTGTACTTGGTGCAGTAAGCATAAAAAGTCGGATCAAGAGGTCAAGCAAACGACAGACGAAGGTGTGAACCACTTGTGGTGCTATTAGTTGATAGTTCCGTGTTGGTGCATCGAGGTTTTCACGATGGATGTAGGTTTATTGCATGAAACGTGACCAGATTACGGATCGCGAATGGAGAATCCCCCCCCATCTACGAGTGTGGAACGCACTGCACAAGTTATCGATGCCAGCACAGCATTCTATCACTAGGTGAGTTTAATTTTAGAAAACGCCGGAAACACCCCCACCCCACACCCATTAACGAGACGCTTTACAACACTCGCTTACACATCTCACCATTGGCCGATACATTAGAGCACCCGTGAGCTGTGGCTCAGTGTCACACTTGTCCCAACATATAGAGTTCGCCCGATTGAATAAGAAAGTTTGGTTGAGTTCGCAGTTCATACTTGAACAAATGTTGAGAGTTCGAAGGAAGTGATAATCGAATATGAAATGGGAGCAGATATTTACGGGGATAATTTCAGATGGGGATTCTCCACATACCCAAATGCTTTATTTTGATTGACAGGAAATGCTCAATTTTACTCCCATTAGTGAACACACTTAATTGAGTTGTATTTGATATCGATTTAGAGTTAATCAATACCATCCCATGAAGGGATTTTAGAGCGCAGTTGAATTATGCTTGAAATAATTTTTTATTATGAATACGGTGATCCATATTATTATTATTTCAACGACAAATGCAATTGGTTAAAGTGTGCATATTTGTAGATTTGTAGACAATTGTAGATTTTCTTCCGATTAACTTGAGCTCGAACTCAATGGTCCGTTATCGTTTCCAGAGTTTTATTCAGCTCTATCGTATTTTTCTACAGTAAAGCATAGTTAAGTTTTAGAGTCCACAGAACAAGTTCGTTTTAGTGAAATTAGGCAGCCTTTATTGCAGTCTATTTATATTAAAGTCTGGTGAATTGTTCTGGTCATACCTCAAGTCAGGTATTATAATCTATATCAAGACCCTTCTATATGACCATCATGTTCCCGATCTCATAAAGTGAAATACGATCGTAAAGAGCCCAAAGAACGACAATAATCCTTGTGATATTTAGGTTCACTATGCTATGAGTTTTTACCCGAATATTTACCCTACCCGAATATGCTGTTTTTCTTCCCGACCCTCTCATCTAACGTATCGTTAAAATAAGTGTCTAAAACATATCTAATTATTGAGTTCGTTCCAATGTTTTCCATTTATTGCTCACGAAAGCTGTTAAATCAAAGAAAAAGAATATCGCAGCGATGCTCCTGAAATGAAGCCTTCATTCGCTGTCCCATTCGTTCGTTGCACAGAGACACTAAACTACCTGATATTCCGCTTTTAGGTCATGCCATAATTCAAAAAATAATCGTCGCAGGACCATTCCTGTTTCAGGATCGTCTTTCGCGCATTTTTCGCTTTTTTATGTTCGTGCAACGAGCAACGTGTGTGTATATGTTGGGGGTGTGTTTTACTAGTGCGGGGCGTGGCATTGCTTTGCGTCACGCGTATCGTGTCGGTATAGTGCGATTCGATGTGTTTAGTTGTTTTTGTTACCCGGTGCTTATTGCTACTCGATCGTTGGCTATATTCAATGAGTAAGGTGGGGGGATAAGATGGTGTGAAAATCATCGCTATAGAGTAACATTTTCGTCGATAGCTATCCACTTGAAAGGTTCGATTTACGGAAGTTAGGATCTGCGCCGAGAGCATCTTAGCTGTTGACTTCTATAGGAAAAGTTCCACCTTTGTTTAGTGTGCCGATCGCTAGTGGTTCCGTTTTTCTAATCTTCTGATTTCATGAATGAAAGGATGTAGGTTTAGCCAACGACCCCATACCTACAGTTCCACTCATATGCACAATGAAAAGCCAATGCGGCATTGTTAGTATTCAGAAGGAACTCGCATTTCTTAAGCGCTGATTTACCATTTTACCTTGCCGACTGGTGCACCTGAGGTATTTTAATGTTTTGCAGCCAACAGTCTCATAGTCATCCAAGTACGGCTTAGATGTTTATCGCTCCATAGCAATAGGGTGATAGTTTGTGAGGCGGACAAATGCGCCATTATCTGAGTCCCCATGATCAGTAGGTTATAGTTTCCGTGGTAGACAAGTACGTCGTCGTCGGTGTTTTAGCGTTGCATAAGTGCTAAATCGATACTTTCGCTTACGATTAACCGCGCCGCGGGCTTTCTGACGTTGCGTGTGCATTCATTACTTGGTGGTCGCATTAGCACAGAAGTACATTGCGGGTATTTCAACGCTTCCTGAGGTAAATTTTCAACCCCATTTTATGGGTAAATCTTATCCTCTTTCCTCACAATTTACAGGCGGATATTTGAAATTCTTTTATTCCGCAGCATATCCGCTGTACAGTTCTTTAGCAGCAATTTCATTGCAAGTATTATTTCGAAAGAAATTCATACGCTTTCCCAGAGGATGGGGAATCCTTTTCTTGCAGTTGCAGCTCTCCTTAATTGAAGGCGGGTCACATCAAGAGTTTCAAGGGAATATAATATGATTGGCTTTACATATTCGTGCATTGTGCTCTGATTTTGAGGTTTCAGAAAATTCATATTTTAGTCGTTTACCGCATCGATGCTATAAACTTTCACCAACTTCTATTTTATGAGAATATGACATATGAAACACCAACAGAGCAGTTTGCTTCTTCCCTTTCATCGTGGGATGCAGATGCACTCGTCTACACGAGAAACTATCAAATCCACAGCTAAAACATTGATGGTACGTTTATTCACATCGGGAATCATCGAGTTACGACTTACAAAGTGGTGCATTCGAAAAAGTAAACTTATTGATGGGAGAGCATTTAAACATCCAACTGAATAACGCTTAAACGCTTGAAAGAATAACGATTAAAAAGCACGAGACACTCTTGTAGCATATTAGAGTGTAAGGTGCCACCTTGGAGCTTTAAAATGTGCATATAGGAGGCCTACATGCATGGGGCCACGGACTTTATTCAGGTACTAGGGCGGTCACGAGTTCCTTTCTAGGTAACGAAAGTGTGTAAATTTGGTTTCGATCCAACACCGTTTTTAAACCCTTGAGATTCTGATCTAGTCCACTTCCATGTGCTTATTGATTGAATCCCAAGGCATTCACCACCGTAATCGGGGGACTTAACCCAGGCTCCTTCTAAAGCAAGCGATTTGCTTAGATTGAACTGGTGCTGCATCAGTCTTACTTGAAACGGACGTTCAGGCCCTTATCCCTCCCCCCACCCCTCCCCCCTCCCTCGGCGTTCATCATATTCGTCGAGAGGAATCGAAGTAAAGGGATTTCATCCGCTGCTTCCTGCTCAACCAGGGAAAATTGGATCGCAAGCGTACACCCTTCTTCCAGCCAATGTTTTGTGGGTCACCACCACGTGAATTTCCGGTCGTTCCTTTCGGTCTCAGTCGTTCATGTCCGGAGACTTATATATGAGGTGTACTGGGTTTGCAGCTTTTGCTGGGACGATGCACTGCATGGCAATTTTTGAATGGAGGAGGGGAGTTGCGAAGTAACTACTCGTAAACGTGATACGCACCCCACCAACCACCTCCTAATCTTACCCCTTTCCTTGCATCAGACTTTTATGTGGAACCTCAGTACAACATCTTCCTTGGAGCTCCTTTCCACCCCTTTATTACACGAATCATAAGCCATTATGTGTTCCATTCATATCTGCTGCAGAAGAGAATTTACATTCGATTGTCTTCACCTTCATTCCCTTCCTAGGGTATCTGCCACTCAACTTTGCTTTTGCCACATATGGCTTCATGCTGAAAATTTTATCGAGCAGCAGATGTAATTCGAATTGAGCTGTAATTCGAAACTCTTCTTCTGTGGTGTATCGATTAAATCTATTCATGCCCAGAATCGGACTTCGATTCAGATGCCTTTCTTGAAGATAGTATGCATTTATTTCCATCTTTGAATAATGGCTTTCTTCAGCTCATCGCTATGAAATTCACCAACAATCCGACAGCTTTGAACGATCAACGAGCTGTTCCATAATAGCGTTCACTCTTTTGATAGATTTTTGCAGAATTTGATTACAATGTTTTTCGTAGTCTCTTGGGAGACTATATCAAGTTCATGCCTATCTACCTGTACGCATTGCTCGACCTCAGAAGTTACGGTGATGAAATTTAGTGCACACAACCTACATCATGGAATAATTCTCCTCATCTGTCTTCATTGAATTGCATTTTGCATACGAAAGTCCAACTTTGGTTGCAAAGAGAAAGGCCTATGAGGTATCATTGCAATGTTTTTGACATTTTTTTTTTGGCAACATTGCAAAAAAAAAGCGTTCATTGCATTGTACTCGTTGATAGTGTGCAATTAGCCGTGCACAACACTTCTTTGCATATTTCATGTTCGATGCTATTTCCAGGTGCAAAACGTCTTAGTTAATGCTTAGCAAATTATTTTCTTTTATTTTTATTTATTTTTTTTTATTGTTATTAAAATTATTTGCGGTACGTATTTTGCATATGTTATTTTTATGCATATATTCATATTTTGTACTTACCCGTGTGATAGTACGATAGATTCATCTATGCATTTTTCGGTAGCTCATCAGCCATCAAAAGGCATTTGCATATCGTCGAATTGAATGCTAATTTTCAGTGCGCTCCAATAGGTATATATATATGTTGTTGAATGAAGCCTTTACGATCTGGAATTGCCGGAATCTTCTCTTGTTGCTATTTTATTTGCAACTGTGAGATTTTTTTCTTCATTTCCTTCGATAAGGTGGCAAATTTATAGGTGTAGCGCATTAAACTGAAACGCAAAAATATTGATATACTGTATTACCGTATTTCTCCTCGAAGTTGCATGTGGATCATCAATTTGTGCATGCATAACGTGCGAATATATTCATCAACAGAAATTAATTTGTATTTGAGAGTGTATTATTTGTAGGAATCGCGTGATCGCGCGGCAGGTATGAAGATGGAGGGAGTTAGCGAAATGGTGAACGGTCGTAACGAGTTGCAAAAGCAGGCACAGCCATCTCCTAAAGGTTGTATCTTATTTGTTTTGTGCATCTAAGTACTAGAAATATTAACTCCGTCGTACTCTTATTGTTATTTTCATATGTTAGCCCCTTTTCCACGGTATAAATATGCCACTCTAGGGGGTTCAGTAAAACGTATTCCTCTGCTTTTCTTCTACAAAAACCACCTCTTCTTTAAAACTATGCGAAAATATAAATTTGAAAATAGGTTGTAAAAAATATTAGTCATTTGTTGTCTTTGTCTGTTCTCGGTGATTGGTTACATTGTAATGGAACTCGTCTATAAGGGACTTCAGCGAATGGGTTAAGTTTCTCAAACGATGATGATGTTATTTTCTATTCCATGTTTGTCTATGGAGAAAAGTCGACCGGAAACTGGCTAAGAAATTCAAAAGTAGTAAAATAAAGTGCGCAAGCAGAACCGGAAAGTGTTTCTGATGGTGCAGTTATATGCATCTTTGAGTCTAAAGCAGCGTTGTTTTTAGCAAGCTAAGCGGCGCAGCGCATAGAGAGTTCTTCTATTCGATCTTTGATTTCATTCTGGGTCAAAAAAAAGAGGAAAAACAATTTTCCACGTCATTCTGGATTTATTCGAGTCGCAGTCTAGTTCATTCGAATATCTTGTCACTATTCTGTGGTGTACAGTAACGATCACCGTACCTTGCATTAGTCGTATGATCTGTTATGTGTCCTGTACGCCACCGGTGCCGTCAATATTTCTGACGCAGCAGATCCGTTCCTCGTTCCAGCTTAAATGATAGGCACATATTGGCAGAATTCAGACTTTACGGTCTTTCCCAAGACTTTCCCAAGGGATAGACTTTCCCAAGACTTTACAGTAGACTCCATTCTCCTTGCTTTCCCAAGGGAACGAAATTGGCAAAGTAGTTTGAAATGAAGGAAGAGGGGAATATATTAGTGATAGTAAAAGCACAGAAGTTGAGACAGATGAGAATATACCAACCAAGGAGGTTCTGAATCGAAAGTGAAAACATAGGTGAAGAGGTTCTGATCATACGTCCGTCTGTATTTGGCTTGCCGTGGCGCTCATTAGAGATAATTTCATCTCGTCTAGCATTTTGAATATCGCGCATCTCTGTAATCTCCATCTAGACGTGGGTAATAAAACCACAACGACTAAATTTCTACAGCTTGTTCTGTGCCCTTCTGCGGGTTTCTTCTGCCTCATAGTTCGCTGTGGGCGGTAATTTTTGAAGTCTTTCGGTTCATCGTAACCAAAAGAGCTTTGGAAAACTTCTATTGAATGAGTCCAGTTGAGACCTTTGTTCAGTCATTTTCAGGAAAATATTGGTTTAAAAGTATATTCCCTTTGGACGGTTCTTTTCTATCGAAAGTTGGCTTAAGACTGGAATTTTTTTTTCTTCTCTTTTCATGAATTGGCAATACCGTGCTGAGGATGATTATTATTAAGAAATTGGACGTGAATTCGTGCGTCAGTATTACACGATGCTGTCCGAACGGCCGCACGATGTGTTCCGATTCTATAGTCATGAGTCGTTCTTTGTGCATGACATCGATCAACCGGTGCAAGGACAACAGGTTTGTGATCATTTGTTTGCATTCTTCTAACGTTATGAAACGCTTACGATCAGAATTGATTGCTTCGGAGATTTGAAAGATGTAGAAGAAGGATAGAGGGAATGGTGAACATTTTTTGCTTTATATCTTCATTGTAGGCATCGCCATCTCTAAAATTGCACCCTCTCTTATGGAATGTAGAATCACCTCTTATTTTGTATTGTTTTGTCGTCCCATTTGTTGCAAGAATGAGAAACCCATGATCGTATTACTGCAATTGCGAATATCGTTGCATTATTTCTTAAGCATCGGTCAAAGGTAGAGACTTGATCAAAAAATAAACCAGATTTACACTGTTGCATTAAAAGAAATCCATCTAAACTTTGCAAATTTTTTTTAGAAGATCCGTGAGGCAATCGAGCGTCTGGAATTCGTTGATTGCAAGGCCCGTATTTACACAGTCAGTGGAACAGCGACTATCAACAATGGCCTTGTTATACAGGTGTGTGTACTCACCTATTTTAATTTTGAATGCGTGGGCGGGAGACGGTATGATGACCTATTTCTCTATTAATTAACCTTTGGGCCAATTTTATTATTTCAATTTATGTCTGTTTAGAAGATTTGTTCGTGCCTCATTTTATTATTATAAACGCTGTTAGTTTTATTATCTACTTAGGTGCTTTTACTGTAAGATAAGGAGAAAAGGTACAGCCAAGGGAGTAGTCACCTTTGGAATTTTAATGTGGTATGTGTGATGCACAGAGTGTAGTGATTAGGAAATGAAGAAATTAGCAATAGCAGAGAGAGTCCACTCACGATTCCTTTCATTGCCACTCCCAGCAAACTTTTAGTCAGGTTAATTAAACTGAAAGATTGTTGCATTTGAGGTGTGTGGAGAGCTGTCAATGAACGATCAACCAGGGAGGCGCTTTCTGCAGACGTTCGTACTCTGCCCGCAAACTCCCAAAAAATACTACGTGCATAACGACGTCTTTCAATGGCTCGACCATGCATTTGTCGACCTCGTGCCTCAAGCGCAGCAACAAGGTTACTAAGAAATTGAGGAGTCTGTACCTATAGGATTCTGTATTTTCTTGGTACTTTCTTCTGATGGTAGAAGTGATCTTATGGGAGTGAGACGTTGTTCTACTTGTTGATTTCTTAAGTGCTGATGTGCGGACGGTCCTTTAAGTTTGCAGACGCTGAGCTTTCCTATTTATTAATCATTAAAGTGCTGCAGTTGATCGATTATTCCAGCTGGGAGAAGCGTTAGAAGAGAGAATGGCCTTATACTATTACTTATTGGAAGCAGTTCATCGAAATTATGCGGCATTCTAACAATTTTTTTGCTGCAATTGATTTCCTGTATCCCGGAGTTGATTGTGGTCTTTATTCTAGAAGGAGTCGGTCTCAGCGCGCCCTGATGCTGCGGATGGAGCGTAGAACTTTATTAGAAAAGAGTGATTGCTTATAAAGGTTTCAGCGCAAAAGAAACGCTTTTTTAAGTGTGGAGAGACTCTGATAGGTTATGCAATATTATATGGTTTTGAAGGTGCGAGTGGAGGAGCGCAGAATGAAATTGAGGAGGGTGCCATGGCAAATGGAGGGGCGCCGACCGTCAATGGACATCAACAGGTTTCTGCGGATGCTCCTCTCCATCGTTCGTTTTTAATTCGGTTTTTTTTAAAAATTTCTAACCAACTTGTTGGAATATTGTCTAAAATATTACGGGGATGTTCACTTGGTTTCCCACCTTCCGTCTTCCTCAAAGAGGGATCGCAAGTTGCGGTGTCCGTGGTTTATATTACTACGAAAATGCAGAACGGCCAATTGCTCAAAGTGTTTAAATGGTGATTATTATACTTACTGGCAGATGTTATGTTTGCTCGTAGCCGTGTTAAATTTGACTTCTTACTATTGTGTCAGTTCGTTCATCGTCGATCGATGTTTAGAGTCTCCGTTTAAGGAACAGCGGAAATGAGGAATACCTTAGAGAAAGAAACATCCCCGTCATGTCGTCATAAAAAGGGACGTTTATCAAAGGAGGTGAATCGATATCTTAGTTTATAAGTGAACTCGATTGCAGAAGAATTTGTTCACTTGTTGACTTCCGTTGTTTTTGATGGACTTGTGCAATTCCATGATGCTATTCTTTGCGGGTGCATTTCGGTTGTGTTGTGTATGAGGTTTTTTAAAAGCAAATGCAGTGCATCTGTAGAATCGTCGGCGCCACCCGAAAGCATAGTCGAGGCAGAGGAGACGAAGTGCGAGAGTGAGGCAGTGAACGAGCAGCTCGAGGAGCAGCAACAGGTTGAGCAGGACGTGCATTCAGAGCACGAGACTGCCATCGAAAAGCACGACGAGCAGTATACCGACGAAACACCAATGCAGCATGAAGAGCAGGTTTACCAAGTTGATGTCTTGGCGTTTATTGCGGTAATATTGGTAATAACTTTATATCCACAAAACGATGGAAAGTAATGAATGTTCATTCATCTAAATTATTCATTTAAACGATATCTGTGACACCTGGATTGTTACTGGAATCCTCTCTTTGAAGAGCAGCTTGTTATTTGATAGATAGCAGGTAACTCACTCAAATGACATCTTCCTTGTCGTAATGGATTTTTTTTTCGTGGAACTTTGAGTGTAGATGTAAATTGCGCTTTATTTACTAATTGATTGTAATGTAGTATACTTACTGCTTGAAGTGAAAAGCGCTGAGTGACGACGAGTAAGTTGTAGGATTGAACACCGTAAGTCACAGTTTTTAAGAGATTCAGAATGAACGTATTATAGACACCAGAACTGCAGCGTAGTCCGACAGTGGTTGATACCGCGCCGAAGACATGGGCGAAGCTTGTTGGCGGATCGGGTGCATCTTCGACACCGATCCCGGCGAGCCACCCACCTACTCGTCAACCGGTGTCAGTGGTGCAGCAACAAAGTTTGCGTGCATCAGCACCTCCGCAGCCTGCATCGGCGTCGGTGCCACCATCATCAGTTAACGTTCAGCAGATGCCTCCATCAAACGGTTTGTTACGAAGACTTCATTGTATTTTGGGACATAGATCGATACTCTGCAATATTACAGCAAATTGACATAGGAAGGGTTAAGAATGCTTTCAGGCAAATTTCTTTAGTTCTTAAACATCTTTGCACAGTATCTTTTTGCACGAAACATGTTAAGCACAAATGTTCGGAAAGAAGTGAAATTATTCGCTTTGGAGCGTCGAGTGGGATTGAAGGCTTTGAACCCGAAAGCGTGCATAGTAGGACGTGTTGTTATCATACATGAAGTGTATTGTAATAGATGTATTGTCATGAATTTGTAATTGATACCAGCCAGGATTTAGATCCGGAGAGAAATTTTACGAACACTTTTTAAGCAATGCAATTCCGAAATAAAACCCTGCGCTGAGGGAACAGCTGCGTTTTCAACGATGGCTTTAGTTAGATGGCAGTTGAGAACTTCAACTCGATCAGATGAGTTGACAACCTTATAGAAATTTCTGTCTAACTAAAATTAATTCGGCGCTGAAAGCGAGGCTTTTGCAGTCTCACCGTGTCCCGACTCGCGGGTCTGATCGTGCTCTACTGGATATAACCTGATATAATTTACAGAGAATGAAATATACGGCAGCACGGGTGGCTATGGCGGTAGTCGGTTCATCGGCGATGATGGATGTCGTCTCTACATTGGTGGAATCATGCGCAATATTGTGCCTGATGGGACAGCAATCGTTGAGAGAGAAATCAGAAATGCCTTCGAAAGTAAGGAATCTATTTGAGTTGCTATACCCAAATTGTAAGGTATAGAATTTGGCGGTCGCTTTTTTCAGTTGATATCTTGTGTAGTTAGTTCACTTCTCTCTCATAATGTTGGTCGATTGATGATCACCTCATCATTGTTTTCTTTTTATTGTTTGTTTGTTCTCGAGTGGTAGCGAAGTGCACATTCGTTTTGTGTATTCAGCGAATTATCGGTCTAATTTTTGTGCTGGTTATTCAAAGTGCCTAGGTGGTTGAGTTTTTTAATAGTTAAGGGTTAGATGCATTTGGTAGTTTGGTCTTTTATGAGGTAGCTAATCGAAGTTAATTTAGAGTTTGGTCCAGTGGCATCGGTGAATGTTCCACGACGTGTACTCGATGGTCCCGAAACACAGCGCAACGTCTATGCTTTCGTCGTTATGAAGACACTTGATGGAGCAAAGAACGCATTTGCCGCGTGTAGAAAGGTATCATCTTCCATGTATTTTGTCTTCCAAATGGCCCATCGAAGTTGTATAATAAAACTCGTTTTATATTCAGTTACTCAACCCGACCTTGTGGGGGTGAATTGAGTGCCTTCGCAAGGACAGCCGACATTGACTGAGGATACTGGAAATTGTCTTTTGGCTCCATCTTTAGAAGGCAGCGAGGGAGGAGTGCATTAGTATGATTGTTAAAATACATTTTGGTTTGTTCTTAGTACAGTTGTATAAAGACTTTCCCTTTCGAGGTGGGGAATCGGGAAGGATTTGCATAGGAAACATTAGTCATCGTGACGATCATGACGTAGTGGTAGACGTTCTTTTGTGCTCTATTCGTTGAGGGGTGAATCTCACCAATCCTTGCCAAGAGGAATTGCACTTATTATCGAGGCATTTAATACAGTGGCAAAGGGTGAATAAAATATTTGTGGGCTTTTTTTGGTAATGACAAACCGCAATAATAAGCAGCGAATGGTTTTCCGATGTTTCTTTAAAAGCAAGCAATGCAAGGAATTGATCGAGGACACAAAAATGATCATACTTCATAAGGTGTTCACCTAAGGTACCCTCGAGTCGTGCTGCACGTAATGACTCGATTGAGACGCTATTCTGCATGTACAGTGGGTTAACTATCGAGTTGCCGATTGTTTGTGTCAACAGATGCGATGGTTGGCATACAAACAAATATACAACTTTTTCTTTGGTTTTGATGAAACTGACGGATAGTGTAAACATATGGCGGTGAATTAAGTCTCACAAGCGTATCATCTATGCAGTGACGAAGATGGTTTTTACTTTAGGATCGTGGCATCAGCTTTATTCCACTCAAAATCGATTCATTCGGCTTTGAGGGTGAAGCGATGCTCTCGGAGCAGAAGGGTGGGCAAGGTGGCCCCAGAGGAACGCCATTCAGAGGAGGACCTCCTATGCAAGGTTTGTGTTGCTTATGGCCAATAAGCATTGTTCATGCGGCAGTTGGGTTTTTTAGGCTATGAGACTGCAATTGACCTCGAATTGGTCATTGTTTATGGATGAACGGTGGTGTGATTTGGTCTGAACGAGCTGTAGTAAACATACGAAAGGCAAAGAAGGAACTCTTGGATCTCCACTAGCTGAGGTAGGTAGAACACTGTAGTTGATTAGGCACGGGTTGAATATTTGAATAAGCTCGAATAGCGGGTACAAGGTTCGGAAAAGTGCAGAGAGGGATGCCGAAGCGGACTGTGTGGGCGATATGGCGTTCCACTTTGAGTTGCATTATGGTAATGATGTTCCGTGATAAAGAAGGAAAGTAAGTACTTTCTCAGAATGTGCTGAGTATAAATGGGAAAATGCCACCTATTACATTTCATATGGTTTTTTGTGAGAAAGAATAAAAGGAAGTCTGAGTTAAATGCGGTGGCAATCGATTGTGCTGTATTCAACGTGAAGTTATTTCTAGAGGATTTTGGTTCCTCTGCAGTTTCCGATCCGAAGTTGGTACCTAATTTGTCTATTTGCTGAAAGAGGTCAAGGTCGTCACAGTGGGTGGTGCGTGACATCAGTACATGTGTCCATTTGGTTTCAGAGTTGCCGCTTTGCGGTATTTTCATCCTCTTTAAGCTTAGTGGCCAGGTTGTATGCAAGCTTTCCTGGTCTTGACTGTATCGCATTGTAAATGTCGAATCTTAAGTGCATCACCGCTTTGCACGCTCGCTTTATAGTCTAAATATCAACTTCCTGATGGGTTTTACTGAATTGTGATACTAATCTGACACCTCAGAAAATATATAGGAGGGTATTTACACGAGTAGAAAGTGAGTAGTCTCAAGGTCTCCACGGCATCGTGCATCAACTGGACGTGGTTATTTTTCTAATATGGTTCTTATACCGTTATTGTTGATGAATTTTAAAGGACGAGTGAAGCAAAGGTTTCGTTATGCATAGAAGCTGCAATTTTTTGGTAATGAGCTAGCTCAGTGGCAGGTTGTTTTCAGGAATGCAACGTGGCGGTTATGGCATGCGCGGCGGTCCAGGTGGGGGACGCGGAGGAGGACGGGGAATGCATCCACGTGTATATGGAGCGGGTGGAGGTGGAGAATATCGGCACGCAGGGGTTGCAGGTGCGCACCCCTGAGGGTGTGCCGCTTCTCCCTCCCAATCGTACAGCCGACTCGATCACACCCCTCAGCACCGGTCCCACCTTGAGCGTCTCCTCGCTGTTCTCCATCTTCCACGTTTTCGTTCCCATTGTTACGCAGTCTCAAAACCGTTTGCTCAGTGATCTCCTCCCAAATCGTTCTGTTTTCTTTCATTTCCTTCGAACGCTATTCTTTTTCTATTGTTCCTCAGGGCGGAGACACACATTTTTTGTCGTTAATTTTTTCCAAATTTAATACTCGAAAGTGATTGCGTCACTCACTCATTTTGTTGTGTTTATAGTTCCGTTGAAGTGATAGTCATTATTCTCGGGTGGGTTGCGTTTTCAGAGGGAATTATCGATGTTTTAAGAGGGAATTTCTCGAATATTTTTGCGAGGAGGGAGGAGGTGTTTCGAATGCTGTGCATTCAAGCACCATCATCCAAAAAAGATACTTAATGCGGTCGGGGTGGTCTTAGAAGCGTTAACCATGAGCGTATTCATGTAAGTATATGTTATGTTTGGAGATGATGATATTTTATATTACGACGTTTGTTTGCATTTTGGTGAGAAAATTGCAGCCGAATAAGGTGGATAGTTTTATCGTTGTTGTGTTTTTATCGGGAATTTCGGGTTCAATAATATTACTGTTACTATATCCGAGTGAATAAGAACTAAAATTTTCAATGCTACTAAATGGACAATCAATTATCAATTGACAGAGTGCGAAGAGAGTAAATGGCCGAGTGGGGGGGGATGATGCAACGAGGCATGAGCATGTAATTTATGCTTTTATGCAAATTGATATACTCTTAAGTTGTTTTATGTTATTGGGTAGCCTGTTGACATACCATCGACATGCCGTTGAGCACGTTAAATCTACGGGGTATAAGCAACTCACGTGGTCAAGTTGTGTGTATGCATCGGTGAGTTGGTGATCGCCGTTCAGGGAGGTACAGATGTTGCTCTCGGCTGCTAAAGTGGATTGTGTTGTTGTGGGAGTGTGCGTCGGATGCCGAATCAAGCGTGACTTCTGAGTTGCGATTCTCTGTGATGCTCTTTGTCTCTCTTCTCTCCTCTTGGTCGTTATTCTCGACGCTGTATTGCATTCTTTACTATGTTCATATTGTTCACATTTGCACAGATAAATATGTTGCAGTGCTAATAGTGCCAATGTGTTATAAATTAAAATCAGTGGTTCTATCCACTATATCCCATAAAATGCCTATTTAATGCTCATAGGGAATTGCTTTTATTTGTTTTAATAATTAAAGTCGATCGCAAATGCGACACGATGTATGCCTCTATGCCTTATGTAGGAGTCGGCCGAGACTGAACCTATGCAATTGGTTAGTGACACGAAGATATGAACGCAGTGATATCTAAGCTGGGTGTTTGTGTGGTAGCAGGTGATTGTCGACTATCAGCGTGAGGCAGTCAGAGGGGTTAGCTTATCTGTTCATTCTGCCGACGTAGGATGGTGGTGCTACCGAGGTGCTAGAAATAGCAGCCGTTATGTCAAGCGCCCTACTTAAGACGCTGCGATGGTCGTTTGATGTTTAAAAGGTTTGCAAAAAACGAATGTGGAAGGATTTGAGGTTCGTTCTGTACATTGTCTGTTTAAACGACTTCGGTAGTAGTCTATACCCGTATGTCATGGTTTTGTGCTCTTCTCGCAGATTTATTAAATTTTGTTCTCTTGAAAGCAACTCATGAATTGCGACACTTATGACAATGAAATTTCACAGCGATGATATAATGGTTTGATGCAGTTCGTTGGTCGGAGTTTGCTCCTCATTGGTTGGAGCACTTATTTGAACACTTATATTCTTCTCGGACACAATCGATGATTTGCATAGAAAATGGATATTAGTGCATGAAACTGTGCTTCCGATTTTCAGTCTCACTCCGTATCGCCTCTAGCTTTTGAAGTTGGTAGAATGTTGGCGATTGGGCTGGCCACGAAGGTGGACAAGTCATGGCTATATGGCCACAAAGCGCACCGAAAAATGTCCACTTCTTATTTACACACAGCTATAATACTAGTGTTGCACTTGGTACACTCCAGAAGATATCAATTTGGTACTTATGGAGCGCTAAAATACCCGAAACACACCCGGCAGGTACTAGATCAACACCGGAGCGTTGCTCTGGACCTGGCATACTTATTCACAAAACGGAATGACGGCGTCTCTCTTCGTTATATTGGAGGATGATGTTACAATAGTCACCACACTAGGACTTTAAGGAATGTGGCAGAGTGAACTGCACATAGACGAGACCGTGGATTCCACTGTTGCGTGACAGAGATCACGGGGTTTTTTTTGCATAGAAGGGGTGCGGATTTTCGGAGTCTTTTGAAATGCGATAGTGTCGGAGTAGGAGTGGTGCCGATCGGAAGGACTGGAAAGGGCCACTTACATTCAACGATTGCAAAAGACGCACAACCACATCGGCTGGGCATTGCTTAAACTTCACGAATTGATGAAGACTGTTTAACTGGTGAGGTTACCATCCCGAATTGCGAGAGGGTATAGCGTTGGTTCTATCGGTCTTTTAAGATATGGAAGATGGTTTAGAAAGTACAGTGGGATACTGAGAATGTCGACGGGAAGAATCGAAACTGAGGCTGAATTCATCTTCGAGAACCTAATAGAACAAAGAAAAATTAAGGTTTTTTTTCTGTGAGATGCATATAATTGTTAAATGAGGAGAGGCAATGAAAGATGGGAACTCTCAAAGAAATAACTAAGAAAGAGATCCGAAACGATAGGCAACAAAATTTCGTTGTGTGTTACATAGGAGCGTAATCGTTCAGTTTGCTTTCTGCTTTCTTATAGTGCGATCACTTTCAAAGTTTACACTTAACATTGAAGTGATCGGTCCTTCCACCATCGTCGAATTCTATCACGAAATCTCTCTAATTCTAAACTAATTATCAATGAATAATTGGAATATTCTCAAAGTTTTTTTTTTTTTTAAGAGCCAATCTTTGAGGTTAATTTTGCGCATATTTCTATATATTATAAATTTAAAAAGATGCCTTAATATATGTTTTATTAGTTTAGTTCTGATTGGTCACAAATATTATGAGGACATATCGGCAAACCATTCCAATCAACTCGTCATATCTGTTCCTAATTATTCACATCCGTGACACCGCATAACTATTGTGTTGATATTGGGAAAAGTGCAGATATAAAGATTTGCCTATAAACGATTCAATTTAATTGTGATTGAGAAGTAAGCTTTATTTATTAGTTGTTTGAATTAAATTATCACCAAAACGATCGCCATTACAGCAGAAGATTCTTATTTGGTTGTGAGTGGAGAGTTTATTGCAGTTAAAGAATGGATGACGACGAATACAATGCTATTGGAACGTCGGATTTTTTCGGTGATGGTGAATCACTTTCTTATGGGTATGTTTATATGTTTATCTCTAATTCTACAATCATTTCTCTTGTAATTCACAAAATACGTTGAATGAAATTTCAAAAAATGTCTTCAAGAAATATAAGCACAATATAAAGCTCCCAGGTAACCTTTTCCCCATTAGGAAAGAGGTTACCTGGAAGCATTTTTCTTTTTATTTCTTTTGAAAGAAAGAACTTACTTGATTTGTTTGTCACAGTGACGAAGATGGACGCTTCAAATCACCTATTTGTGTGTCGAATGAGTTCAACGATATAGGACGTCGACCGCCGAAACGCCCATTGAAGGTGGAGGATTGCGATGCAATTGGTTGGATTTGAAAATTCGTTTTATTCTTTTAATTTTCAATTCATTCTAATGTTTCTTTATCGTATAACTATGATCCACTTCGTAGAAATGCTGAAATTTAACAACTGCTGATGTGGAAAAGGGTATTAATTTTCACTGTACTCTACTACCTTGTTTTTTATTTTTATTTTTTATTTGCTTTAAATTTAAGTTTTCATCTATTCTAACGTTCTAAATATTTCTTAGAGATATTTTTAGTTAATAGAAATGTAAATCCCTTTGAGACAATGATGATTTTGAATCTTTCTATAGAATCAGCAATATATTTAACAGAACGGATATATAACTTTGAGATTGGCATATGAAAGTTCCGTGTTCACTCGATGAAACAAACCAACTTCATGAGAGGGAGCAACTCAATAAGCGTATCCTCAATCGTCTCGCTGAACGTATTTTGCAGGTTCGTTGAGGGAAGTGTCTTATCTAGAAGATTGGTCTTGTTGGAGCGGCTATAGTATTATCTTATCATAGAAAACATCTAATATAGATATAGAAAACGTTTGATAATTATGCAAATGATGTTTTTTCAATATGCAAATTAGTGTACGAAGACATAAAAAAGTGAAATAGCATGAGCCATAATCAACGTATTATCGTTAGTATCGATTTTGTTTTAAATAAAATTTCTATATAGATTAAAGGGTTATGATTTTAAGAGTTCTTTTTAATAATTTCTTCGTCGTGCAGAAAGTGATTGCAGAAAGATTGCATGCTTATATCGTTCTTTGAGATCGAATATGATTGTATGTCTTTGAATTAGATACATTTTTTAAAGTATAATTAGCTATGCTTATCTCTCTTCTTCCCTTTTTTGCCCACATTATATTTTTATTGTAATGCGTGAAAAATACTGTTAAGGTTCGCAAGCGAAAGCGTCTTATGAAGAGTGTAGAGGAGGAAAGTCATGATGAGACGGATATGGAGATGAGTTCGATGGAGGGTGCTGTTCTGCAATATCCACCCACCGATGGCTCACCCTGGATTGGTGTTAGTGCACCTGATTTTGGACAACGGTACACTCTTCTTTAAATCTTTTTTTGCTGAATTTATTGAGAGTCGATAATATTAACTGATCTGTGACTAGCTTCACAATCGCTTTAGATTGACTGCGATTAGTATCACGATGGGCTGCAATACGTTCATATCTGCAGCATCCAAGATGTGATAAGTAAACGATCGATCTTGGCTATAACCGATTTCACCCTAATCCATGATGATCTCAGATTGACTGAATTCGCTGTCAACCTTGTTGATGAACATATTCAATTCAGGATTGGTTGCTTTTAGCTGATTATAAAAGCAAAGTTTGAGTTCCACAATTCGACGCAGTTTCAAAATCAAGCGCTCTTGAGACTCTTCGTGGATAACAGTCAATCCCCTATTTGTTTTTGCATTACTAATTAAAAATATTCTTTTACTTGTTTCTTTTTTCTTTTTTGTTTTTCCTTTTCATTCCGTTAGAGTCGTTTTCTTTGGAATCAGTGATATATGCAATACTAGTGGTTAACAGTGTAGCAGATATACCCCCTTAATGACGGTCTACAATGATAATGCACCAATATAGCAGATATACCCCCTTAATGACGGTCTACAATGATAATGCACCAATATAGCAGATATACCCCCATTTTGGCTGCATTGTTTGACCGCAATAGTTATCGAGAGGAAGTAAACCACTATACAATTGTTAATATTTGATTTCTTGAGAACATAACCCTGTTAGTTAATGCGCTTGCTCAAAGGTGCAGTGATTTTTTTTTTTTGTTGCAGCCGTTGATATTTGGCCTTTATATCAATACTATTTTAACGATAAAAAGCTATATAATCGTTTATTAGATTCTACAAATATGTAGGTACTATATACGATTGCGAAAGAAATCATCGAGTGAGAGCAAACAACGGATGTCAGCTATTCGGTGGGATAGTTCTGCGAGGAGTCATCTCAATTCGCAACCGATCGATGAAATTTTGGAGGCAGCCCGTGAGGAGCTTCGTTGCCAACAAGAAAACCTATCAATGGAGGTGGATAGTGCTATAAGCGATCAGCTGTCGTCATCCACGCACACACAACTTTGGGTGGAGAAATACGCACCACGCAGCTTTGTAGATCTCATCAGTGATGACGTTAGTGATTAATGTTTAAAGCTTTTGCTAGCTTGATGTTTAAAGCTTTAAAGCTTTTCAGCTTGAAGAAGATGAATTACATAGGGCGTTTTTTTTTTGTTACATTTCACTAAATTTAAAGTTGTCTTTGGAAAGTTTTTCTTATATATTTTGATTTGATCCATTCTTCTTGGCTAACTTTACCATTCAAACCAATCGCCGAGTTTTATTTAATGTCATCGCAACGAGAAGGATTTATTTTATCGAAGAATATTTTCAATCGAATCGAAATTTTTTCATTTGAGATCAGCTATGCGAAGAATTGTTTTACTCTAATTAGGACTATGTTGCATTCAGGAGTTTATATCCGTTTCCTATCACTCAATTTTCGACGTTTATTTTGAAATTAAATTTTTTGTTAGCGGTTTAGCGATGCCACATTAAAAGTAACAGTTATATGTGTTATAATTTTTATTGCACGGTACAGTTGATATACTTTTAAATAACAATTAAAAGAACTGAGAATACAACTATTTTGTCGTATATGGCATTAAAAAAATTAATTACTACAAAAAAAAAACGATAAATATCAACCGAAGAAATATATATAACGAAGAATTGTAGAAGAGTGCTGAAGCAGACAGTAGTATCACTATCACTTCTAATTTCTATAGTTTTTGTTTCTTTTAAATTTGTTCTCTTGGAAATCGTCGAAATTCCATGCAAAAGAAAGATTTATAGTGAAATTTTATTGTTTATAGCGTGTGAATAGATTGCTGCTGAAGTGGTTAAAATTTTGGGACGAATGTGTCTTCAAACGTTCGATCCCTGATTCGATATTGAAGGGTGGCGAGGAGCGTGATGATATTATAACCCTTGATAATGGAAAGCCTCGTCGTCCTTCACAAAAGGTTCTTATTTATTGATGATTAAACTTCAAGACTATTTAAAGCTTATGTAGATTATCTCGTATCACTGTTTTTTTTTATAGATTCTTACCTTAATTTGCACACTTTCTATGAATCTCTAAACGAGTTGAGCTTAACTGGAACCTAACAAATCCAGAAAACTAAACTGAAAATGTTACGGGCCAATTTTCCACAGAAATTAGAAACATTTAGAGTTCAGAATCAATCTTGAAGGGTTGCTTGACTTTTATTAAATTCTACAGTTTAGTGGGTAGAGTTCCTTATAGAGCGGTATGTTTGCATTATGTAATATGCAGTTGGCACCATTTTAAAATGCTTTTTGCTTCTTCTTTAAAGTAATATTTCATCATTGTGGTACGTGTATTTAGGTGGTATTGATAGCGGGACCCGCCGGTTTCGGTAAGACGACATTGGCAGGTGTTGCGGCGAGACATTGTGGTTACCGAGTGGTTGAAATGAATGCAAGGTTCTTCCTTTGTCGTAATAGCCTCAGTCTACTTCACTGCCCTCTCCTTTTCCTTCTTATCCCTTCAACCTCCTCCCACCACCTCATTTCTACATTTCCGTTCCCCTTATTACTCCTTTCCTCCACCAATTTCTTTCGTTAAGTTTGATTATATTATTTCAGGAAAATTGCATAAAACCAAGAGAATTGATTCTATAGATAACATTTAGAGGTTTTTTTTTCTGAATATCTTACACAACTATACTCAAGTAATCATCATATATTTGCAGTGATGATCGTAACGTATCGGATTTCGAAAGGAAAATCGAAGGAGCGATCCGTTCAGTAAGAACACTCGACATGGTTCGTGCTTTTGATCATATTGTACACTGAGTACATCGAATGGCATTTGGCACTTCTATCAGTCATTTCTATTCAGTGATAAAATGCGAAGTTAAGCAATGAGCGTAAATGTGACTGTGTTTAATCTAAAATTATAGCTGTATGGAGAGTGCATATTTCGTTTTAATCACTCATCCTACCGAACAAACAATTTCAGGATGGAAGGCCGAATTGTTTGCTTGTCGATGAGATTGACGGTGCACCCGCTGATGCGATCAGATATCTATGCAAGACGTTAGCGTTGACTGGACGCAAGGCGATCCGGCGTCCGGTGATCTGTATTTGCAACAATTTGTTAGTTCTGCATATTTTAAAAACCGTAGGCATGTAAGATCCAATTTGTTTCGGTAATGGATGAACTCAATATGAATTTTCTTGAGTGCAACGACTTTATTCCGTTGACTTTTTTGATTCATACATCCAGACAGCTTACTGTATTACTGTAGAAATGATAACCGTCAGGATGAGTTCGTGAGTGCCACAAAAAAGTTTCCGCGCACAAAAAAAAAAGAAAGAAACTGTTTTTGCGGTCCTTATTTATGAAGGAAATACTTTTTTCCTCGAAAAGCGCATATATGCTTGTCATTTCTTGTGAGTATTTAAGATGTCGAATTTGGCTAATGTGACCTTCAAAATTTGAGTTAAATATAGTCGATGATTGATGCATTTATCAAAATTGAGCATAACTTATGAACGAAATGATTTAATTTAGCTGTCAATATTATTAATTGAGAAAATATTTATTAACGAGAATATTTATAAAGAAATTGTGGCCGATGAATTCGACATTTAGTCCATATGGCAATGGGTAGTTTGTCCATTGTAGGGGAATTTTTTTTTTTCTTAATCTCAAAAGCCTTTCTTCTGAAAGAAATTCTTGAACATCGTTGAGTGTATGATCCTGATTCATGTTTCTGCCTGGTGACTATCTTAAGGAACTTCTATTCATTTCGTTATTTGGCAATCAATTGAAAGGTTCCATTTATGTAAATACTGAAATGGAAGAAAATAAGGATTAAATTTATTTATTAGTTTTGTTGTGTAAAATATACGAAATTTACGCCTTTATAACAAAACACTATGAAGTATGTGCTATACAGGTTATATAGTTATAGTTTTTTTTTCTGACAGGTACGTGCCATCGTTACGAGAATTACGCTCGGTAGCGCTAGTGCTTCAAATGCCCCATAGTGAACAGCATAGACTGGAGAGGAGACTTCTACAGGTGCTACTTCTTTGTTTACGGCTTGTAGTCATCGCTTTGTTTGTTTGTTTTTTTTTGTTTTTATTTATGAGAAAACTACGTCAGAAAGAGACGTAAACTAAACATAAAATTCACTTGGATTTATGGTGTCAAGTTGGAAAAAGTTGGTTGTAGAGAGGCGATCCCCTGCAATTTTTATTTTTATTTTTTTATTTTTTTTTTTTTTTTGCCGATAAATGCTGCAAATCATGCAACTAATATAGCTCTTTGGAGCGCTTTTTCCTAGTTATGAGGATTGAAGAAATTATACGAAACTACCTTGTTTCTTCACTATACGCTTTCCAAAGCTTTATTTATTGTAGTTAAGGCATTAAGATATTCAAAGAGTGAGAAGAATACTATATTTTTTAAGTCAGTGATAAAAACTTATTTGCAAGTGTCATTTCGATGTGGTTTGAACTTGTCGATGAAGGATCTTATTGCCTATTAAATCCAACTCGAATGCTTATTTCGTTGGTGCCTCTTTGAGTGATGTTCGTTGATTAGTTCCCCAACGTGGTTCATTGTCTATAAAGGATATACGGTTGAACTTTAACAATTAACATGGGTGTTCACCTTCAACGTTCAGCCCCACCAAGGATGTGTATCATTATTGATGTTCAATAATGACTGAGTAAAGGCAAGAGTCAGCTTATAGATAGCAATATCCGAGCATATCCGCATCGAGACAAGTGCAGTGGCCGATATCGTGAATATTTGTGCAAAAGATCTACGTTCGTGCATAAACGCATTGCAGTTTATTGCTATCGAATCATCCTCTGGTGTTATCGATCATAACGCTGTTCGCAGTGTCTGTTATTTTTATCTTTTCAAAAAGATTATTAGATTGCAAACATGTTCAATGAAGATTTCCTTGGAAGGTTGGCTTAGTATAATATTGCCGGGAGTAATAGCATCTGATGGAAGTTTCATTATTTTATTAGTGAATAGAATGAGTTGTACTTAAATCAAAGTTGTTTTTTTTTTGAGTGTTGTGCTATGGAAAAAATATTTTAGACTGATGAAAAAATTGACGAATCTCGCCGAAGAGAGCCTAGAAATGAATCCACAAGGAATATTACCATATTTTAACTTTTTAATGCCTTTTTTACTCGTTGTGTTGAGTTCATTTGCATTGTCGAGTCTTAGTGATTTATGGTATAGCTTTGAATCTTGATGAACTTCACCTTCAGATTGATTGCCTGTTGTTTGTTAATAGGCAAGGGTCATTTTTGCCTTGTAGGTGGAATGTAACGAATTAGGCTTCACAACGGGCAGATGCATTGGTCGATTGTGAGTTCGTCGAGTTTTGTTCTCCACTTTTGTGTAAGTAACAGCGAAAAGGAAATCAAAGATGGAAGTTTTCCTATGCTGAAATTATGCTGATATATATCTGTTTTAAGTTTTATGTTTCGTGATGACGAATAAATATGAGAGGCTCACGGAGGAGAGTTTTTGCTGAGTGAAATCCCACTACTGTTGAACTTCTAGAAATATAGTTGTTTTATTTGTGTTCAGCTTCTCTTTTTCCGCTGTGCTTAATTCACCCAAAAATTTTATTCCCCTCTCNTGTAGATCCTGTTGGTATGCACATTTTTTATCATTAATGAGTGAAAAGAAAAAACGGATGAATGCTGTTCAAATATTGAAATTTTTTGTTGTGAATGAAATTTTAAATCCACTAGGTTATTATCATTGTATAGGAACATATGGTTCTATACCGTTTAGATTAAATCAACATCTCTGAAAATTATTTAAATAAAATACTATCATCTTCTAAATTATTGATGCGTAAATTATTATTTATTATTGTTTAAAATATGCAAATTATTTAGATCAGTGCAGCGGCACGTACTTTCTGTGACTATGACTATCTAAGTTATGCAGTGGCACATTCACAGAATTACGAGTTTATGAAATACATGTTTGCGAGTAGTGTACAATTACATCTACTTGTGGCGTCATCGCAACGTCTACAACTCACTTTCCCTATCGCCGATCAGGTCCACATTATTCGCTTGGTTTTCCCATTTGAGGATTTATTTTAATATTTGTATATCTTTGTTGTTTGTTTTGTTGAATTGATTATCTCACAAGTAAATATAATCACGTAACCATCGACTTCTAGAGCAATATCCACGAGATGATCTAGCTTTACGATTTTATCAATTGGGGGGGGGGGGGGGGGG